>JAVTVJ010010773.1:0-535740 GCA_034509425.1 Eopsaltria australis | reverse complement strand
ACTGCAATTGTCATGCAGCAGCCCCTGCACTGGTGGTTTTCTAGCTCCTTGTTATGATCTGGTTATTAAAATTCTCAGAAAGGCCTCTGTCCAAATGAGAGGTGCAAATGACACCGTACCACCAAGTGAATTGTAGGGCTTTTATTGAACAGTAAATGAGAGGGAAAGAGAGGGGGAGAGAGAGAGAGAGAGAGAGAGAAAGAGTGACAGAGACAGATTCAGTAGAAAACCTCACTGCTCTGTGGATACCAGTGGTGTCCCGTTGATGCTGTCCATCAGGCCTTCAACTGTAACTTGGATGGTAACAAGAAGAGAGGAAGAATGAGGGGGGAAAACACAGCAATCTTTTGCTGCTCTTGGTGCAAAAGGGCTAGGAAGCAAGGAGTTGAGCTTCCTTTGGAAGCAGAAGTTAGAAGAGTTGCTGAAAAACGGATCAAAGTGTAGCACATTTGAAGAGCAGAAGACAAAGCCCAAGAGGAAAGTGATATAAAGAAGGAGTGAAATGAGCCTATTTGGAAAGTTGCTGTTCAGCTTCTAAAACAAGACGCCACCACAGATTAGAGCCTGTTCTTTGTTCTTCCTCTGTGCAATCCCTAATAGCAGCGGGTGTTTTACAGCTGAGTCAAGAGGAAAGAATCCTACAATCACCTTATTTTATGGGATCACAGGCTGTGAGCAGTTTGAGTGCAGGTAGACTGCGAGAGTCAACAAATTAGGAAAACACTTTAGAAGAAGTTACAGGGAAGTAGTAAGGCAAAGAGGCTGTATTTTTTAAGCTACCTTGAACACATTTGATGGGAACAAGTGAAATACTAAGAAGTCTGTGTCCTTTTTTCTTCTGAATTTCTCCTGGACAGATTTCACACGCTTTGTTACAAAATAGTTGTATCAACATTCCTGGGAACTGCAGGGAAGCTTTTGGACATAGAAGCTTAAAACCTGCCTTCTGGAGGTGCCTGGAGCTGTGGAATTCCACTACATGCATGACATCACAATCCCAGGGAATGGTAGAGTAGTTCTGCGTCCACTCAGTGGAAATTTCTTGTCAGTCAAGCAAGTCCAATATTGGTGTAACAAAAACTAGATATGGGAGTGCAGCCATTGATTTTCCTACGAGCTAAATCATGCCTTGCAGCAAGGCTGCTGAACTCAGCACAGTCTAAGAGTGGAGAGGCACTAACAAACACCTTGCTTCTGGAAGTGCTGGAAAAACTTACCTGTAACCAGACAAAATCATCATGAAAATAGTAACCAATGGAGTTGTGACTTTTGCAGACATTTTTAGATGGACAAGAAGTGAACTCTCTGTCACAGAGCTGTCAGTATGGAATGCAAATCAAAATTAAATGCCCTTATGGCAGGAGAGTGTATCCTGACAAACAGCTAGGCTGGAATTCAATTTTCAGTGAGGTACTGCCAAGGGAAAAAAAATTAGAAATGTCCTTTCAGTTAGGAATTCAGCGAGTATATTGAGGTTAGCAGGCTCAAGCCTTGCAAAAATGACCTTAGGCTGGTGAAAGATGGCCTCCACATTTTCTAATGCAGTTAACCATAGTTGTGTTCAATGCAATATGACCTGCAAAGAAAGTTTTTAGCTGCAAAAGACACCAAGTGCTGTAACTTCCTCCAGACGCAAATTTTAAAGTGCAATGAAAACAAATTGGGCTTTGGTGAGCTGGCAATCTGTGCTCCCAGCCCAGGAAGCCACCCGTGCCCTAGGCTGCATGGAAGTGAGTGAAGAGCAGCACGCCAAGGGAGGTGATTCTGCCGCTGCACTCCATTTCTGTGAGAGCCCGCCTGGAACACTACAGCCATGTCTGGGGGCCCCAGCGTAGGAAGGATGTGGACCTGTTTGAATGAGTTCAGAGGAGAGTGATGGAGACCCTCAGAGAGCTGCAGCACCTCTGCTATGAAGACAGGCTGGGCAGAGAAGGTGTTATGATCCGATGAGGGAGAGGTGCCTCTGCCCAAATTAAGGTGTGGCTGAGACCATATGAGGCCAACATACAGCTTTTAGTTGACGTGGGTTTTATTTACCAAGAAGGAATGGGAGCTAGTGTGCTGTAGTCCGTTCCCCATTGGCTCTTGGCCCCTTTCCCCTGCCCTCTCCCCAAGGACTGGTGTTAATGTCAATCAGCTTGTCTGGGCCCCTACAGGGCTCCTGCCCGCCCCCTAGAAAACCAAGCCACGTCCTGTGCTGCCCCAGCATTCAGCCCCTGCCGCCCTTGGAGGAGCTTTGTCTTCAGCCCTCCCTTGGACCATAATAAACTCCTTGGAATTGCAAGCTGGATGGCCCCTCCCTACTGCTCTGTCTCCACGGAGGCACAGGAGTGTGTTTGTGGCTGCCTGTGTCCACCTACAGGGCTGGTTTCTGTGCTGCCGTAGGAGCCATTGGGGCTCCGCCTGAGGGGCTCCATGTGGGACACTGCAGGAACAGAGGAGGTGCAGGCCCACAAGGCCTTCCCAAGCCAAACCATTCTGTGATTCTAGAAGGTGTGTGGATGTGTATTTTAAGTTGACATTACTATCAATCTTATTATTATAAAAATAATTTTATTTATTTCCTACCACTACTGTTTCATCTGCTTTGTTGTTGTCGTCTTATTCATCTAATTCTTCTAATTGTTCTAATTCTTCTAATACTTCTAATTCTTCTAATTCTTCTAATTCTTCTATTTCTTCTAATTCTAATTCTTCTAATTCCTCTATTTCTTCTTATTCTTCTTATTCTAATTCTTCTAATTCTTCTTATTCTTATTCTTCTAATTCTTCTAATTCTTGTAATTCTTCTTATTCTTCTAATTCTTATTCTGCTTCTTAGTTCTAACTACTACTACTACTATTTCTTTTTTATCCTCTTCTTCTTCCAATTTGTATTCTTATTCTTATTTACTACTGCTGTTTCTTCATCTTCTAAATATTATTCCTATCCTTCTCCTTTTTGTTGTTTCTTTGGGGTTTGTTTTTGTGTCTTCTTTGTGGGGGTTTTTTGTTTTTGTTTTTTTTTTCTCACTAATCCTCTTGCTGTCTTGCCAGGCGGGAGCAGCAGAAGAGGCTGCGCAGCGCCCGCAGTGCCCGCCTGAGGTGGGAGGGCCGTTTCTTGCAGGGAGCCGGCTGCTGGCTGAGAGCCTGGGCTCGTGGCTGGGGAGCCAGGCAGCTGAGACAGCTGTGCAGGGCAGACTTACGTGCCTGGCACTCAACCCAAGCCTCCCGAGGGATGGGCGCTGGGGAACCGCCTTCTGCAACACCTGCCAGTCTTGGCTGTCTGGGTTCTTCTTCAATCAGCTCGAGGACGCTCACTTTGTCCCAGTCGTCCTCGTCTTGTAGCAGGGACTTGTGCCCGGTGCTGTGGGCGGTCACGCTTTCCCAGTTGTCCCGTTTGACCTCTTGGTAAGTGTCATCCTCCCAGCAGGACTGCACGGACGGTTGGTTACCTCTTCCTTTGGCCACCTCCTGGCTGATGGAGCCTTCTTCTTTGGAAAGCTCTTGGCCGATGGACTCTTCCCAGTCCGACGCTTCTTGGTAACTGCCAACTTCTTGGTGCGACAGCTCTCTCTCACTGGGTTCGTCAGACAGTGTTGGGGACCTAAGGACTTCTGTGTGGCAAAGCCCTTGCTGCAAGCATTCTTCCCAATCAGAAAATTCTTTGTAGCTCCTGGCTTCTCCTAGGGACAGCTCTTGCTCGTTGCATTCATCCCAGTCGGAGAGCTCAGGATTGCTACTGGCTTCTCCTTGGGACAGCTCTTCCTTAAGGCAGCCTTCCTCTTCGGACACGCCCTCGTAGCTCCCGGCATCTCCTTGGAGCAGCTCTGTGACTTCCTCCTCTTTGAAGTGGGAAAGCTCAAGCTCCTCAACCAATACCCCTTCCTCACTCTCTTTCTCTGCTAGAAGAGACCCCCTCTCTACCTCCTCCAGCTGCTCACGGAGGGCTAGGCTTTGCACTGGGCTGGCCAAGGGGCTGGGAGAGAAACAGGGGCTGGGTGGAGCAGAGCTTGGGAGTGATTCTGCTTCGTCTGGAGCGGCTGCTTCTTCTTGTGCAGCCATGCTTTCCTCCAGCTCCCGCTCTCCTCTGCCTGCTGCTCTGATTCCAAAACATAAGGCAAAGCCTGGCATATAGTCTCAAGGCTCTCCTGCTGGGCTAAGTCCAGGTGAGCCTTGCTTGGTAAGGGGCAGGAAGCAGGGGGAGAGACTGGGACCAATTCCCTCTCTCCTTCTGGAGCGGCTGCTTCTTCTTCTGAAGCCATGCCTTGCTCCAGATCCCTCTCTTCCTCTGCCTGATGCTCTGATTCCGAAACATAGGGCAAAGCCTGGCATATAGTCTCAAAGCTCTCCTGCTGGGCTACGTCCAGCAGAGCCTTGCTGGGGAAGGGGCTGGAAGCAGGGGTAGAGATCAGGAGAAATTCCCTTTCTCCATCTGAAGTGGCTGCTTCTTCTTCTGCAGCCATGCTTTGCTCCAGTTCCCTCTCTGCCTGCTGCCCAGGTTCCTGCTTCTCAGGCAAAGCCTGGCTTATATTATCAAAGCTGTTCTGCAGGGCTAAGTCCATCTGAGCATGGCTGGGTAGGGGGCTGGAAGCAGGGGGAGAGATCAGGAGAAATTCCCTTTCTGCTTCTGGAGAGGCTGCTGCTTCTTCTGCAGCCATGCTTTGCTCCAGTTCCCTCTCTTCCTGCTGCCCAAATTCCTGCATCTCAGGCAAAGCCTGGCTTCTAGTCTCAAGGCTCTCCTGCTGGGCTAAGTGCAGCTGAGCCTTGCTGGGGAAGGGGCTGGAAGCTGGGGGAGGGATTGGGACCAATTCCCTTTCTCCTTCTGGTGTGGCTGCATCTTGTTCTGCAGCCATGCTCTGCTCCAGTTCCCTCTCTTTGTCTTGCTGCTGCAGAGATTCCTGCTTCTCAGGTAAAGCCTGGCTCATAATCTCAGAGCTCTGCTGCTGGGCTACGTCCAGCTGAGCCTGGCTAGGTAGGGGCCTGGAAGCAGGGATAGAGATCAAGGCAAATTCCCCTTCAGCTGGAGCTGCTGCTTCTTCTTGTGCTGCCATGTCTTTCTCCAGTTCCCTCTCTTCCTCTGCCTGCTGCCCAGACTCCTGCTGCTCAGGTAAAGGCTGGCTTATGATGGCTGAGCTCTGCTGCTGAGCTAAGTCCAGCGAAGCCTGGCTGGGTAAGGGGCTGAAAGAAGGAGGAGAGATGGGGATCAATTCCCTCTCTCCTTCTGAAGTGGCTGCTTCTGCAGCCATGCCTTGCTCCAGTTCCCTCTCTTCCTCTTGCTGCTGCCCAGGTTCCTGCTGCTCAGGCAAAGCCTGGCTTGTAGACCCAAAGCTCCCCTGCTGGGCTAAGTCCAGCGGAGACTTGCTGGGGAAGGGGCTGGAAGCAGGGGGAGAGACTGGGACCAATTCTCTTTCTCCTTCTGGAGTGGCTTCTTCTTCTGCAGCCATGCCTTGCTCCAGTTCCCTCTCTTCCTCTGCCCGCAGCTGAGATTCCAAAACATAAGGCAAAGTCTGGCATATAGTCTCAACGCTGTCCTGCCAGGCTAATTCCAGGTGAGCCTGGCTTGGTAAGGGGCTGGAAGCAGGGGGAGAGATCGGGATCAATTCGTTCTCTCCTTCTGGTGTGGCTGCTTCTTCTTCTGCAGCCATGCCTTGCTCCACTTCCCTCTCTTCCTCTGCCTGCTGCTCTGCTTCCAAAACTGAAGGCAAACCCTGTTTTATAATCTCAAAGATGTCCTGCTGGGCTAAGTCCAGGTGACCCTTGCTTGATAAGGGGCTGGAAGCAGGGGGAGAGATCAGGATCAAGTCCCTCTCTTCTTCTGGCATGGCTGCTTCTTCTTCTGCGGCTATGCCTTGCTCCACTTCCTGCTCTTCCTCTGCCTGCTGCCCAGATTCCAGCTGCTCAGGCAAAGCCTGGCTTATAGTCTCAAGGCTCTCCTGCTGGGCTAAGTCCAGCAGAGCCTTGCTGGGGAAGGGGCTGGAAGCAGGGGGAGAGATCGGGACCAATTCCCACTCTCCTTCTGGAACAGCTGCTTCTTTTTCTGCAGCCATGCCTTCCTCCAGTTCCCTCTCTTCCTCTTGCTGCTGCCCAGGTTCCTGCTGTTCAGGCAAAGCCTGGTTTGTAGTCCCAAAGCTCCCCTGCTGGGCTAAGTCCAGCAGAGCCTTGCTGGGGAAGGGGCTGGAAGCAGGGGGAGAGACTGGGACCAATTCTCTCTCTCCTTCTGGTGCGGCTACTTCTTCCTCTGCAGCCGTGCCTTGCTCCACTTCCCACTCTTCCTCTGCCTGCTGCCCAGGTTCCTGCTTCTCAGGCAAAGCCTGGCTTGTCGTCTCAAGGCTCTCCTGGTGGTCAAAGTTCAGCTGAGCCTTGCTGGGGAAGGGGCTGGAAGCTCGGGGAGAGATCGGGACCAATTCCCTCTCTACTTCTGGAACGGCTGCTTTTTCTTGTGCAGCTATGCCTTGCTCCAGTTCCCTTTCTTCCTCTTGTTGCTGCCCAGGTTCCTGCATCTCATGCAAAGCCTGGGATGAAGTGTCATAGCTGTTCTTCCGGGCTATGTCCAGCGGAGCCTTGCTGGGTAAGGGGCTGGAAGCAGGGGGAGAGACTGGGACCAATTCCCTTTCTCCTTCTGGAGCAGCTGATTCTTCTGCAGCCATGCCTTGCTCCAGTTCCCACTCTTCCTCTGCCTGCTGCTCTGATTCCAAAACATAAGGCAAAGCCTGGCTTCTGATCTCAAAGATGTCCTGCCAGGCTAAGTCTACGTGAGCCTTGCTTGGTAAGGGGCTGGAAGCAGGGGGAGAGATCAGGACCAATTCCCTCTCTCCTTCTGGCACGGCTGCTTCTTCTTCTTCAGCCATGCCTTGCTGCATTTCCCGCTCTTCCTCTGCCTGCTGCCCAGATTCCTGCTTCTCAGGCAAAGCCTGGATTATGGTATCAAAGCTGCTCTGCTGGGCTAAGTCCATCTGAGCATGGCTGGGTAGGGGGCTGGAAGCAGGGGACGAGATCTGGAGAAATTCACTTTTTGCTTCTGGAGCAGCAGCTTCTTCTTCTGCAGCTATGCTTTGCTCCAGTTCCCTCTCTGCCTGCTGCCCTGATTCCTGCTCCTCAGGCAAAGCCTGGTTCATAGTCTCAGCGCTCTTCTCCTGGGCTAAGCCCAGCTGAACCTGAAGCTCTTCATCCGATGGGTATTCCCACTCTCCGTCCATGTTGACAAAGGCCCCCTCCTCCTCAGTCTCCAACAGGGGCAGGCCTGAGCTGCCGCCTGCCCCCCCCTACTGCCCGCTGAGGGCCTGGCCTTCCAGCCGGATGGGCAAGGGGCTGGGGACCTGGGAGCTGGGGTTCACTTTGTCCTCGTCTGTCTCGCACGTCCTCTGGAGCGGAGGGATCCGGGAGCTGCTTGCCTGTGACACAGCGGCTCTCACGGAAGCGGGCACCCCAGGCCTCTGTGGCCCTTATATACCCTCTGCAGGGCGGAGCCGTGCCACCTCACAAAGGCCTCTGCGCACCACAGTGTTCCGCATCACCCAGGGCCCTGACAACGCCTGTGTCACAAAGGGCCACACCCAGCACCCCTTCAGCAGCTGAAGCCACTGCAATTGTTATGCAGCAGCCCCTGCACTGGTGGTTTTCTAGCTCCTTGTTATGATCTGGTTATTAAAATTCTCAGAAAGGCCTCTGTCCAAATGAGAGGTGCACATGACACCGTACCACCAAGTGAATTGTAGGGCTTTTATTGAACAGTAAATGAGAGGGAAAGAGGGAGAGAGAGAGAGAGAGAGAGAGAAAGAGTGACAGAGACAGATTCAGTAGAAAACCTCACTGCTCTGTGGATACCAGTGGTGTCCCGTTGATGTTTTCTTGGTGCTCAGGTTTAATGGTCTGATATGCATTTGGGCCTAGACAGAATGCCCAGTTATCTTGGGCAGCCGGGAAGATGTTTAACACAGTAACTTGCAGCTGTATCTGGAGCGTTTTCTTGACTTTGTATCACATGCTGTGCTTTGCTGCAAGGGCTCATGAATTAGTCTGGGGGGCGTTTTCGGCGTGTTTGATGGATTTTGACACCTTGTTTGCTGCCCCTCATATGCATGGATGAGGCCTTGTTGAAGTGGAAAGTTTCACAGCTGAGGTAGTTTGTGTGGGGGAGGATGGGTGCTCAGTGCCTTTGACCAGATGCTCTGCCACACCCCCAAAACTCTTCTCCTCCCTTCTTCATTGGGAGGGAGTGTGTGCAAATGTGACCTGAGCAGCTGAGCCTCTGGCTTGTGATTTCTCTCAGCAGAAACCCAGCCCAAGATGATTTTCAGGACAGCTGCTGTGTATGGCTTTGTTGTGGATACATTCTTCTCCCTTAGTCTTGTTGACTTCTCCCTAGAGCTGAGCAACTGAACAATAATGTCACATTTATTTTATCTCAAGTTCCCTTAAGCAGCTTAACTTACGGTGCAAGGCTCCAGACAGGTGAAGGGGGGGTGGGTTTGGGTGGTCACAACTCTTTTTTACCATAATGGGTAAAACCTCTTCTAACAATGTTTAAGCCATCAACCATAATATTTCAGTCTCTGACTGCCCTGATGTGCTTGGAGCCCCTGTGAGGCCTTGCACATGGGCCCACCAAGGGATGACAGCCCAAGCCCCACACTGCAGAGCCCTGGCTTTGGAGGGTGGGCTTTTTGAGGCATGAGGAAATGCCCAGATGGATGCAGCCAGGGAGTTTTTGTTAGTGGCTCCCTGTCCAGGTGGAGGCTGGGAATGAGGGATGTCCCTCAGGGCTCTGCCTTGCCATCAGGGCTCTTGAATTTGGCTCTTCTCCAATGAAACAGAGAGTGCATGATCTCCCCCTCAACAATTTTGCAGGGGACAGGGAGATGAGCAGAGCAGGGCTGAGGAAGAGGACTTGGACTCTCTGTCCCCGCCTCTGGCGCCTGCTCCTCGAAGGCCTGAGAAGTTGCATGTCCTCTGAGAGCTTGGGCTTCCACATGGGGAGGCAAGGCACAGAGAGAGTGGCACTTGGGGGCACGGCTTAAATGCCTGGCACTCAACCCAAGCCTCCCAAGGGATGGGCACTGGGGAACCGCCTCCTGCGAAATCTCCCAGTCTTGGCTCTGTGGCTGCTTCTTCTCACAGTTTGAGGATTCTCACTTCATCTGACTTGTCCTCCTTCCTGCAGCAGGGGCTTCACCCCGATGCTCTGGGTAGTCATGCTTTCCCAGTTGTCCTGCTTGAGCTCTTTGTCACTGTCATCTTCCCAGCTGGACTACATGGAGGGTCAGTGATTATTCCCTTTAGGCACCTCCTGGCCAATGGAGTCTTCCCAGTCCGACACTTCTTGGTGGCAGTCTGCGGAAAGGGACCCCACTTTGTACAAAACTATTGTTGGATCAACCCAATCTGTACTCCTGCATTGCATATTTCTTGGTTTTTCATTTATGATTCACACCTACTGAAGTGAAAAAATAGTTCTAACAAAGCCTTTCCTGTCTCTTGCTCCTCTGTAGAGCTAAAAAATTAAATAAGTGATAGTACTTTCATATTATAATTACCTGAAACACAGCTAAGAGACAATGTCTCTAGTCACATGGAGTGATCAGTGGCTCACTGTAGAAAAAATCCCACAGCAGCTAATCCTGGTGTTGATGGCCTAGGTTGAATCATGTAATTTCACAGCCTAGTTTGGCATGGCTGTGAGGCATCATTATCTTTTTAGAGTGTAAATTCCAAGATTTTATAATTTTTTTTCTTACCTTACTGCAGTACCTAAAAGCACCATCCTGACTAAGTATCTGTTATTCTTAGGGACTGGACGAGTAATTGATGAAAAAGCAGTTTTTATTTAGAACTTGCAAGCCAGCAGTATCTTACCCTGTATTGGGTGAAATGCTCTTTCATAAAGAACACAGAGTAAAAAAGCTCTGTGAAATTTGTCTCTTGTTTTGCACATAAAGCCAAAATTCAGCTTTGTAGAACAGCTGTTCCCAAAGCTCTTTACAGAGCTATATGAGTATGCAAATTTCTGCAAAATCTACTGTAATTTTCTTTCCACAAATACAAAACACTGGCCACCATGACCACAGCATTTTGCAAGTAGTTCAGCCACGTAATTCAAAAGCCACATAAATTTAAAAAATAAAAAAACCATAACCAAACTTAATTGATTTACCATTAAATTCTGTAGCATTGAAGCATATAAACACATCTTGAAAATACTAGTACTAATATGCATGAAAATATTACTTCTATTATCCAAACTGTTTGATCTCAGGACTTATTCCACTGACAGTACTGATGTACATATCCAGTGGGTTTCTCCTAAATATTTGCCAGCCTGACCTGTTCACTCAGGTGAACCCTTAACCCCCTGCACTACTATAGTTTCTATTCTGGTTCTGTAAGGCAGTTTTGGATTGGTTTGCCTAGGTGTAAAAATAAAAATTGTCTGTTTTAAACATTCTTCAGTCTCTTCTTCACCATTCATGAGAAAAACTGTATGAAAATATTTCTTTTCTTTAGTGAAGTGATGCCTCAGATTGCAAGACAGGTCAGTCATTCAGGGAAATGTTAAGGTTGAAGCTATTGCTGTAGAGCTAAGTAAATTGTTGGCAGCCCTTTTGCTTTCATTCATAACCCTTGTTTCTTAGTATTTTTAGCTTATCTAATTTCTATATTTAGATATGTTTATGAAAACCGCGATTTAATGTGATAAGCCTCACAAACTCTACTGTCATCTGCCTGGTAAAAATAGGTCTCTAGGAAGTATCAAATCTGTTACTGACCTTCAGTCTAATTGCAGCTGTCAGGCTTCCAATCCATGGAAAGTGCTTGGAGCAAGATTTTAACTCTGTTATATTTTATCCTTGTTTGTGATGAGTTTTGTCTTTTCTTGGAGCTCCTCAAAAAGGCTATGAAGAAAGGAGATGGGAACCTGCTGGGAATGGTGTTGGATGTCATAAAAACCAATATTGATGACAAAAATCACTATCTTAAATCTGTGGTGCTTAGGCTTTTTGAGCAAGCAAAAAACTGAAGTACTCCTAAAGAGGCACCTGAAAGCCAAACTATTTAGCTTTGGGAAGTGAGCAGAGTGTGACCTGCTGGTTAGACTGGAACATTTTGTTCATCTCTATCTATATATAGAGAGTAGGTAACCTACTAGTTTTAAGGATTTACCTAGTTTTAAGGATTCTATGAAACACTAGAACTAGTGACCTCCAAGTTTTAACTTGTGCAAGAGAAAGCTGTCAGCAATGCTTTCTGCACTCAGCCACCAGCTCTCCTTCAGTCTGTAGTACATCTACAAAGACAGCTGGACACAGCTTAAGGTAATCCCTAGATCCCCAAGTAAATTAATCCAATGGATAATTACCATCATCGTCCATAATTACCAATTCACTTCTGCTGAGATGCAACCAGTAGATCTTGTATCTTTTTTTTTGGACATTGATCTAAACTCAAAAATCTCTTCTGTAGGTAAGTAGTTTAGACCACTGCTTCATGTTCCAATCGAGATTTTAAAACTTTCTCTGGTTTTCTATACTTTTTAATTTTCAGTCAAATAATTTGCCACTACCTGCACAGATACTGTTGAACCCTTGAAAATGTTAAAAATAATGTTATTTTCCACTTTTAAATAAAAATTTAATTGCAAAAAACTCACTTGGACTATAGCTTAGCTGACTGCTTTTCAACTGCCTCTAAACCAGCTACATGCAAAAAGATCAAGAAATAAAAATATTTACTACTTCTGGTTTTGTTCCCAGATCTTTCAGGAAAGAGCAGGGTTCTTGTGAAGGTGATTTACTAAAAATTATAAAGGATATCCTTCGTGCTGTGCTGTCTACTTCTAATTCTGCTGCTTGCATTTTGCTTTTTACTTTCCTGACCCTAGACTTGTATGGTGCCTCTGTGAAATAGAAATTTGGTTTATTTGCTTCAGACTTTTACAGATTACAGCGAATTCTGGACAAGCTAGGGAAATGGCAAGAATAAATTTTACCCACGAATGAAATTGTAATCTGATTACTCTTGCTTTTTTCCCATTTTAATTTTAGGTGTGTTTCAAAGTCTTTCACTGTGCAAATGCAAAATATTCTGCTCCTTATTTATACTGCAGTAACAGTTAATTCAGTTAATGCACAAAGTTAGCAAAACTTTATATTCTTTTGTTTGAAGTATGAAACACTCCTCAGACCCATGCAGGTGTACCCTGCAGTGTTCACAGAACAAGATAACTGTGGGAGGATCAAAGATGAAGAACCTAAGGCTGTTTCCCCAGGCTGATCACACATCTGTCGCAAACACAGCAGGATGGGAGGCAGTTGGACTTGAGGCTGCAGGAGGTCAGTGATGACTTTCCATGCAACAGAGGTGTGGAACACACTGCATGAATATTTAATAGGCGCTGAAGAAGCAACAGAATGGAACTAAGCAAAGATGGTGCTCTGGCATGGCAGGAAGTCATGTCTGGAAGAAGATTGGATATATGACTACGACTTACATGGCTTTTTTCACTTATCTTAGTTCCAGCTGTTTTCAAGGATGAAAGGTATAATTTCTCTGTTTGTGTCAGCTATGTCTTGTGATGAATATGTTGACATTGCCTGGATATATATGTGCCAGGTTATGTTATGTTATTTATGTTATATATGTGCCAGGCTATGTCCTGGTCATTTCTCAAAGAAGCCACCCCTACAGCCCTCCCATTGCCAGCACCTGGTCACATACACTCAATGCATAGGAAAAATCAAAGGAAAAATATCACCAGGGCTTCAAAGTCCAGAAGAATAGAATCAGGAAATCATAAAATGTCTAGGGTTGAAAGGGAACTTAAAGATCAGCTAGTTCCAAACCACTGAGCTGGAAAGGGACACCTTCCACTAGATCCAGTTGCACGGAGCCCCATCTAAAGTGGCCTTGAACACTGTCATGGATGGAGCATACACAGTTTCTCTGGGCAACCTGCTCCAGTGCCTCACCACCCTCACAGTCAAGAATTGTTTTCCTAATAGCTAATCTAAACCTACTCTCTTTCAGTTTGAAGTGATTCTTCCTTGTTCTGTCACTACATGCTCTTGAGCATAGACACTCTTCATTTTCCTTGTAGGCTCGCTTTGGATACTGGAAGGCTGCAATTAGGTCACTCCTAAGTCTTCTCTTTTCCAGGTTGAACAGACCCAAATTTCTCAGCCTTTCCTCATAGGAGAGGTTTTCCATCCCTCTGACCATCTTGGTGCCTTCCTCTGGACTCACTCCAACAGGCTGGTGTTCTTCCTGTGTTGGGGACTGAAGAGCTGGATACAGCACTCCAGGTGGATCTCAAGCCCTGTTGTGATTGCAGATTCACAAAACCTCTTCTATGTTCTCCCTTGGCAGTAAAAACTCCAGTCAAAATTCAGTGCAACTGTTCAATTGCTCCAAGACAGAATTTGTTTGAGAAATAATGTCCATCAAACTATGGGTACTGTTCTCAAGCTGTGTTAGTCAGAGAGGCTGCTTTTTGGCATTTTGTTGTTCAGGATCTGGTGGAAAAGTACATGGAGAGAAGAGAAAGATTAGTTGCGATGTATCAGGCTACTTTGCCAGAGAGTTTGGCAGAATATTTGGCTTAGAAATATTTACAGTCTGTTTCGCTTTGGCAGGAAGGTGGAGAAAAATGACCTCCTGAAGTTTTTGCCGTTGAAAATATTTTAAAGTGCTCTTCAGAAAGTCTTTACTGAACATATACCAAATGTCCAGCTGTTATCAGCTACCCAGTAGTAGCCAGGAGAGATGGCAAGCACTTTGCTCTCTCTCACCTCTTGTAGCAGTTTGAACATTCTATTATGATTACCATATATGACCTTCTCAAATGTCATTCTTGATGGGAACAGGGTTCATGTCTTTGGTTCACCAATCTGAACTGCTTTGCCAAATGGTCTGCCTTTGGGGTCCAGTTGTGTACAAGAGAATTCTCAATGGTTGCTGTCAACAGTCCAGTCTCTTCTAAGGGATTCAGTTTCTCTGAGTTTTGAACTTTCATCTTTTTTCCAATATTTCTCCAATGTCAATTCTGTATGAAGGGTTGAAATGCAGAACCTTTCTAATATCTTTCATAGTTATTGCCATCTGAGTGGGTTGAGTATTTCAAATCTAACTATAGTTATAAATGTGGTGAAATGACAATTTTATTCCTTTTAGATATTTTCTCCTTGATTGCAAGTAGAAAGCAAATGCAGTAGGTAGCTTTGCAGTTGGATTTACTTTGGGTAATTTTAATCTGACCCATCTGTTGTCTTCCATTTTACTGCTATTACTGTTTAGTGCTCAGCAATCAATCAGCTGTCAGCAAGAGACCTGCTTCAGTTTCTTTTTTTCCCTAGAGCCATGCACAGCAACAAGACCTACTCAGTGTCACACCTGGGCAGCTTGAGAATTCATCTCAGCTATATTTATCCACAGATTAACCAGGACTAGTACCATTGTGCTGAAGGCAATTCATTGGATGTCCTTTTAATGATAGGAGAAATCAGTCATTACAAGTGCTCATTTCTCTTCTGTGGATGACAAATGAGTTTCTAAAAGGGTCATCAGCTACAGGCTCAGCCCTTCAACACCTGAAGCTAGGTGAAATGGACCCACATTTGGGAATTTCTCTCTTCTCACTTTTGTGAAGGTGAATCTGAAATGGCACAAGTTACAATGGCACAGCAGGTTGGGTAGCAGAATCTGAAGAAAGAAACAGTGAAGGCAGGATTGATGAAGGAGAGGCAGAATAGGGAAAAGAAATGAAAAGTCATAATGAGAGCATAGGGAGAAAAAAAAATGGAAATGGAAGGAGATTTTGTGCTATATTTAGGAAAATAGAAAAGAGGGGAAAAGTTATGAGAACAGAATTGAATAGTTCATTTGTTTTAGAAACTTCTGAGATGCAGTAATTACTTCCAAAATATACCTGGAGGGAAAAAAATTAAAACTGCAGTGCCTTTAGCTTGAAGAGTGGCTGCTTTATAGGAACCTGTTCTTTAACATAATTCAATCTAATGAGATAGCGCCAAGTGTAGTTTCAAGTAGAAATTTGGTTTATTATTTCCTTAATTATTGCCTAAGAAAATTGAATGTGGGGAAAGAATCACATCCATCACCATCCTTGTGACTTGTATCACAAATTGCTGATTAAAGTATGGCAGGGGAACAAAGCACATTTCCATGCTTTCCAAAGAATGTCCATTCTGCTTACGTTCAGTGGCTCAAACTAAGCAAAACAATTTATTCTTGTTGGTGGCACTGCATAGGATGCAAATCAACACGGAATTTGACTTTTGCTAATCTTCAACTTCTGTGTCAGGCTATAGCAAGTGTGCCTATAGGAAGCAGGACTTAAAAGCAGCTGGTTTGGTATAGCCTGGAGTTGTACCAGCATGAAGTTCTGGTCTACCTGACCACAGGAGTATTTACTCATCTCAGCTGGTGAGCTGAGCAGTCTGTGAGCTCTCTGCTGCTGCTATTGCATTGCTAGTGATGCTGCGAGTGAAAACTCACAAGTAATGTGTGAGATCAAGTCACAGCAATGACAAGTCTCTGCTGACATCAACCAAGAGCAAGGTAGGAAAAATTCTATTTAAGTGGGCAGTGAAGAAACAAATGCTGATTTCACTTCAAAGCCTCCCTTGCAAAGTTCAGTAACACTATTGTTTCCAAAATGAAGTGTAATCTTTAACTAGCTGAAATCCAAACTCCCTAGTATACTATTAGACCTCTCACAGTCATGAAAACACTTTTTCCTCCTGTATCTCCCTGTAAATTAGTTTAGTACTAGTATTCCTGTACTAAATGTGGGAAAGGAAGCAGAGAAAGACCATGTCCAAGGCCATGTGAGGAAGAGGAATATATAATTAAGTTCAGTGTTCCCCAAAGAGTGACATTAGGCCACATTCCTCTGGAGTTTGTTAGAAATGGAAAAGGCAGCATGGAGTTCCTCAAGAAGAATGTAAGTCAGAAAACATGATTTTTACCACCTGTCCTGGGTTAGGCCAGAGGGGTCAAAATCTAAGAAGTGATCTGTGCTGCAGGAATGCAGGAAAGAATACAACTTCCTTCCTGCGAGAGAGAGAGCCAATAATCAAGTAGTTTTAAGAATTGATAGGTAGGTAAACCAATTAAAAAGTTGGTTCGCCTTCAAGGAAAAAACCATATATAAGCAGAGACTCTCTGACGCTCTTTCTCTTTGGACCTGCTGCTGCTAGAGAGGAGCAGCTCCTGCTTCTCTTTAATTCCAAAGGAGGGATAGGAGTTTACAGCAAAGGCAGAGAATGATCAGCTACAGCTTTTGAGCTATGACTCCATCCAGTCCCACTCTTTCCAGTACTCAGCGCTGGCATCCAGTCAGACCTGTTCAAACACCAAAGAGCACGTGTCACACTCCCAGAGATTAACAGACTAAACTCACAGTCACGAAGGACATCTACATAGTGCAGCGCAGAGACTTTACAGTCAGTGAGGAAAGCAGAACTGATTTTGCATGGGAAGTTGCTTTGAAGCTGAAAACTCTTTTTAACTGAGCATAAATTCTCTGTAATATATGAAGATATAGTCCAAAGGGGGATGTGAGGTTCTTATTGCAGCCAATGAACTGAAATACCTAAGTACAGACAAGTAAGTGTTGAAAAAGTACAGCCTGATGAGAAACTGGAACCAAGAGAAGAGAGGCTGTGACTCAGAGCCCTGGTCCCGGGGAGAATGCTAGAGAACCTGAGTTGTCAGGAGAACCTGTGCTGCTAAGCACAGAAGAAAAGATTTTTCTTTGTTGCTGCAATTGAACTAGACATCCTTAAAACAGGTACTGTGTAGACTGTTCATAACCCACTTAAGTGTCTGTGGGAAGGCTACTGGTGTGGGAGAGATCCACCATTAAGTTAGACTTTGCTCCGGGCGGCGGTTAATAGTGAGGCAGAAGACCCATAAAAACTGTATTTTTCTTACAGAAGATCCATGGTGTATGCAAAAGAAACTTCTCTCCCTAAATGAACTGGAACAAAAGCTGTTTCTGAAGTGGTAAACTGACTAGAAGTCAAAGTGTTGTCTTTTGTATGTTGTCAGGGAGAATGAAATGGAGAGTGGGGAAAGAGGGGTGGTCTGGGGAGTCTGTTCTGGTTTTTTTCTTGAGTTTTTTTCTTTTTTCCCTTTGTCTTAGATATATTAATAAAACTTCTTTGTACTTTATAAAGTTTGAGCCTGCTTTGCCTGCTCCTAATCCTTATCTCACAACAAGCAATCAAATAAATTTAAGTAAGTGTGCTGGCATTTAGCCACAAACCTGAATAGGCAAACTAAAACCACGACACCACCCAAACTCTAACTAACTAGAGTATCTTCATCTTGAACCATATGAATATAAACCTTAGTGACTCAAATCATCAGACAGTTTTTCTGCATTAAAAAAAGTAGCCTGAGTTAAGCATCCTATTATCTGGACACAATTTTCCCTTTATAGTTAGAAGCCACTTTTCCTTTTCCTGTTCTATGAAAATCACTATTTTAATTTAGGAGTTTAAAAGAGATGATAGCTTTTTGACTATGATTGTCCCACTCTTTCCGTACAGCTGGTAGGACCCAGTTCCCACAGGTCAAACACAGGGGAACTTTTCTGTTCATTAATGGCATATCTTAATTTTCCAGAGCTCCCTTCTTCTCAAGGCCTCTTGATAAGAGCTAGATAGACAGGGAAAGTAGTAGATAAGGTATTTGTGATCCTTCTTTTCTCTCAGGACTATGCCATTTGCAAAGTAGTCAGATTACAAATTGCAACATTAACTATGAAAATTTATAAGTCAATTTTTTGTATATACCAGAAGACACACAGGTTGAAAACTATTAGGTTCAGCCTCAGTTTGCAACCTCTATCCCATGGTTCTTCCACCAAATGCCTGCAGAAGAGATCAGCAACATGGGATCTGTATCTGTCAGTTCTTACTTTTATCCAGACTTAAGTTACAGCAAAACCTAACAAATATTCTGCATTGCATATATCTGAACTGCTAGTCTTTAAAAGCTGAGGTTTGGATCTTAGTCCACTACTTCAAGGGTCAGAATCCTGTATCTGTTCCATTCACTGGTAAGAATGCATTTTCTAATTTCTAATCAAGTCTCTTCCTCATAAAAAATTCTATCTATCTATTTATCTATCTATCTATCTATCTATCTATCTAATTATCCAGAGAGAGATGAGCCCCACAGCTGAAGAGGCAGAAGAGGATTGCTTATACCCTTGAGTTTGTGAAATAAATTATGTTCAGTAAAATGATTTCTCATCCATCTGTTGCAGAGAGTAATACAGTTCAGCAGGAATTTGTTTAAAATCATGCTCTCCTCTCAAACTATTCTGCTTGCTGGAGTGCTGCTGTTATCCTTGCAGAAGAGATATGGACGGGTGAGTCTTCCTGTTTTAGAAAGCGTGTGGCTGGGGTAGTTAATAATCCCTTTACGATATAGAATATTACAAGTTATTTTAGATCAGCAGCTGAGAACAAAGGTAAGGCTGACCAACTTGAAGTGCATTCAAAGAATGTGTGTATGCTCGGTTCCTAATGCTTCTGAATTTGCACTGTGAAAGAGTGATCTGCTCAAGAGGTTTGTCAGGAGAGCTACCAGGTGTTGTCTTTCTACTTGTTTTCCAGAGCCAGCCCCATAAATTTTAGGCCTTGGCACTGTAAAATCTGGTTGGGTAAATCAGAAGGTTTTTTTTCTCATTTAAGCTACTGTACATTCTGGTGGGCTGTTTTTCTGAACAGATTTTGCTGGTTCATGCCATGAAAACAGAAAGCCTTGGTTTTGCTTCTGTGCAGCAGTGACCTCATTAGGTTTGCTGTAGATCGATGCTGGGGCAAGGAAAGCAGAACAGCCTCACCAAGACTTTTGAATGGGATTGTCTCTGCACTCATCATCTGGTAATTCCAAGTCTTTGTCCAGAAAATCAGGTGACTTGTGATCTGCTGACACTTGGGTTGTTTCCCTCTTCAGCGCTTTGTAATTTGCAGGCTCTGAGAATAATTTGAAAGGAACAAATTCTTTGCAGCATTCAGACTTAACTAAATGTAGCTGAAGTGGCTTACTGCCTCCCAATGCTGGTCTGATCCTGTTGTTGTCTCTTCTCTTTCTTAACCTCATGATAGAGAAGGACACATTCATAAACTGAGTGCCGATTTCTACCTTGCAACTTTCTGAAGGAATTGCTTGATCACTACATGTTACTAAGGTATGCGTATTGAAAATTGTATTTTGAAAAGCCTTTTTTGAGTACCCAAAAAGTCTTCCTTTATATGTGCAAGAGAAGCAGGTTGTGGAAATCAGACTTTGAGAGTAAGGTCAAGAAGTAAATTATTTTGGTCCAAATCTAACTGAAGTCTGCGTTTCCAGACTAGGGAAGAGAAACTAGTGACCAACCAGCTCCCAAAAGAATTTCCCAAATATTTTTTATTTGAGCACACTGCCTTTGTGTCCATATTTCACAGTCCATCTGCCAGAAGTGATTTTCTAGTGTTATTAACAGCTTAGCAGGAAATTGAGGAGCTCAGTGTCAGATTAAGCCCTGAAGAACTATCATGTTTCTTCAAAGAAGAAGCAAAAACCAGTCAGTGATTTCATCAATATTCTAGCCACTTCAAGGATTTAGTTCTAGTGAACTTTTTGACTAATATACCATGCAATACACACTCTCTTCCTATTTACACACAGTTATTTTTCTAGAATGTTCTTTACACTGGAACTTTCATGGTGGTAGCAGCACCTGTTTCTTGAGTTATCCTCAGGGAATTTAGATGCCAGTGTAATGAGAGGGAACAGGATGCTGTTGTTCATTGGCAGAGATATTTCATGTATTTGATCGAGAAACTTCTGAAAGCACAAAACCATTTCATGTTTTATTCCAGCTTCAGTAGGAAAGCAAGGAAAAAGTAGTTATGAATAGATATAAAGTTAGGGATTGGCAGGTAAAAAAGGAGCCTCAGAGCCCCAAGTCTGAAGCAAAGAAGCTCATCTGAATAGCGTCTGTGGATGAAGGTTGTTCTTTTGTATGTAATTATCAGGTTTGGTGCTTTCTACAACTATCTCCCTTAAAACACTTTTTCAAATGATGAACAAAAGAGAAACCTTAGCACTGGTTACATTTTACCCTAATACAATCCTAAAACCTCCAGCTCCTTAATGCTCAGTTTTATTTCTTGTGTAATTAATCTCTGGCAACACTTCTTGGAAGTGGGCACTGGAATAGCTGTGCAACATATGCAAGTTATTTTAATTTAACTTCCAATTTTTGACATATGCATTCATATTTAGTTATGTTAATTATATGTTAGTGTTCACTTCCTCTGATGACAGGGAATGAGTTGAACCACTTTAAATTAGCACAGCCTCTCAGAGTTCTGTGGCATTACCCTTGAATTTCAGCACTATCCTCTCCAATGCTTACTGGTGCAATCTCATTTAATCCAGGCCCCTATTAGAACTGACGATGTCCTGACATGCATGATATTTCTGTGCTCTTTGTAAAATAAGATTTCTATGGCACTTTCTTCAGAACAAACTGGAGAAGATTAATCCTTTGCAGAGAAAATGGAAATAGAGAAGGAAGTTGGGGCAGCAGCAGTTTATGATTTTTTTTGGTATTTTTGTTTGTTTCTGGGTTTTTTGTTTGTTTGTTTGTTTTTTGAGGTTTTATAGGCCTTTTTTCTTTTGCTTTGTTCCCCCTTTGAGAACAACTTAGATTTTTTTTTTTATTTTGAAAGTAAGTGGGAAGTTTCTGTCCTGTTGAGAATGTATTAATTATCTTTCTCCATGAAATATTCCTTCCAGAACAAAGCTCTTATTTTTTTAGGATGACATACAATGAGTATGAAACATTCCATGTAATGTCCATCTGCTCTGGAATCAGTGCTTTGTACTTTACCATATTCAGTTATTAACTGATACTTGCTTACAGATATGGCATTGCTGGCTTTGTGAGTTGTGTATTAGTTTCTATACATAAACACAGGCATAGTTTATTTATGGACAGTGGTTGATTTTTTAAGTCAGTACATTACCAATGCCAGAGAATTTAATGTGTTTTTCGGGTGAAGGATGTTATTAACCAGGTGTACAGTGTAAGGTGTTTTTCATCAGCTCAAAGGCTGGGACATACTGATATCCAGGTGTTTGGAAGATAGATTACTTGTTGGTAGAATTGCCTTGTTAAGGTTTGGGTCTTGACATGCCTCAAAGATCTCAGGGGGAGGCTGACAAAGCCCGGGGAGAAGGATGTACCACTGATAGTGGACACAAAGAATGCAGAACTTATGGGCCACAAGGACATTTGGCAGAACACCCTAGATAAGGAAGAAACTATTAAAGCCAACTCAGCACCTGTGCTAAAATCAGCTCCAGCTGGGTAAAAGGCAGGAGGATATTGCAGCCACTGCCTCATGGACCCCCGAATGAAGAAACCTACCAACCCACGAGAAACACTGAACATGTGGCTTAATTAGCTTATGAAGAGAGAGAATCATTTAACCAATAAAAGATAGAATACTAGTTATTAAGAGAACAGTGTAACTTGTAGCCAAGGAACGTGAATGCCTTTGTTTGCTAAAATGTATAGGGAGTGAAAGTTTTGATAGTTGTGGTGCTGGCTTTGTGAATTTGGCACCCAGCACCCCTGTGCAGAACTGTAAATAAATCAAATACCTCAACTCTGTATGGGGATTGGCCTCTTGCACACTGAGTGAAAGAACTTGTTTTGGGACAACAGTACTTGCGATATTCTGGAATTTTTTTTTTTTCTATAAATTAAATAGCCTACTTAGGGTCATGAAAATTGCTCATGTCATTTTTCAACCTATTACTAGAGCAATAGCTACTATTTCTGATGTGTAGCCTCTGGAGACTTCTGGGCAGGTCCTAAATTGTGACTATTATTCCTTTAAATTGTGGACCCATCCACACTGAGTTCAAGGCCTTTTTCTGAGACAATGTAGCCCATTTAGAGTCCATCATGGTGTATGTATTTATGTTTCTTTTAAAAAGATTTTGTGTAACCAAGAAGTCACCAACCTCTCAGTATCATGTGTTTCTGCAGTCATTTTCACTATCCTGGATGTTTTTGTCTCAGTACTAAATGATCCTATCTCACTATTTACTCTAGGACTGCTTAATCTGATGATCAGCACAGATCAAATAATCGGAGCTATTGGCAGCCCTTTCCACTTTTAGAATTGATCATATATTTTTATCCTTGCCTGAAAATTGTGATTGTCATTTCATAGACTCTTAATCTAGCAATCTAAATCCCTAATTAAATTCTTAATCAACTTTACCTAATTCCATGAAAACAGAGTGTTTAAAAGCACTCAGTAAGGGGCCTTCTCGAGGCATTATAAAACCATACTAACGTAAACATCTTTGGTCATAGCACTCAAGTTATTTCTGATTTAAAACTGCATTCTATAATGGAGTTTGCTTTACTTCAAACATTGCCTTTGTGTCTACTGATCTGATTCTTTATTATAATTTCCACCAGCTTGTCTGATGTGGAAGTCAAATTCCTGATTGGACTGGTTTTCCAGATTACACAGCAAGCTTTTTTTGAGATGGGTGTCCATTTATGAATGGCTTCTTCCCCTTTTAATTAATTAAACTTGTTCATGGTTAACAAACTGTGATTAATCTTATTCACACATCCATTTATTTTGTCTACTATTGAGCAGTGTACAGGAAAACAACAGTTTGCAAGGCTGATAAGCATTGAAGGAGAAACTTAAAATTATAATATATTCTGATTTAGTTTTGTGGTTTTATCATATTTCCCCTTGGAATAAATCAGAAATTTATGCAGCCAGATGCTGCCCTTTGTTATTAATTTATTTTGCAATCTGTTTTTCATTATTTTGGCAGAAATAACATGTTCTTCTCATCTGTCCATTTAGGAATCCTTCTCTAACTAATCGTTGATGCATTTTTCTCTTTCCCTGCCTCCTTATTGATCCCTCAGTTCTTCCCTTTTTCACTGGATCATGTTTTTTTGTATCTGTAGTCCGAAAGACAGAAAAATGCAGGTGATTTCTGAGAGTATAAGTACCCTCTTTGATATCATCTCCGCTCTGGTTTGTTCAGACCAAGGAACAGATTGAAAATTAATATATTTGAGAATCACTACCAGCCTCTAAGACTCAAATCTTCCTTTTAAAATGGACCAAGAATTCAGGCTGCTACTTCAAAGCTGACTTTTCATTTGGCCAAAACACAGCAGAAATTTAAATCTAATATGTATATGAGGAAGTTAGAGCAGACATTTTCATGGTTAGGGTTTGTACCTGCATGTTCAAAGCAAGGTGTGGCGTGTTGCTGTGCTCATCTAGGTGACTGACACCTCAACAGCCACTGCTTTCCTCCCAGCTTCCTTATACCTGAGGAAGGAAGCTTTGCACATTCCATCCCACATCCCAACCATGGAAATGAAAATGCTCAGCTGAGCGTGTTGAGTGGGGCTGGGCACCGGCTAAAGGTGCTACTGGCAACAGCTGAGTTGAGGGTACAACAATCTCTACTCTCAGACACACTCTGTTCACATCTGAAGGCTGAATTCTGCTGTCCCTCATGCCAACAGGAACTGGCAGGGTGCTCACTGGAGCCAGTGCAGCTCTGGGGCATCTGTAGGAGAGCCAGGCCCTGAGAAAGCATGAGCTGTACACAGCAGCTGCCAAGGAGAGCAAATCCCCTCCAGTCTGCTTTAGTCCAACAGCAGCAAGTTTAATAAGCAGAAAATAAATCTGTATGAAATGTTAACGGGAAAAATAACTGTTATTGCAAAGCCTGAAGTTTTTTACATTATTTTAAAAACAGCATTCATAGGTGTAAAACTCAATTTTTTTCCCTGTACATTGGTGCTATTTTATGAATGTAGCAATACACCTTCCATGACCACAGCTCATCTATTTTGTGTAATAAACTGTCCTCCTAATGTGATGCAGTCAGAACTGATTACTTTTCCGTGGAATACAATCAATATTTGCAAGTCAGTACCACTAATTCATTCCTCCCACAAATGGTAATGGGGAAGCAGATCATAAAGCACACCAGAGAATCCTTCCTCAAGAGAAGATAAAGCTTTGTGAAAACAGAACATTTTCTCCTGGTCTGTGGTGAATGACAATCTTGAGGTGAAAATAGGCTGCAGGCTGGGACCCTTTAGCCTTCAGATACTACAGTCTTGGTGAATTGATAAATTTCAAGTAACATTCTGCTTCCCTAAGCCAAGACATGATAAACTATTTAAAACAGGCCAGCACCTTTAAAAATCATGTTTCACTTTTGAAAACATACGGCCTTATTTTCAAACTTTGGAAAAAAACCCAAGAACCAAGGAATCCGCTGAATTGTTTTCCAGAAATATTGTTCAAAGGCTAATGCACACAGGAAATCATTAATCGCTGGGTAGCCTTTTGCCAGAAGAACCTGAAGGGTTCTTGACTGCTAAGAATGCCTAGAATCTCCCTCCAGTGCTCCACTGAGTTTCCCCTTGAGCCTCTCCTGCACCCCTGCAAGTGCATTCATGCAAAGAAAATTGCCCACATTGAAAAATTTCTTTCCTGATATTTGTCTCCTCAGGAAACAACTTGAGATGTACTAATGAAAGAAGACCTTACAAACACTGATTTTGAATAGTGCCTTCAAAGAAAAATAGAAGTATGTGACACAGCTCCTGATAGATATGAGACAGATACCACTGTGCATTGTTCGAGAGACAGAAACCTGCTTCAGTGTTGGTAAGTACATTGTGCTCTACACTTTCTGCCTCATGGAGAAGGAGGCTTTATTCTGTAGCAGCTGTCCTCTGGGTCAGGAAACAGATGCTATTGTCACCTAACACCCTAAGCTCTGTTGCCAGTGAAAAACTAAATGGAATCAACAAAGGGTCCTTAGTTCTTTCTAATGTCTATAAAGAGCTATAGCAAGTTTATGAGGCGTTACTACATACAGCAAAATTTATTCTAAGATACACCATCTCTTCGTTTCCCTTTCAAAAAAAAAAAAAGAAGCTTTTCTATAAAAACCTTTCAGTTCAATCATTAAATTGTTTCAAATGGCATACCTTAATCCTGCAGTAGATATAATTGATCAGAAAGTATAGAAAAGCAAAGCTGTGCCAGCCTGTTAAAAGAAAACAACGTCAGTCACAATATTGAAAAAAGTATTGTATTGAATCCTGAGTTTCCCATATCAATAGGGCAGCCACAAAGCAGTACCATTGATCAACCTGTAATCCAGAATGAGGATTAAATTTACAACATGGCCTTCTCTTCCCGGCCCATTAATTCCACAGTCATCAACTGTTTATGGCAGCCTAATGTCAACATGCATCTTGTGCAAGACAGCAAAGCAAATGGTAGAATGTCAATGAAGATTAGGACAAGGACATGCACTGCTTGGTGTTTACAAACATCTCGTCAAGACATCTTTAAAAAAACAAAGCCAAACCCCACATTTTCAAATATAGATGTACACAGAATTATGGCTCTTGACATCAATGGTCCATCCACAAGATAAAAATTCTGCTCATTATAAGCAAACAGTGTCATTCAGGGTTGCTGAAGGGAGTTGAGCCAAACTGCCCAAAGCCATTAAGAAGTAAATGCTGGCATATATTGTCTTTCCTTTGCAGATGCTAAGATCTACAGATTAAATGATTATATTTTGGCACTAGTCTTTAGCTTTAGTATCTTCAATTCCACCTGTGTAAAACACTGCTGACTTTTCTGTGGCTCTGCTAGTCTTCTATTTGTCCTGACTATTCTAGATAAAACATTTAGGGATAAACCAGGAAAAAAAAAAAACAAAAAAAACAACTAACTTTTCTGCAGAACAGATTTTCATGCAAATTGTCACATGGACAAAGGGTCTGACTATAAATCTAGGCACTGACTATGCTGGAGTGTGTCTGCCTGGTGGTGGTGTGGAAGTGTGCACAAGATGGCATTGTTGCACAGAACTTACTGTTAAACTGAGGCCAAAAGGTCCAAATTCTGTCTCATATGTCATGCCTTTGTACTTAATTAATGAGCATATGTGGGAATAAATAAGGATAGAAGTCAGACTGGTACTGTTGTCATTAAAATGAAAAATATTAAAAAGAGGGAGAGTAGTTCTTTCAGTAGAGAAAGTATTAGAAATCTAAAGTACACATACACAGTAGCAAGCTATCCCTAAATTCATTAGCAGTTCTTTTTAATGTCTGTAACCTGTGGACCTCTAAACACTTTGCAGAAGTGGTGTGGGTTTTTTTTACATTTCCCATGTGTAACTTACCTTAGAAAATGTGTTTTCTAAAAAACCCTGAGTTTGCTTTTCTCTTCATGACTTATCTTCAGCCAGCCTTGTTTGTTTTTCTACTGAACCTTTCAGGGAAATTGGGTAATCAAGACTAGATAATGTATTAAAATATGGGAAAACATATTTATACCGTGGTATGTAACACTGTTTTCTTCTTGGTTTCTTTCTAATAGCTCTTCATATTCCACTTAATTTTTGAACACCACAGAGAGTTTTTAAGATTAGTATTTTCTATCATTTTTTTGAAAGAGCTAATGCTTGTCCAGTAGAATTATAAAAGCAGCAAATTGAAAACAACTGAGAGGAATAAGTTTAAGCTAGGAGAATTTATACATCAAAAGGAATGGCAAGCATGAATGTTACAATAAAATTTTCCCCAAAAGAGAAATTCCCCCAGAGCAACAGCTCCCTATAACTTCTTATGTTCTATTGAATAAGATCTCTTCTATTCCTGCCATCCAGGTTTCTTGAAATTAAGGGTTATCTTTGTGTCAGCAGGGATGCCACTGGAAGTGAAGTGATGTAAAAAAACAAAGTGTGAATGCTGATAAGCATTTTCCATTTCATTCCCTTTCAGTAGAAAAACACCCATGAAATGTGGAGGTCAAGTAGAAAATAACAAAAAATTTCTGAATGGAGCACCAGGGGATATTTGCAGCAAACCATTGCAATCCGTGCTATAATCTAATTTATCATGGACAAGTAGTGTAGATAATAAAGAGGTAAAATACAGTACAGATCGTACAATATAGAGACTTTTTGCACCAACTCCACAGTCATTATGTAGTGCTTTTTAAAAAAATGTCTGTGTAATGTACAGAAAGATCCTTCTCAAGGCCAAGACTTTCTGTGGTCTGGAGGCTTGCTTTGTGTGGAATGTATGAATTACAATCTGCACCCATAAGGAAGTTGCATTTTCTCCCACAAAGAGTCCTTGTACGGTTCTCAGCGCAGTCAGTGAGAGCTTTTTGGTGGTCTTGATCACATCCTGCAGTGACCATCTTGCTCTCTGCCCATGGAGTGCCCACCAGGTTACTGCTGTTGTCTCAGGTGCCTCAGTCATGTGCTGCTGTGTAGATGAGGTGAATGTAGCTGTACACAGCTGTACTTCCAGGAAGCTTGCAGATAAGAATGAACAATCAAAATCAGTAGCAAAATAAATGGATTGTAGTAGGAGTACACAGGCCTTCCAGAAATCTCTCTGAAGTTTGCTCAGAAATGGCTTCCATTTCAAACCATGCTCCCAACCCATTCATTTTTTACTGAATTTCCCTGCTTGGTTTGTCCAGCTTAAAATAAAATTAAAAAGTATAAGAAAGAAATTATGTTAGCAACACTATAGATCTTTCTGCTAGGTAAGTCTAATAAGAATTATGTTTACAGTTTTCCCCAAAGCCAAAGCAATCTTTTTGACAGGGGTATTATTAGCAGTTAGGGAGAGTGATAGCTCTGTCAAATGCTTGTGGTTTTTAAAATATTTAAACAGACTGCGGATTCCAAAAGAATGAAAATTAACTGTACCTGCACCCAGGGTGCATAGACAGGTACTGGGACTGGCACTCCACCTGCATGGAGTGTCTGCACTTTCAGAATGATTTATACTTGGCCATGAGGGTTGCATGCTGGGCACATGAGTATAGATGAAAATGGATGGACTTCTTTCTCTGCAGGGCCAACATAGGATTTACTTCCTGAAAGCATTTTTTTTTCTTAAGCTGATTGTTTTTGTGGAGGTTTGGAAACATGCAATGTTTCAGCAGTGTTTCTTCCTCTCAAGAGGCTGCTAACAAATGACCCAAAGCAGAAACTATTAGAATCCCTGAGATGTTTCTGCTTTCCCGGACAGATACTGAATTTAGTCTAATCCCACCTGCGTTGTTTGTACAAACAGTGCCATTGATGCAAACTAAGCATGTGTGAGAGCAGAGGTGAGCAGAGCTCCAGGAAATGTGTCTATCCTGTCAGATCACAGGCTGAGGCCCTGAAGTTACTGGGGTTGTAGCCTCTTTCCTTCCCAACTTTGGTTTCTTTATCTAGTTTGTTTGACAGAAGAATAAACACAAGGACCGTTTCTGGCAACAGTCCAAGAACATGAGACAGGATACAGAGGGAGTTTTTGTTCTTCCAAAATGTCTGCTGAATGTATGGGCAATTCCTCAGTGAGATGATTTAATCATGAGTTGATTGCTGCTGTTAATCTCCATTAAGGTAATAATTTCCAAAGAGATCAATTGGTGATAAATCTCCATTGGCTTCAAAGACAGCAGAGTGGTTGTTCTCTTGAAAATCTTGACCTAACCTAGGAGATTAAAAATGGTCAAATTAGCAATTTGATGCTGTCTTTTCTGGAAAACTAATTTCAGATTAACTTAATTTCAATAAGGTTAAGCTCTTTCTCCAGAAAAGATCTCCATTGTGACAGGACGTATATTCACATACAAATACACGGGTGTATGCTCTACATTCCAAAGCTTCAGTTGCCTATAAAACAGGAATGGCTCCTGTGAGACAGTGAGGTCCAGGCAGTAGACCTAGGAAGGAAAGTGTCCTAACATGGAGAAGGCCACCCGAGATGCAGGATAACAAAAGCTTTGGGAGGAGAAACGTGGGAAATAGAACTGGTAGAAAAGCATCTTGGAGAGAACACAAAGGCAGTAAGGAACAGGTGGTTAATATGAGGTTTCAAAGCTGCAAGCCAAGGCAGAAATTGGATTGCTGGGGGTTTTTTGAGGAAAAAAAACTTGTAAGTTTTTTATTAAAGAATGTCCCAATGCTCAGTCCATATGTTCTGAAGTGTACCCTAGAGAGGGAGGTTTCCTTTCCTGTGTAACCACAGCTGGTGGGTGCCTGCTGTACTGTCTGGTCAGGGAGGCACCGCAAGCCCTGCTTACTGCTGAGTTCTTATCAGGGTCTCCTGTGCACTGTGGTGTGTACTTGTGTGGGAGCAGGAGGAAAAGGGCCTTCTCCTCATGGTGCCAAACATGAGCTAGAAACTGTTCACAGACTCACAGCATGTCTGAGATCACAGAAGTCAACTAGGGCAACACACCTGCTCAGAACAGCGTCAGCTAGTGCAGGTTGCTCAGAGCCAGTCAGGTTTGAATGGAGACTCTACAGCTTCTACGGGTAACCTGTGACAGGGTTTGATGACTCTCACAGTCCTTGTGTTTAAGCTTATTTTCCTGTCTGTTTCAATTAGATGGGGGTCCCCACTGGGCTGATTTGTTGCTAAACAGGTCCCTGGCCAGTGTAAGAGGCCAAGGTAATAATACCTGCCTATCAAATGACAAATTCTTTCTGAGATGGTATAGCAGGGGCAAAAGTGATTTTTCCTCAAGGGTGCGTGCTTTCATGACAGGCTTGACAAATGCAAATATTTTATAATAAATGAGCTATCCATACCCATTCAATTGAATGCTATGTGGCATTTGTGAATTAAATCATTTTCACATGGTATTTTATGATTTTTACCTCATGGAAAATCTAATTTTGCTGTGCTGTTCCTGAAATCATGGTGTAAACAAATCAAATTCATCACTGTGCAATAACTGTTCTGCTCCAAGACGGACATCAATCCCTAAGTGGCATATGGATTGAAAGATTTACAGCCATGCTCATTTTCAATGATTTGTACTAAGATAGAACTAAGTCAGTTCTCTGAGCCGATTAATACAATTTTTGTGAATTACTTATTGTATCCTTATTACAAATTTATCAACATTTGATTCCTCAGTGGTCAGTTTCACTTGACATCTTCCAAAGTAGTATTGCTTTACACAGAAAGAGATGAAACTCATTTCTGGTAGCAGATGTAAAGAAATATTTAAAATATCATTAAGGACTGATTTTTTTAAATCCTCATTCATCATTTCTCTTTTAAGCTTCCAGCTGTACTGCTCATAATTCCGGCTTGAGGATTTTTTCCATTTTCTTCTCTGCCTTGGTAAATCTAACTGCTTAAATTGCAGTTCCACAGTTTCCTGTGGTCTGGAGGTGATTTATTTCTTTTCATACTGGATAGAAGAAACACTAGCTTAAGATGACCCAGCTGGTCAAACATGTTTGTTGAACCACTGAGACTGAATTAAGTGTGTCTGACCAGCTACTTTCTCTTAGCAGGTGGCAAATCTCACAGTTTAGATCAGAGAAAAGAGCATGTATGATTTTCCATGGAGTAATAAATCTGGGAATCTCCACAGAACAGAAATCGATATAAATCTTGTCCGAAGTTCCCAGAGTCTTCAAAGAGGAACCTGGAATGTCACTGGGGATCCGGTTCCACTGCTGCCACTTCTTGACAGCTTACCACAAGCCTCACAAGAGTCCACATGAGGTCTGATACACATTATTTGAATGACTGCATTGTCAATAGCACTATTTATTGCAATGTTTCTAGCATTTTTCCATATCAGAGTAGTCCAGCTTTGGGGTTGTGTCCCATTCCCTTTTCAGACTTCCTGTGGATCTCAGTGGGCATTAAATCAAATCTTTTCCATCAAAATCCAGAAAGGGAGTGAGGAAAAATGTCTGAGCCCGTAAGGCATTTAGTAGATGCTCCCCAATTAGTATCAATAAGAACTGGATGCAGACATATCACAATTTTTAGCAATAGACACATCATTGAAAGAGGAAGGATATTTCTGTCTCAGTCTCATTTTCTCTTGCTGAGCAATTCCAAGTGCACATTAATTTACTCAAACTATTTTTCTAGCTTTTACAGTTCAGAGTTTAGAATTGGCCTTGCTATGAAAAAATGATGGAGTTGCACTGCCAGATTGAAACAGGAGCAGCTGTGCTACCTCCACTCTCCTGAGAACACAGGGAAGGCAAACAGCATTCCTTTATTGTCCTGGCCTAAGGCTGCAATATAGCAAAGACAAAACTGTTCTTTCTTAAGATTTTCTCAAGATACTCTTAAGAATGCCTTTTTAAAAGTCTCATGCAGAAGTGGTGCACATTGCTTAGAGGAAGACTGCATGTGCTTGCTTAATGTGTACACATAAGACCTTACTGCAATCTTTAATCCCTAATATCTTTGAACAACTCAGCTGCCTCATGTAAAATATGCTAATTACATTTTACATATCTACCTCAAGGTCTTTTGCTGGGTAATTAAGCTAAATAACTCTGAGCTAAAATAAAATCTATTCAGTTCTCTTTGGTAATAGTAACCAGGGATTTAGTCCAATTAAAAGATCAGCAGCTCTAGCTAGAAACAGATCTTGGGAATGGTCTGGCCCTTTTCTTTGTACAGCCTTTGCTGCTATGCTTCCAGTGATTCCAGTCACTCCTGGAAATGCAGTAGCTATTAGCCTAAAATGTTTCCTTTTGATTGTAGTTGATTCAGTTCAGGTATAGATCTGTTCAAGTGGTGAGAAATACCTAAAGATGCTTGTATATTTCCAGCAAGGTAAGGGGTATAATAAACAGCGCCCTGCCAGAGAGAAAAAAGGGTGATAATGTGACTGGTGATGAAGGTAAGCAGGTTGAGTGCTGTCTGAAAGTTTGTGTGCAGAAGTGTCCGGTGTTGCACTTGCCATAAAGTTGGAAACACATGCTGTTGTAAACCTCAGTGGATATGTGGAGCTGAAAGGGGTTCTTGGGCTTGTTGGTTTTCCTTCGCTCTTCAGGGAGAAGAGATGATTCTGCCTCTTGTGCGCATCGTCTGAGCAGGACCAATTTCATTTCCAGGAGTCTTGTTAAGAGCTATAGGCCCACTGTTGCTGTGGTAACACTGCAAATATTTTAACAGCCTGGTTTGATGGTGAAGGAGAGCATGTCTGGCCTGCTTTGTCTGTCCTACACCGGTGGCAAAGTATGTAAAATAAATGAACTTTGTGGCAGAAAGTAGCCAGAATGCCCCCAAAGAAATCTATAGATGCACACTTCTATAGCAGCCAGGTAACCTAGAGGAAACTGATTTGCTGCAAAGCAGATACATTGATTTATCTCAGGAATAACATAGCTAAAGGGACGGGTCGGTTCTTCTGTAAACTGAGATGGTTTATTTTATCTCTGGTGAAGCCAAGAAAACCAGCAGGGATGGCATGGACAGACAAGTCCAAAAGTTGCTGAAGGCCTAAGGGCAGAAAAAGGAGATGAAGCAGAAGTTATGTACATTTCCTGAGAGAGAGTGCCAAACGATTGTGTCTTTCTCACCTGGAAAAACCTTTCAAATGAATGTTTTAAAAGTCCCCTCGAAACTCACATGAATATTTCAGCAAGTGAGGTGATTTTCTTTTATATTTTCTTGGTAAATATTTTATTTTGTTCACATGGATTCATCAAGTGAGAAAGGTTCCTATATTTTTTTGCACCTGTCTTAGTTCATGTATTAGCTGCCCCAGCTTTAATGCTTTGTCAACACTGTGAAGGGGTAAATTCTCCTGGGCTTCTCTTCACTTCACCATTGAAGAGCTAGGAAACTACACCAGACTGTTAAGTCTTGCCCCTCCAGATATCAGCTTTAGAAACATCTCTGTATATGAGGCTTCAGCCACTGCCCATGGAATATTGCCCCCAACATGGCCTACTGCTTTATCCTGACATTATGAGGAAGGAAAGTCCTCCTGAAAAAATTCCACCATGTCTTTTCTGGCAAAATCCAGCTTTTTTCTCCCAGGAAGTTTCAATTAACATTTGTAGGTTCTATTTAATGTAAGATAGTTAAAGTGGATTTTCAGTGAGCAGGTCCAGTCACTGAAAAGGTTAATAATGCTGATGATGTCCTCTCCTATGCCTGCCTGTCCCTTCTCACTTCAGGGGAGCTTTGATGTAGTTACTAGTTGCCATGTGGAGGTCACTCTGATCTTGACCATGCACATCCATAGATCACTTTGTCTTTGCATCCTTCCTTTCTGTAAGTTGGTTGTTCTTCCCCAGTAACTCCAGTCCTGTGAAAAGGTGAAAGCTTTGCCATGCTCATTCTCCAAGTATTAGGTGACTCCTGCTTACAGGAATCTACAGATGCAAATCAGTCCCTTGAATGCTTTTATTTCACATAGCAAAGACTAGGTACAAAAAAATGATAGTCTGCCTGAGCTGCTAAAGGTGCCATCTGACCTCAGCAATGGTGACAGGAGCATGGCTTAAAGCTTATCTTTTTCAGCAAAGTAGTCACTAATTTGAGCAAAATTCCAGGGACATGGCGGAATTAAGAAACCAGAGAGAGGTGTTTAAGAACTTCTGTCGGGGTTAAACTTCAGAATAGGATCCTAAACAGGCAGCTGAGGAGCAAATGAAGAGCAAAACCAAGCATAAACATCCTATTCCTCTCCTCTAAACATGTTCTTCTCTGCCCCTTCTTCCTCATCAGGATAATTAGGTAGGGAAATATCCAGTTCCTTTCCTTGAGTGACCTAGATTTGGGAATGCCTAGGGACTGGGGGATGTCCACACCTGGGCAGGAGCAGATCGTACTGCTGCCCATAATAGGAAATCCCAGTGGAGCTCCTGCAACAAGGTGGGAGAGGGGACCTCAGTTACACTCCAGAAACAAAGTGAAATGCCCAGGCAGGATTTGGGGCTGTATTTCACAAGTGGCAGGACAGCAGACAGTTTTACATATCTGTATGCTTTGTGCATGTGTAAATGTTAAGTTGAAGGAAAAAAAGGGGAAATGGGTTAATATTTTAGCACACTCCTCTGCCTAATACTCCCTCAGCATCATCAGAAGCCGCGTACATAGAGCGCTGTTAATAAAGCATTTAGCTGCAGTAATATATTAGTTTGTCCAAGTGTGATGCCCAATTTTCTTTTAATGATGTGAACTAAGTTTCTCTCCCAGGCTGAGAAAACCCAGAAGAAGAATAAAATTTATTTTGAATTTATGGATTGTTAAAAAAATTTTGAAAATAATAATAAATGCCACTTTGGACAATTTTTAATAGCTTTTTAAAGTCAGAACTACAGAAAAAAAATTAAATCCTATTGTTAATTTTCCCCCCTAAGTCCCTGGAGGAAAATAATTTTATATAAAAAATGTTGAGTTTATTCTATTGATTATGTTAGATTGTACTGTTAAACATCATCTAGTGGAAGTGGAAGAAAAACACTTCTGCTATTTGCTGCTTATCTCTATGAAGAGTTTCACTCCGTTCATTTATTATTTAGATTGCGTTTATGCAGAAAATTCAAATATAATTTAATAAAATTTCAAAATAGTCATGTATAGAACATATGAAAAATGAGCCCAAGTGTACTGTAAAAGAAAGACTTTTTCCCTTTTTACAGCAGGATAAATCAACAGGAATTATTCCAATTTCTGCTTGACTGGCTGAGCTCTGCACAATACATGCTGCCATGCAAAGAGACAGCTAGTTCCTCCAAGTTCCGATAGGAACAATGCTAGCAGCTTTCTTTCTTCTTTCTATTTTTTAAAGAGGGATTAAAGCAAACAGGTGGTGTGTCATCTTAGACTCCTGTGCATTTTTTCCTTCACTTTCCTTACCTCACACCTTCTGACAGTCTCTGGTTGATAAACCGCAGTGTTTCAGATATGTTTTTTACCAGCTTTCCTAGCAGTGTGTTTCAAATCTACCCTTGTTTTTCAGAAACCATATGCCATATTCCATGTCATGTCATGTATGGAGCTTGTGAGAAAGAAACCATCTACTCCAGCAACATATATATATATATATATATATATATATTAATTGTGTTGTTTGGCTAAGTGATCATTTTAATGTCACTGTAAAGGTTCCTTCCTCCATGTTTTCACCTTCAAATATCCTGCTTGTAAATTTATGGTGCCAGTGGAGGTTTAGTGATAATTGTTCAGAAGCAGATTATGGCAAGAAATAGCTTAGCAACATTTACGTCCTTTGTTTAGGATGTAAAACAATTGCAATCATTAAGCAAAAATGAAAGCTTTAGTGTTAAAAGATGTCAAAACCCAGCAAAGATAAATGTTCTGTGTTTCTGAAGTTAATATGAAGTGCTGAATTATTCCATGCCCTTGATGTCTCATGTCTGTAGCCCAAAACTATACAGAAGAGGGTTAATGGAGCCAGAGCATTACATACAGAGTTACTTTTTCAAAAATTGCTTTTAAAATGTGAGTGAATGCAAGTCCCTTTATCTGTATGAAAATAGATGGAAATATATTCAGTGCATTTATGGTGTATGAAAGGTTGTATTTAATGTTATCTGGTCTTGACCTTTAGACTGAAATTTGCATTTGATTTTCGATGCCTCTGAGAACATTTTACTTCCTGCACTAATTCCCTTTCTAAACTGAGATGATTGCAGACTCTGTTGCAATATTGATCATTTTACACTGCTGCTGGTAACTTGTCAAGGCTTTATAAAGTTGGCTATTTTTTTGAAGTGAAACTATGAATTTTGGTTCCAACGGGATTATACAGGCAATAGACTTATTCAAAATTAACACATTCCTTGTGCTCTAAATTATCTGTGAGACTGTGACTGCTCCTTGAGAAGGTTTAACGTTATGTCATGGCTGTGCTTGAGTTCACACCAAAACACGGCCTAAAAAATAAAGTCTTGCAAGAAGATACAGCATTGGACTATGATAAGGTGCTGGATGTGTCATTTTATGATCCCTTTTAAAAAATCAGTCACTTAGACATAGTAGTGTTACACATTTTATGTCACACTGCATTTCCTGTGTGACTGTGCACTTATTTCATAAATATTCCTTTATTCTTTCATTCATTCATGCAGTCATTCTTTGTTTTTATATTTTATGTCTCAGTCCTGTCCAAGTTTACTTATTGCCATCTTCATCTTAACACCACCAGCTCACTCAACTGGTCTGACCCACTCAAATTCACAATAATCATTCTCCACCCTTATTTAGCATTAAGTCCAGTAAAACTCCACTTCAGAGCTGAAGAAAGGCTTTTACTTCCTAAAGCTTGTCTGTGTTTTTCCCCCCAGTCATACCAGTACTGATACCTTTTGACAAAAGGTATCATCTCCTTTCTTAATTCTTGGCATTAAAAAGTGACAGTCGAAGATCGGGACCTCAAAGTGAGACAAGGCAGTGCATTTCCTCATACACATAGTTAACATGTTGTGTAACTTGACATATCTATAGCTCATGATCCTCTGCTCACTTCAGAATTAGCAAATTGATGGCCGCTGTCATTAGCACAATGAGATCAGTGGGCTGCTGCATTAGACAATAGACTGCATCACCTACATTACACTTGGGCTCACTTGCAGCTCATGACAGAAAAAGGGATGCTCTAAGAGGCTTGTGTGGAGGTGTTACTTCAGATCAGATCTCAGTTCAGAATGCATCAGAAATTAAAAATAATGTTGTATGAAAATAACTTGAAATGAGGCACTGTGTCGATAAGCTCAACAGAGTAGTATCCAGACAATTGCATTATGACTAATGCAGGTCAAGCAACAAGGGGAAATGACCTGAATTTAATAAATTTAATTTGTGATTACACGATACTGATAGCCCTGATTGAATAACTTATTCAATACATATTCCTAGTACTCATCAGATGTATTCCCTCACGAGCAAGGGCAGTATAGATCTTATATACGAAATTCAGAGAAGCTATTTACAATATGTATTACTGGTCATGGCAGTCATATTTGCTGAGTAGTGTAACTATAATATAATAAAAAACTATTGCAAGCAGGAAAAAGCAGTCTGGCTGAAAAAATTACGCTACCTTTCTTTACAGGCACAGTAACACACAGGCTTGTCATTAATGTCATCAACAGGAACTTGGCTGCAAAGTCAGATTTAAATCACAATGCTGCCCCCTTGGTACTGTGCAATTCCAAGACTGCTCCACGGAAGCATAATGTAATGCAGTGCCAGCTACACAAGACCTAGGATTTTTTTTTTTTTCTGATTTTGGAAATTGTTTCCTTCCCTGTCTTTTACTTAAAATAACTATATGGGACCTGCCCATGAGAGATGTTACAGTGATCAGCATGGCAGTAGCCAATAGTTTGTGTTAGGGGGTAGGATTTACAAAGCTGAGCTAGAAATTCTCTGCCTGTGGAGGATTCTGATGTTGGGGTGTTTTTTATGTGGATATAGAGCATAAATATGGCCTCACAAACAAATCAGAAAAGGAGGAGAAGGTCATATGTTGGGACACCTACTTTTTACACTACCCCAACCCAAGGTCAGAGCACTCTCCCAGGGAGTGAAGGAAGGTGGGTTTCCATCCTGCTTTGGCTGCAGAGATTTTGGCTGCACAGACCCTTACCCAAAGAAATGCCCAGCCTACCTGCCTGTAGGTACTGAGCTGGAACTCCGCAAAGAGGACCAAAATGGAAGGGGTGGCAGTGTCAGGCTATAAATGAGAGGAGATCTGGGGAGTTTTCTTTCTGTAGACTGTCAAGCTTATGGCAAGTGAAACCGCAATGAGCTCCCTAAAAATCTTATACATTACACCAGTCTGAAAGGAACTTGTACCTTCCTCATCTCAACTTTTTGATTTTCTTCTGGAAAAGACCCACGACCCAACAGAATCACAATCCCTTGCCAAATCCCCAAACAGTGCTGCTTTTCCTCTGAGCCTTTCAGCACCCCACTTCACTTTTGATTGTTTCAGTGCAGCATCTTTCTGCTCCCAGATGACAGGTTATCAGGCACTATCTTCCCTCCTCCCTTGTGTTTTGCATCCTTTCTCCTGGCTAGCAGTGATATATTCTGGGCCCCACATTCTCTGGCAATTGACTTGTGAGTTCCTCCTTTTCTGTTATGAATTGTCTCATGTCTGTTCTGCCTTCTGCTCTCTATCACAAATGCTGCCTTCTGTTCTCAGTTACATTTGGGTTTTTTTAGTTTTGTTGGGGTTGTTTTTTTGGGTTCTTGGTTTTTTTTTTTTTTTTTTTTAATTTTTAGCTCCTTATCCCTGTTTCTGCTTAGCAATTTTTCTGTGTTGCTTTTGTGCTGCCGAAAAATAAAATCAAAAATGCAAAAAAAAAAACAAAACCAAAAAAAACACCAGACCAAATCAATAAAAAACCCCCAAGCAATCTCCCATGAAAACTCCTACTTGCACTGCCTTTCTTTCACTGACCTTCATCATATAGACACCAGTGACATGACTTTTTTATTGCAACTGACTGCACGCTCACATGACACTCCACACATCTTGTCTGACATGCCCCTCCTTGCGTGCAGATCCTATAGGCTCTGTAACATCAAATATAAATTATCAGAGAGAAAGTGTTGTTGCTTCAATATGTACTGTTCCTTTTTCTACTGCTCAGTATATAGTAAAAAAACACTTCCCGAAGCAGAGTTGGTTGGTTACTAGCCTGGAAAAATACTCATTTTAACCATCTATCTTCTGCTGTTTGAAAAGCAGCAATGTAACTGTTAGATGAGACTATTCTGTGGTTTGTGGAGGTTTGACTGTGCTAGAACCAGTCCTGCTTGTAGCTCAAAGCTGTGGGGCAAAAATTGCTTGATATGAGTGAAAAAACCAAACAATTCCCTCTCCCCAGTCTGGCACATTTTTTCCTGGTAAAGCTCAGAAGAGCTCTGCCAGTCATGGCACTACCTCACAAAATAAGGCGGCATTCCTAATGAATAACCTGACTGCTTAACTGGGATAAACATATGTTTGCAACCCAGTAAGAATGTTTTAAATTCCCTGGTGATGAGTTGACCCTAGCTGGGTGCCAAGTGTCCACCAAGTTGCTTTATCACTGCCCTCCTCAGCTAGACAGGGGAAAGAAAATATAATGAAAGGCAAACCAGACAACCCTTGGGGAAATAGGTTTTGTTTATTACCAATCAAATCAGAGTAGGATAATGAGAAATAAACCCAAACATTAGAAACACCTCCCCCCTCCTCCTCCTCCTCTCTTCTTCCCAGGCTCAACTTCACTCTCAACTTTCTTTCCTTCCTCCCCTACTGAGATGCAGCAGGATGGGAACTGGGGGTTACCATCAGTTCATCACACGCTGTCTCCGCCACTCATTCCTCCTCACACTCTTCCTCGGCTCCAGAGTGGGGCTCTCCTATAGGAGACAGTCCTCCACAATCTTCTCCAGTATGGGTCCCCCATGGGGTCACAAGTCCTGCCAGCAAACCTGCTCCAGCACAGGCTTCCCACAGGACATCCTCCTGCCCCATCATGGGTCTCTTCATGAGCTGCAGGTGGATCTCTGCCCCACTGTGGATCTCCACAGGCTGCAGGGGACAGCCGGACTTACCATGGTCTGTACCATGGTCTGCAGGGGAACCTCTGCTTCTTCCCCTCCTCCACTGGCCTTGGTGTCTGCAGAGTTGTTCTCTCGTGCATTCTGACTCTGCTCTTCTCTGGCTGCAGTTGCTGTTGTGCTGATTTTTCCCCTTTCATAAATATCACAGAATCACAGAATATTCTGAGTTGGAAGGGATCCACAAGGATCATCGAATCCAACTCTTAAGTGAATGGCCCATACAGGAATCAAACACACAAAAAAGTGTGTTCTCCCAGAGGCACTGCCACCATCCCTGGTAGTTTCAGCCTTGGTCAGGTCCATCTTGGAGCTGGCTGGCATTGGCTCTGTCAGACACAGGGGAAGCTTCCAGCAGCTTCTTGCAGAAGCTACCCTGTAGCCCCTCACACCACTACCAAAACCTTGCCATGCAAACCCCAAAGGAGATGGATTTGCATCCTTCCAAAAACCTGTGGATTGTAATACCCATCTCTGACAATGGGAAACATTTTTCCAGGCTAAAAGTTCTTGTAAGAAAAAGATCTAAAGAATGTCAGTATGTGTTACAATAAGAGATAGGACACTATCAAACCATTGTGCCTCATTCACTCTGCATTCAGTTTTCCCTCATTTAGAAAGACTGCAGAAGAGACAACTGGATAGTACTCATTTGCAGGGGAAAATGTGGTTAGTTTATCTGACATTATATTCAGAAAAAAGATGAATGAGTCAATCAAATAAATTATTTCCATTTGCTCCTTTTATCTCTTCCCAACCTTTCTCTTCCTCACTACTACCAATACTTAAAATCATATGGATATTTTTCTAATGCCAGCACAGTATGGACTTTGCCATTTGCTGATCCATGCATTATAGCAGAACATCACTCACAGGGAGGAAAACAATAGCAGTAATAAAAGGCCAGTTTAACTGTCTTCACTCTTCCTGACTATTAGGTGTTTTTCTTCTCTTCCTCAGTTTCATTCTTTCTTAATTTATTTTTATGTCAATGTTGTGTGTTGATAAAGAAGTCCTTCACAGCCAAAATGAATCCAAAGATGAATAGATCAGATCTTCATCACCAAAGAAGGGCTTTTCTACAGTCCCTCAGTTTTTCATCCTATAGAGGTTAGGATTGCCTGCCTCTTTTCCCCTCTTACACCTCCAAAAGCACACAACATCTTGAAACTAATTTTTTTACCATTCCTTTGTGCTACTTCTTTCTTTCTCTATCACACTTCAGGTATCTTTTTAACTCCCTACACTCTTGGTAAGCTTTTTTCCTGAAAGCACATTCTGAAGCCTTTATTAGACTGAAGGTTTGTGAGATGACTGCATACCATAAAAAGCAGTGTAAGGTACTGTGCCAGTATTCAGTACCTCAGATGGACCAAGAGGTGACCAAGGGAGACTTACAGAAGGTGATGGTCATTATCTGCCACACAGACTCTTGAAGGAAATGCAGGAAACATATTTTCTAGATCCTGAAGCCTTTTGTTTGCAATAAGAAAGATGAGAACTATTCAGGGTGGTATATGGAGCAGAATGGTGAATGTCCTCCAGGAGGCCCAGGTGTTCCATAATAACCTCATACGGTGGACAGAGTGGGCTGTATCCGAACTAGTGTTGCCAATCAGGATGGCTGTTAATCAAGAAACCCATCCTCCTTTCACTGACAATGACATTGAGATAAATTCCTGCTTCCTCACCTACTCTGCTATTTTCAGAATTTTGGAAGAAATATGTAGTAAAAATGCATTCACCAGTTTACAGGAAAATTTGCATGAAAAAGACATCTCTGCATTGCTGGGATATAGAAATAGTGTCAGGGATCTCTGTTTCAGATTTTTACCTTGCACTGGAGTCTGAATGCTGCCATAGCACTTTTGAGTATCTACATTAATCAGGACTATAAAACCTAAAGAGAATTATGAGTCTATATGAGAAAATTCCATTTCTCCTGCAACCTGCTAGCACCTGTGGTACAACAGTGATGCTGCACTGTCAAGAGTGGATTTATGCAAGCACTCTGCAATGTACTACTGAGCTTGTTTTCTAAGCTCTGTAAAGCAAAGCAAGTGCTGCATATGAACAAATTTACCTTCATTCACCTCAATACCTCTCTCAACTCATATCCCTGCCTTTGGGGGAAGCACAGGAGAGCCTCCTTCTTTCCAACCATGACAAAGTTGGTGGCAATATCTGGGTCTTGCTCAGAGGCAGATGGCTGCTAATGCCTGGCTGTAGGGGACTGAGGGAGTGGAGGCTGCAGGTGGCATGACCAGAACCATGTTCATGCTGGCAGCAGCCATGGTGTTATTTGATGGTGCCTGAAGTTTCTGGCTGATTCCCAGCACAAATGTGGCGGCACCTGGACTCCTGTGTCAGCTGAGCCTGTTTGAAGGGAGCTTCCCTGCTCTCCCCTACCTTCACCTGCTGTAGATTTGCTTTGAAGAGCCCATGTGATTGCTATGATCAAAACAGTACATTTCGGAAGACTACCTTAAAAGCACATGGCCTGTAAGAGCCACAGTTATCGCCCTGGAGACATATTAAAAATGGAGTTATGTAAAAGGGCAATTGTTTAGGTCAGCTGAAGTAGGCACAGCCATTCCCTTCTTTCTTTACCCTGTCTGTGGCTGGGTTGTTTGGTTCTGCCCCAAAATGTTGCTAAAGTCTCTCTGTGCCACATAGGTTTACAAATTCCCTTTCATCGTGGCTTGTAAATAAACAGAAATAGTGGGGAATTCTGATAATGCAGTTTGAATTTTGCATCTTGTATTACCATGATTTCACCAGTTGGCTCATACAGCTGAAGTGGTCGGAGGCTACACCTGAATGTCTGATTGTCCCAGTGCTGGTGTATTTCTGCTTCTTGTTGCAGAATTTGGAAGATTTCATTCTTTTTGGTCCTGGTGGGGACTGAGACCTACAGTACTTGGAGTATGGTGCTAAGGGTTTCCTCTTATTAACCAGACCACAAACCATCTGTCAGGCCTTTTCAATCACTAATTGAAAGGACAGATGGATCACCATGAAAATAGTTCCAGCTAATTGAACTTGTCAAATACAACTGTCTAAACCCTGTCAGACCTTGCTGGAAAATATGCTCTAAATAATTCCTGGAAAAAATGGTCTTTGGAATAGCTAGGATGTTTAAAAACAAATTAAGGCTATCCCATGGGAAATCACAGAATGCAAGATTGCTCCTTAAATTCTCAGGTAGAACTATTTTGTTGTTCTTGGAGCCTTAAAAAACTGTTAAGAAGGATCCTTTGTGAATCTTATTTGATGTTGCCTTGCTCATGTCCTGGCATCCAGAAAGGAGTGATTCTCTTATATCCAAATGAGATATTTCCTGCAGTTAAAGCACACCATGAAGGAAATGGCAATTAGGTATTGAATCCCTAATAGCTTAGGGATAAGCAATAGCTTCATGTAAAACTTAGTCATGATGTTGCTGTGAAAATTGTTTACCCATTAATTTTTAAAATATGACCTTAGCATTACTCTTTCAACAATCTTGTGAATATTTAGCGGGACTTCGTTTCCTGTAAATTGCTTGATGTAGGACAACAGTGGTTTATACATGTGTAAGTATGCACATATCATTATCTGTGTGTGACTTCATGGCTACTGAATCGAAAGTGTTATGGGAATCAGTTACTCATGAGAGTACATGTACTTCCAATGCTGCGCTCTTAAATAGATCACTTTGTACTTTCTCTTCTCTGACCACTAATTGCAGAGGGCAGCTCTGAGTTAAATAACATGCAGGGCAGGAATTATTTATAACAGATTATACACATAGGACTTTGATACATTTTTTAATGCTGTGGATGAGAACATTAAACCCTAGAGGAGAAGGTTGCGTCTGTAATCACAGCTTGAAATGCACTTGCTGTAACAGGTGACACCACGTATCACAAATATCAAATGTGTAATATTCTTTTTGTACTTGGCTGAGAGTAATGAAATCTTTGAAAGCGCTGCAAGGCACATCCATGCAGAAATACGTTTGCCCTGGAACTGCAAGTCTGTAGAGCTTTCCTATGCACGTCTCGTGTGGAATCCTTCTGTTATGAAAAGCGAGTCTTGGTGCCTGTGCGTAAGCACAAACGTGTGTCTGTGTGCATGTGCTGCAAGGGAAACGTCAGCTCAGACTTTTTCCTACTTTTGACTGAGATAAACTCCTGTGATCTCTTGCTGTTTCCTGTTCGTAGAATGTCAGAAGAAAGATATTTATTCCATGCCAAATATAATTTCATTTTTAAGTCTTAAGGATGTGTTTGTTGTTAAATTTAAGGAGGACATTTATCATCTACCAAAACTAGAATTTTAACTAGTGTAAATTACCTTAGAGTTTCTGACATCTGTGAGGATATGGTGCAAAAAATTCTCATCTTCTTTTGTGTGTGAATGCAATGAGGGAAAGCTTACATTATACCATATAAAAAGAGAAAGGGCAAGAGAGGGGAAGAGAGAAGTGAGAAAGAGGAAGTTTTTTTCCTAAGAGGCAAAAATTAATTTCTCCAGCGTTCAAGATTTTGGGGAATAAGGAAATATTTGCATAATACTGACTACCTGATTGAAAAAAATGTAGTTGAGGGAGCTCATCCTCGTTAGGTAACAGTCTGAGAAGAGCAGAGGTACAGCATTCGGAACTGAAGGGACGTTTCCCTTCAGATTAGTCAGAGCGGAAACAAAGCTCATTCTCCAGATGTGCCGTCAGTCGTGAAACTTGTTAGGATCCCTCTCAATACTGAACAACCTGTCACTCAGAAATCAGAAACAGTCAAGTTTTGTTACAGGGTGCAGCAGTAGGCACCACCTGTCTGTTTCTCTGGAATTCAGTATTCCCATCACTTACATGAAATCCAAACAATGGTACTTGAAAAAGTGCCTAGAACTTGAAATTTGAAAAACTGAAATTTTGATCTGTTTCCACATACTGTAATTTTCTTTGGGTTTTAAGTTCATTAGAAACTTTTAAGGGCTTAAGTTTCACCTGAATTTTGTCAAGAACATTTTTGTTCACATAGAAGCTTGTGTAGAATGGGCTTACTTTTTCCCCAGTTGCTGTAATGATTACAGACAATTAACTCATCAGCTCAAGTGAAGCTCAGGACTGGCTTCATCAGCTGGAAACTGATGACTTGAGGAAGCTCTCCTAATACTTTTTATGCATCTATTTTCCCTTCTAGTGGATTAGAGAAAAGTGAGAAGTCTCCATTATAACTACAACCAAAGTGTATCCTAGACATTAAAGAAAAGGAGAAAAATTTAGAGTTGTTGGGCTGCATTCACTCTTAGCTTGCCCCTTTAGCTCTGTCAATTATCAAGTCCTCTGAGTAGCAGGTGGCATTGGTAATGCATGTTCTCCATATGCTTTCCTGTGAAATGGACCCAGTAGAGCAATAGCTACATTTCTGAGCATTTAGCCTTGGTCTGCCCCACATCTGTTCCCAGTTAATAATTTCATAACTAGTTACAAGGGGATGGTATTTAGCCTTGAGTTCATTTTAGAAGAAACAGCATTCCTGTTCCTGTGATGATGTGGCCAGTATTCGTACCCTTGGTTTAAGCAATGGTATTGTTACCATGCCCTGATGAGCCTTTCCTGTTGCCACTGTAGCCTTGAAAGCTGGAAATTGCAAGTGCTGCAGGTGGTGAGCAGCAGGGTTTGATTAATCCAGATTCCATTTTCGCATTGTTGAAAAAGGATGGGGGAAAATGGATGCTCTGCAGCCGAGTGCCAAATCTAGTCAGAAATACTGCAGCTATGGGGTGATGGTATGGGTCACACAGTAATTATTTTGAGCCAGAAATATATAATGAGACCATACCAGAAAATTGTCAGAGAGCATTGCTTTAACGTGTGGTTATGTAAGAGCTCAGTGAGAAGGTCAGACTGCAAGACAAGTGCCTTTTTTTCCATTGTTACATTAAAAATGTGATTTTCACCAAAGCTAGGCTGACCTACAGGCTGACAACATGAGACATAGGAATGGCATGAGTTTGGTGCACAGATCTGTATCAGAGATCAGGCAGTCTCCATGCAGTCAGGAAAGCACTCAACTGCTGTCCATGAAGTACAGCCTTGTAGTGAAAATAACAATAATACCCAGAAATTATTATGATTTTCACAAATAAATGTGGCAGCTTCATCATTTTCCTGATTCTCATTTGCTACATATTCACTGGTGTTTGGGTTTTTTGCTTGTGGTTTTTTTGCAACGTCAATTTAATCATGTGGTTCTAGATTCTTCTCTGTTGCCAGTACTGTACCATCACACTTCTTTCCTATGCTCATGAAAAGTGAGGAGGCTTTTTGATGCCATGTGGCATCATGCTAAGCATATAAAGCTGGGGGAGAAGAAGGAAAAGGTCACATTTGGAATGATGACTTTGTCTTCCCAGGTAACCCTTACTTGTGATGGAGCCCTGCTTTCTTGGAGGTGGCTGAACACCTCTCTGCCATGGGAAGTGGTGAATGAATGACTAGTTTTACTTTGCTTGTGTGTGCAGCTATTGCTTTACCTGTTAAACTGACTTTATTTCAACCCACAAGTTTTCTCACTTTTACTCTTCTGATTCTCACCCCTATCCCCATCCCAGCAGGGGTGTGGTATTTAGCTGCCAGCTGGGGTTAAACCACAACAACCCTTCTTGGTGTCAAGAGTGGGGCTTGAAGGGTTCAAGATAATGACAGATTGGACTGGCATGTGCTAGATTGAATTTAGAGCTGTTATTGCTGTGTAGCTATTCATCTGCAGGCTCTGTGCTTGCCATGGCACTTGCTTGCCTTACTGCTACCATCTGCACTGACTGGGGCATGGAATGGCATTGGCTGAGCGCAGTTATTTCCTGTGGGGATTGTGTCCAGTTGCAGCTGCCCATCAGCTAAGTCAGGCAACATCGTCTGTACTTGTGTGTAATCACAGCACAGAGCTGCACCCAGCTCGTGTCTCTTTAGCAGCAGGATTTTTAAGCAGCTTATTTTCATGCTGTTGGAAGCTCCTTCTACCTTTAATTGGTTTTATAGGCACATACTTTGCTTGGATCTGTACTGCAAGAAGGGGAATGAAGAAGCTTTTAATAGGTACTGCTATGCTTATTGTGTTGTGTATTTTATGCACTTGTAATCCCTTCCTCTTATTCTTCAGCCTGGGTCCAGTTTTAAAGCAGCTGCTTATGTAGGACAGGAATCCTGCAGAGTGATCACTGGAGAACAACACTCAAGCTCACATTGCTGTGCATGTGCTCAGGAGGATCCTGTCAGACTTCTGCAGAGTAACATAACATCAGCATTTCTGGATGTTTGCATGTAGATCTCTCAGTGTCCCTAATGTTCCTCTAACAGGATTAACTTGCTGCCTTTTTTTCTCTTCAGATTTGGAACTTCCTTAAGTCCTTAAAATCAAAACCAGTGTCAGCTCTGTTGGGACAGCCAGCACACACCTGCATCCATGAGTGTTCTCAGCCTCCCTGTGGTTGGGCCAGTAGGACATGGTGCCTATCCATCCCAGCTGATAGCTGCTCTGCATCTCCATCACTGCCACAATGCATCCTGTCCTTGGGCATTTCCTAAGTTTGAGCTGCTCCCTTTCCAGCCAAACAGCTCATTTTTATCTGTCAGTGTTTGGTAGCTTGCAGTGACTCCTGGGAGTTAGGGTGAGATGTAGGAATTGTTACTGGCAAGAAGGATAAATAGGCTAAGGAGGGCAGGGAGTAATCTCTTAGAGTTCTAAGTGAGAGAGGAAGATAAATCAGACCTTGGACAGTAGGTGTCAGGGAGCAAATCAGGGCTTGTAATTAATACACATGGGCATGCCTCAAATAGGAGTCCTGCCCATCTTCACGTGTGGCTTTCCCACAGAATATGGAAGGAGGGCAGGAATCAATGAATGATGAATGCACTTGCCAAACTGCTGCACTAAAAGTGAATACCTCCACTCCCCTGTCTTACAGAAACTGGTATAAGCCTGGAAGAGTACTATGAAAGCTCCCATTCAGTGGAATTTTCCACTTAGTTAATATACATACGCATGCTGTGTGCTGCTGGGATGCTGGCAGAGTGGATGCAGGGACTACAGAATGAGTGGCTTCTTTGGTGCTTCAAGTACAGGAAAAATATAAGTGGATAATGATAAGAAATGGCTTATAAAAGCCAGCTCTTGAAACTGCTGTAAAATAGCTGTTATTCAGAAAGTGAATGGCAGGGTTTCACAAAAGACTAGTTATCAGAGAGCCCACACATCAAGCTGAAATGGTGATTTTTGTGTTTCTATTTATTTCAAATTTTGCATTCATTAGGATTGATATAAGGTTAATAAAAAGCCCCAACATTTCTGACGGTGCCAGCAAAGAGTGCCACTTGGACCTTTCATTTTTCTCTGTGCTGAATCTCTGCAGATCTGCAGCCTAGGGGAAAAGAAGGCACCTGTAGCTATCTGAATATATTGGAACACAATGTGCACTGTGGAAGGAGATGATCCAGTATCCCCACTAACCTAGCTGAACTGTGTCACTTGAAGTGCTGAGCTCCTAGAGGAAAAAGGCCAGTGCAGCTTCTCCTTACTGCTTTGGCTATGTTCTATGAATCAGAACTGGCTGTGGGTTCCTGCCACCATAGAGGTGTAAAGAGCTGTGAAACCCAGGTAGTCAATCTTGATGCAGATGCACACCAGATGGAGTAAGACAGTACAATCCCTGTCCTTGATTTTTGCCTGAATAAAATCGCTTCCTAATTACATGCTGGCTCTGATAATCACCATTTAAATTTTTTCTTAGGCATTGTATGACAAATCTGGACAAATTCAGTGAGAAAATAGGCATATCTTGGAATACTGCAGAAGCTACATTGTTTCTCCAGGTCCAGAACTTTCAGAGTAAGACGGTAAATTGGAATGATTGAAGAAATTATTTTTATGAACTTACAGTGAATGAAAAGTTTTTGTACTTTTTTTTCCCCCAGGTCCATGCAACGTTCTTCACACATTTGTCGTATCATTAGGGCCCCACATACAGACCCTCACTGTTATAAAGTTCATACTTGTGAAATGAGGCATCTGCTTTCTTGAATCCAAAATTTGGCACAGGAAGGCAATTTAAAACTTGAGTTTCTTAAGAGGAGCCTCTAAAGCTATCTTGCACACAGGAAAGAAAGATGACAAAAGGGGGCACAACCCTCCTATCCCCTACTGATGTCAACTTCATCTCTGAAGAAAGTTACACCTTCCTTCCGAAGGTCATATTACCTAGGAAAAGTGAAGTTTTAGTTTCTTAAAGGAAGCTTCCTAGCAGGGCACTTTAAATAGTGTATTTTTCTGTTCTAGTCTGTTTCTCTGAGCCCCAGCACGCCTTTCACTTTGCTCTAGATAAAAAAGCACATTGTGCTTCTTCCTGATACACTTATCAGCATTATAATGCTTACTTTGAGTTTGTTCCTTGCTTAAAGCTGAAGAGATGACACATTGTAAACAACAACATCTCTGCTGTGGGGATCAGCTTTGCATACTGAGTTTTGTATTTACAAAGACTTAAAAAAAAGTGAGATCAATTTAGAGATTATGAAATGTGAAAAGAAAAAGAAGGAAATTTTATTATTTTATTTGTACTCTATTTTCCCATTTTTATTTTTTGTGGAAAAATTAAAATAGGGGAAGTAAAATAGAAGAGGAAGACTGAGTTCTTTTCCTGATCTCAGGGGCAATGAATATTTTTAATATGAAAACTGAGAAGTTCATACAAATCTCAGATGCCAAAGTAGAGCTTTAAGTAATATATGTAACTACTATCTACACATATTTTTGTGAAATTTCTACGCAATCTACATAAGAATCTCATAAAAATATAGGTATAAATTTTGTAATGCAGCTATCTATCTATCTATCTATCTATCTCATAAGACAGACTCTGAAAATGTTATTAATTGTCAATGCTTGTTATTAATGCAGTGCTTAGAAATGTTAAAAAAACAATCCCAAAACTCCACAGATATTGCTCTGGTCCACCAGAATCAGTCTGTTGCTAATGCAGGACTCCCAACATTCAATTACTTTGAAGAGGCTCTTAAACCATTTCGTTCAGCAGTTCTTTAATTAATCTCTTTGTATAATGAATGACAATAGAGCTTCCATCCCCCCTACGAAGGGCCTGTAATTCTAATGCCACTTTCAAGGTTTGTAGCTTGTGTAGATAATATGTGTTAGACAATTATAATACATAATAGCACAGAAATGCAAGTAATACTGCAGGTATTTTAGAAGCACAGGTGAACCAAAGGAAGACTAATGGGCTTTGATAGCATGACAAAAGCGCAATGTCCACTGCACAAGGACATCCATCTCTAGAGTTTTAGTTCTGTGTTATTGTGAGGGGAACAATCAGTGCAGTAAAATACCCTTTTGATGGGTGTAATTTGGCAACAATTTGCAAACATGATAATGTGCCTTGTTAATTCAAGAGCATTGACACAGCTATCTTGACATTTTCATTACAAGAGCTGTCAAGAATAATCTGGAAGAGTAAAAGAGTCTTATTGGAAAGTGCCTACTTGTCTTAAGTAATCTAATAATCTATAGTGGTAAGGTCAAGTTATTTTTAATAATACAGCCTTTAATCCTCTATCAATTACTACCTTTAATTACAGCTGAGCTGCTGAAATGTATAGAGATCTTCCTGGAGTTAAAATGAACAGCTATATCTCTGGTCTGAATAGTGCACACTGCCAAAGAAACAGCAGTTCCCTTTCTCCACCACCACCTCCCTAGGAATCAACTGGCTGCAAAAGCTAAAGGTGCTGAGCCCATTACGCACCATACCAAAGATCTGGTTGTGTCATAACTCATATCCATGACAAACTGAGCAAAGATTACTGCAGAAAATATTTGTGGCTTATTCTAATCTACACCTTCTTGACTTTGCCTTTCCATATTTCTAGCTAGCTAACTACACTAACAGCTGTGGATATATTTTTTAGATAATTGTGAACATCTGTATGGGCCACGACTTTTTAAAATACCAATCAGTCTTCCTCAGGGAGAAGGGAACACTTTGCCTGGGAGCCATTGAAGGCCTGCTCTGAGCAGGGTGATCCCAGTACTCAGCAGCACAGCCTAGGCTGTCACATGCATATTGATCACTAGAAGTGTTTTGGGTGGACCAATAGAGGCACACAACATTAATAAAGCCAAAGCACAAATTTCATAGCCCACTAGCCACCCTGAAAAGTTGCAGTTCTCCCTTGATTTCACTTAACAAATTTTACTGAGTTACCTGAAGGCCTCACTGCCCCTCAGTGACTCCACTTTCCCATGGATCGTGTGTCTTCAGAGGGTTTGTTTGTCAATGTCACGGTGACAGCTTCACTGATTCTGCAGGCTAGCACTGCAAGAGTCCAGCTGTTTATAAAAAAGCAAGTAAATCAAAACTCAGTGTACTTCACATCAAATGAAGACTGTATTTTACTCCTTTCTGTATGTGTAGGATTTTCTAGAAGTCTAAAACAAAGATGCATATAATGACCCTGCAAACAAGATCAGTATATTTCAGAGAATGAAATTAATTTATCAAGCCCTGGCTTTGTTTGTCACTTACCATCACTGTGTTTTCTTTTCATCCTTAATTTTTGCTCCTCTTCAGTATTTCCTATAAAGAGTTTTATTTAGAGGAAGAAATAAAAAGAGGGTTTTATGCATCCATTATTTAATGATGGACTTCTATCCTGGGGGAAAATACGCAAGAAGGATTCTGATGGGAGAGTGAAGTGAATTAAAGATCAAAAAATTTCCTAAATTTGGCTGAGAGTTTATGACTTGGTTTGCATAACTCTGGTTTTAATGTCACTGACTTCTTTTCTGATTCATGGTTGGGATTTTTTTTGTTTTCAAATTTAATTGCATGTGTATTAATTTTCACAATTCTGGAGCCAGCATCCCTGTGAGATCTAATTTAAGGACTGTATTTCCTCTTTGGAAAATAAGAGACAATTTCACAAAGAGAAGGAAAAAATCAAGAAAAATGCCATTTTTTTATATAACATATTTTTATTTCTTTTCAGAACAACATTTCTTTTCTAGGGCTTCTTAGGAGGGATTGTTGTCTTTAAATACTTGCCTGCATGGAGCTTTTGGACTCTCACCAGCACAAAAGGCCAGAAGAGGCACACAGACTGCTCAAACTTCCCTAAGTGGACCTGATGCGCAAGGGGTACCCTTGTGACTGGGCTGGGCGGAGGGAATTCTAGCCTGCTCCACCTCCTGGCTCACTGATGTTTTCAGGAGAGAGCAAAGTAACTTGCACATCACTCTCTTGTAGGAGCAACTAAATTGTACCTCATTAGAGGTGTCTTAACACAGTGTATACACGAGGTATGTGCAGAGCTTTATTTTCCAAGCAGAATTCATTTCAGGGATAAGAATTGGGTGCCAGAAGTTGTCTAACTTGCTCTCTGTGGTTTACTTTGTGCTCCGCTTCTCAGTGCTGATGGTGTGGTCACACAAAAGCTGCACAGTTGGCAGAGCTGCTGAGCACCATATGAAAGTGAGCCTGGGGGGACACAGGATCATGTCCCACAGGAGGCAGCTGCTTTAATTTCCCTCTGAATCAACATGGACACCCCTGCTGTACGTGAACAGCAGGGCAAACCACAGGACTGGGGTACTTGTTGCCAAGCCTTTGCCTCCTCACTGCAGGATGGTGAGTAGGATGAACAAGCTGGGGGCTCAGCTGAAGGATAAACATCCTCTTCTTTCACCACAGGACAGGACAACAGTTTTTACATCACAGTTAACATCACATTCAAGACACGTCTCAACAATGCCTTCCCTATCTTCCTCCTTATTTCTCACCATTTTTATTAATAAAGTTATGCCAAGCATCCCTTCTAAATGGCTCCTGTGCATCTCTGCCTTTATTTTCTTGCCTTCCTTCTCCCTTCTGGAAGAAAAAAAAGGAAACAAAAAGCTTCCAACAGTGAGTATTTAACAAATCTTTTTACTATAAAATGAAACACAGAGCAGGACAAACTATTGTAGAAAATGCACATTACTGAGTAAAGATGTAATGAATGTTTAATGAAATTACAAGAAGCTTATAGATGCTCAAGTGCTGGAGCTTTGTGGTTGCATAGGACATCCCAGGAAAGACACGGAGGTCTGAAAAGTAGGAATTTTGTGTGATGAAGATCCTCCTCAAGGGGTAGCAAACATTGTGTAAATATTGTATAATAGAATATGGAGTCTTCTGTTTTCCAGTTGATAAGAGCAGAGTGCCCCCACATAAACATAGCTTTAAACCTAACTGGCAAAACTGTTACTGGCAAAACAGGAGTGATGACCTCCCACATCTCTTTTCCTAAGGGTGCTTTGTCCTTGGTTCCTAATTTCTTTACTGGTGTAAAACAGCCTGGCTCCACCACAAGTAACAAAGTGAGGCCCATTTTTACTGCAGAAGGAAATTTCCTGTAGTCCAAAACCAGTACTTTTTTTTTGAGGGCACACTTGTCTCCTTTCACAGCACTGATAGGTAGCCATGAAGTGCTGCCCACCCTAAGCATGAGGTGCTCACACCATGGGGAAGCCTGCAAGTACAGAAAGAGCAGTACAGGCCATAGGAGCTGAAGGTCTGAAATATATTGTACCTGAGTCAGAGGAGCAAAAAAATCATGATTCACAGTCCTAACCTTTATGGGTGATGCCTCTTCTGCTCTGCAGAGAAGAAGCCTCAAAGAAATCACTTCTCTGTGCTGTTTGAAATTAAATTAAAGAATTAATGTATGCTTCTGAAAAGTGAAAACACTACGTCTCTGGAAGGAGAATGAAAGTAAATAACCTTTCAGTCATGGCCTCTGTCAAACTTACAGGAGCTCCTGTTCTATCCCGTAAAAACACATCAGTGTGATTCTGGATTAAGGCTCCCCCTTAATCAAGACAGGAAACCATTCTGTCAAAATACTTGAGAAACTCACTGGAGAGTCATATTCTTGCACAGTCATATTCTTACAAGGTCCTTTCTGGCAAGCAAGAAAGCCCCTAACAAAGGCTTTTCTGACCTTCATGGACATGTTAGACTTTGGATGCTACTGTTTCTTTTTTATCTCTATCTGTCCTGCTGATTGGACTAAAAGCCCTGAGGGTTATGGCTCTATTCTATCACAGCTCTCCTTGCAGTATTATAAACCCCAGCAAGATGTAGGAGACTGCAGACCATATGTGTGCGTGGGGATAGGTGGAGAGATTATTTATTTTAAGACCAATGCATTATTTCCTGACAGTACCTAACAGGAGAGTTGCACTCAAAAAATATTCTGGAAAGGCTGACTTTTGCAGAGTCGGAAACACTGACTCACTCCTGCCATCCTCTTAATTTCCAGGGCATGATGCAGAGGTGAAGGAGGAGAAGGATGGGAGTGACTTCTTCCTTTTGCTGTGATAGAAATAAGGGCTGGTTTCTGACTTGGCTGCCTTCCTGAAAATTGCCAGCATGAGATGGGAGACTGCAAATAGCAAGTCACAGATAGGTGGCTTCTGGTGCATAGAACAGATAGATAAATTTTTCAGTTGTCTTACTTTCACACAACTGCCTAAAATACACCAAGACCATATATTCCCCAAAGAAGAGGAAGAAAGACAAGATTAACTTGCTTTCATATGGTCTTCTCATACTAAATCTAGAATAGGTGGAGTTACAAATGTCACCAGAGATAACTTTAGTTAAGACACACATACAGTGATACACCTTCTTCAAAGAAGAGGTATATTTAAATTTCCTGTAAATGCCACATTTCAGGTTTGCTGCTAAATGAGTGCATTGGCTGATGAAAATGCTCCCATTTTTTCCTCATGTCTCACAGTGAAAGTGCTGTCCTGTCATTGGTTGCATCACATCAGAGTAATGCAGCTGAAATCAATGCAGTAACATTGGAATGCAGCTGTGTTTACAGCAATGAAAATGTGAGGAATTGCATTATTTAGGCAATGGCAGAAGGAAAATTGATTTAAAAGAGCTATTTGGAATGTTTGATGGTTTGCTTTTGCTTAGATAAATTATTATTTTTGTATCTGCATTAAAATGGCAGTTTTACTCTCTCTGTGACTACAGGAAGACAATTAGATGGCAATATTTTGAAATACTTTAGATAACACTGGATGCAGGGAAAAAGCATTCTAACACAAATGACTAAGGTGCCAAATCTGTAATGGTAGTGAATTCCTCACAAATACCATCACTGATGCCTTACAAATGAAAACTAGTCTCCTGGAAAAATTTCATTGAAAAAAGTTGTTTAAAGTACAATCCAATTATTCACAAAGGTTATTATGTAATGCAAAGTTTTCACAGGCTGTATTCTGTAAGAAGTTATGATCTCCTCACTGAAAAACAAAATCTAGCTGGGGCATACTTTTGTGTATTTTTCTGAAAACTAAGATACTGTGTTTGGAATCATCATCCCAGGTAGTTGTACATTTAAGGGTGAAAATTCCAATTTAGTGTTCTCAGCAGGGTCACATCACCAGACTAATTCTTCTATTTAGACTCCCCCAAGACATAAGCTGGAAATGCAGGGAAGCTTAGCAAACCTGCCCCAGGAAAGAAGGATGTCAGTGTTGTCAGGATGTTTTTCTTTTCCTTAGAAATTAAATGCAAAAGCATGCAAAAGAGCAACACAAGAAATGATACACAGAGACAAGTGATTGTATCATCCAATACTTCACATTGCAGTCAAGAAAAGGCAACCTCAGCCTTTACTACAGAGTCACCAGCCTAAGCAGGATTCTCCTAAGTTTCAAAAGGGAAACTTCAAAGAGAATTTGGGTACACCTCCAGGTGGGAACCTCAGCAGAAACAAGTACTTGTTTCTCTGATGATTGGAGCAAAGGCAACACAGAGGGGAGATGTTATAACAGTGTTACATCTAGGTACTAAAATAATGCTCAGTGTAGAAAAATAGATGTTAATCCATTTCTGAGGGGAAAATGTCAGCTATATCTCAGTGGAAGGGAAAAACACTAACAGCAAGTGGTATTAGAAATAAATCAGGTGTAAACTGTATGGCTGCATACTTCAGGAGAAGAAAATAATACACATTATGGGTTTAGTTTTTCTGCTGCTGCGAGGCTCCAGTAAGACAACCCCTAGGGTTTTAGGACATTTTATTAGTTTCAGCTGTTAAACCCAAGGTTGGAGTGGATGACAGATTTCAAAGGACCGATGACGATGATGATGATGAGCAAAAAGCCAGAAGAAATGAAAGTTAGCTTCCTATTTGGGAAACTGTAAAAAGCTAACAAAAAAAGCCCCCAGAATCAGTGGCAGACCTATGCAGAAAATTATTCTATTCTCAGGTATTTCCCTTCACCTGCAAATGCCTGCAAAAAGGCAAATATCTCCATCTTCTTTAGGTTGTTAGTAAATCATCTCATCCCTACAGCTGCAGGTGTCCTGGGTAGCTGGTACAAGGGTCACTCTGGCTTTAGCAGCCAGGCTGTTTCACTGGGCTGTGGAACAGACCTTTGTTGCCTCTCTAGCCTCCTGAAAAAATACTTTTTAAAATGGTACTGCAACACCTTTACCTTCACATCATACTTCTTGAGCTAAGCTCAACCATGCTCTGGCTATGTCTCATTTTTCCAAAGAGTGTTTAAAGAGAGGTTTCAAAATGAAATCTAATAACCACTATTCAGTGGTGAGACCCAAAAATGTTCAGCGAGAGAGAGAGAACCCACAGTCAGTGGGGAAATACTGTGAAAAATACAATCTATATTATGCATTTAATATCAGATGTTGATAATGTACTGTATGACACAGTCCTAGGTGGGAAAATAAATAAAAGCCTTCACTCTCACAGCATCAAGCTGCTTCCTTACAAAAATAAGAAACTATGCAAAAAAAAATGGAGAAAGAAAACATTCAGTCTGTTTTCCTATTGACAACACACAGTCTTTCCAAAAAGTCTGAGCAAGTGGCCTGAATGAAATCAATAATCGCTTTCGATCAGAGGACTTTGCTGTATTATCTACTTATTTATTTATGTATCTATGCACACCCACAACCAGTAATCAGGTAAGGGCCAATGTCTTTTTTCCTACTGTGCTGTATTTTTTCCAGGTCACGAAATGCAGGTTAATATTTGATCTTCTATCAATAAATCTCCCTGTACTAAACATATAAATGTTATTCCTGGAAAATGCAATCTGGCACAACCATAAACTTACTGTGATAGTTTGTAGGAGGAAAAGTTCACCGGTTATCTGGAGAATTTCACTGCAATCATGTGAATATACTGATGCCAATCCCTGTTACAGTTATTGTCACAGGTGATGTTACAGATCAGCATTTGAAGTATTTGACTTAGGAGTTTAATATGATCTCCTATGAGCTGTTTCACTACCATAGTAGCTGGATGACATTGATTCCTTCTGTCTCCCACTGCTTATCTCAAGCTATTTCATTTTGCTTGTCTTATTGATTTTCATGTTCACTTCATACATTATCTTACTGGAAGCTGGCAATGAATCAATGTGGCCACCTAAATTCATGTTCTGTGGTAACTCCTGGGAAAGAGCCACTTAGAACTCTCTCTATCAAAATGCACCAAGTAGTTACTGTGCACATCCAAGCAAGGGGAGACATATTTGCCTCAACACAATGCACAGAGGGAAGGCCTTTGCAGTCTGTCTGTTATGTGCATGCATTTTTAAATGCTTGCCATGATAATACGACTTAAAAGGAAAACACTGGAGCAAGCCAAAGAGACCTCAGTGCTAACCCTTCATCCTAAGTAGCTCCATTATTAGTGGCTCATTTCACAACCTTCTGCCTGTAAGTTGAGTGCCTTTTCTGAACCCCTTCTTTTCCTACCTTCAGACCAGGAACTAGCTCTTATTCTCTCCCTACACTGCCCCTAATGTGCACTTGTTTCCAGAAGGGTCCCTTTAGCAGGAAAGGGATATCCAAAGTATTGATAAAACTAATACTAATTGTGCAAAATAATGCCAGGACAGCTATAACAAATTTTCATCATTTTTGCTTCTTGCTGGTCTTACATATTTTGGTAACATTAAAATTTAATGGTTACTTCATTCCCATAGATGCACTCGTTTATCCTAGCTAGCCTGCCGCAGTACACAAAGATATTGATGCAGCTTTCTGCTGTACAGGGACAGGTCTGGATGAGAAAGGAAGATTTGTAGTTGAAACTGCTGCTTGAAACTATTAACACAGAAAACTGATTTCCACTTGAAGATGCTTTAAATGGATACTTGAGAGGAAAAAATACAACATCACAAACACCTTATATTGACCATCAGCTCAGTGACAGAAGACAGTATGTTAAATTTAAGGATTTCTCCTAAGAGATTTTATGTGAGCTAAAAGTCTGCTTGGCTGAATAAAATTGGAAGACACATATGTTCATTTTAGAGCTCTCCAACATGAGAGCCAACACTTTATCTTTGTATATATAATGTTGAGTGACTACTGACAGTGACTGAATGGCTCATTAATATGTAGACTCACACAAACCTCATCATGACCCTCATTGAAACAAGGTTCAAGCAGACAATTTTCACAGAGGCCACCAGGGCCCCACAGCACAGAGCAGTGGAGCCTGCAGGTCCCTGTTTTGTGCCACCCACTTGTGTTTCCCATGGGACATTGCACCAACTGTGTCACACCTGGTTCACACCTGGTTTTTCTGGCTACCCACTACAGGACTCCTCAGATGGAATAAAAGTGAGTTTCCATGACTGCATTGTCTGAGCAGCCTCCTGTGAAAAGCCAGGCTCAGAGTGTTTGGAAAGATTTCAAGGTTTGATTTGCAGAGATTGAGAGTTCTCTCATTTCCATCTAATTCACTAAGGGGCAGACAACTAAAGGCTTTTCTCAGCTCTGAACAGATCATGAACACACTGGCAAGAAACTTCCAGGGCTCACTTTGCTAGAAAACAGCAGCACCTCAGTGTTCCATTGCCTCTTCCACTTGTGCTGTTTACCAGCTAATGCTCTCCTAAACATGGACAGACAGGCTGAAAGTCATGCTGAAGAATTACAGAAAGCAAACTGCCAGAGATGAACGAATGCACAAAACCAGTATGCACCCCCTTTGTACACAAAGAGTAGCGTAACCCATCTGCCAGGGGATGCTTGTGAGAGTGAAAAGGGTTCCATCATATGATGTGCCTTTAAACATTCCATCCCCAACAACAATCCTTAAATTAGCCTGCCCTGAGATCCTCATTAGACACTTGGGAGAGTAGATTACATTGGATGGGCTGAGTAAAACCTTGTCCAACTCTAGCTTTCAAATATACTCTGTCAGGTTCTTGGGCAAGGAATTTACATTCATTGAAGAATGCATTCATTCAAGCAGAAGGAGTAAACCACTTATTTGAAAACAAAACCAGGTAAACAAAAGAATCAAAAGCTCTTATAGTTGATTACTTTTATGAGTTGTTTTGACTTCAAAATAGGCCAACAAACCAAACCCTAGGAGCCACCACAGCATTGCAATTAAACTGTGAGTTGACAACATTTGATTTTGTTAGCTCTGATGTGGCTAAGTGAATAAATTACTTATATGGTATTAAAAGATTTGTTTTGTCTGCTCAGAAGCCCTTCTCCATTTACAAGGCAAAGTATGCAATGCATATACCCTCCTCTTGGCTGAGTGTTTGGTTTTCTAAAGTCTCGGTTAAGCTTCAATATGTGGGCCCCACAGTAATGTCTGTGGATCAGCTACCATCATGATTTACAACTGTGAGAGCAATTCAATAAGCATCTCTTTTATCCAGTGCCACAGGGACATTTCAAAACCCCTACAGTTCCAGAGGTGCCTGCACCTCTGTGTAAAGTCTGAGGACATTCACAAGCTGCACCTTGCATCTGCAGCAATTTACCACCAGTGATCAGTGTCCACTTGAAAATACACTCACAGTTCTTCCAGATAGTTTTACCAGAAGCCTAATGAAAATTAACTTGCTTGAGCAAATAGTCTGTGAAGGTGTCTTAGGTAATTGCTTTTTAGGCTGTTCTTATAATTTCCAATTGTACAGGGCACTTCCTGGGGACCTGCAAGCAGTGGAAGGTCTTAATCCTATTTCTGCTTGAACGAGCCCCTGAAAAGTGCAGTTTTTAGTGCCATCTAATGTCTGCCCAGACTGCATAACCCCTGCTGGTACAATGTATTAGACTAATTCCATTGGAGCATGGATTCTCCTGAACCTGCTTGCCCACAGCAGGATTCCTGGTTTCTTACCAGTTGCCTGCCCCATTGCAGGAACTTCCCAGCCCCTGGGGGAGGTCTCATACCCAAAGGACCTGTAGGAGAAGGTTGAGGGGTACTGCCATGGCTGTGTGGTACCCATTCCTTGATGGCTTGTGGGTTACACAATCCATGGGGCAACGTTAAGGAGTGATCCTGGCCTCCTCTCACCTGCCAGATTTGGAGTGACAGGAGAAAAGTCCATCTGATGCAGTCATCAAAGAGAGTGGACCACAAATCCCTGGTCTTTGGCAAAAGGGAGAAGTGGACTCAGGTACCCCCCATCCTGGGAAAGGGCAGGGAAGGCTTATGTCTATATCTTATATATGCTGAATTCAAACTGCCTGGAGGGGACTGCACAGGCACAGCAGTGTCCTTTAACGTGAGACTCCAAGATCTGATTTCAGCATTGCTTTCTACCATAAGGGGTTTGCACAGCACTTAACTGCATTCTAATTGACCAGAACTGCTAATTGTGTTATAACTAAATTGCAGTCCAATTTTACTTAGCTATAACTGGCAGAACACAAAGCTACAGAAATTAAACTACATCAAAAGGAAAGAGCACTGAACACTGGCATGAGTATTAGACTGAAGAAATGTGGCAACAGACCACCACCACAGTCAACACTATTTATAGAAATTAAAATTTAGGGCCCAAGTGAATCTAAAGTAGTTTTTAATGTGTGTTTTTGCCACGTCCATCACTCTAAATTAGAATTTGGATTTCAGTTAAATGGTCAAAAGCTGAGGTTGTCAGATGACACTCATTGCATGTATGTTGACTGGATATTTACTGTAGGGTTTACTGGTGGAGTTGAAGCCCATACTTCTAATGGCCATTTTTCTACCATCATATTTCTTCCCTCTTGCCAGACCAACTATTTTATTTAGTGTGTTATAGAAAAGTCCGCTTATTGTGCAGATAAAAGACCAAGGATGTTCATTGTGAAGGCCTAGAACTAGGTCACTCAGTTCCCCTTCCAGATTTAATCTTCTCTCTCTTTTGTATTAATGAACCTGCAATGGAGGTGGCTTTTTACATCCTTTGGGCATTGAAATGAAAGCTGCCAGCACTTCAGCCCAAAGTATGAGAAAAAGCTCTATTTAATGCAGGAGAGGAAACATCTGGAGGTCCCACTTGTCATGCCAGGTTCTTTGTAGAGATTTTGCTTTTCTAAAGCAATTGTTCACTCACATTTTTCCAAGAGCTACATTTCAGGGGGGGGATCTGAAAATTATATCAACCTCTCTCTATACATAACAGGGATCACATACTGCACCAGCAACTTAATATCAGGGAATATTCCTTTTGTGTCCATCCTTTCTGCCATCTCCCCCATTAGCCAGTAAATCAAATACTATCTGGGGGTGTAAACTTTTACATTCACCAGTACCTGATATTATTCTCCTTGTGGCACTGCAGGGGTGACAAGACACTATGGCTTTTACCTGGAAATAACCCCATATGGGTAACTTCATCAGCTTCAGCCGCTGCTGAATTTATCCTGTGGTAAAATGTCTCTGGTCTCCTCCAGGATTTTGCTTATAAGGGCAGGGTAACCTCACTAGCACTTGTTTTCCCTGTGATTAAACATACAATTTTCAGTAATGAAGCTAAAATCCCAGGTATGTAGTAACTTCCATGGCTAGGCATTCTCAGGAGAGCCAAAAGGTAGGAAAATGCTTTAATGCTCAGACAGAGAACACCCTGAAGAGGAACCTGGTTTTGTTACTAGCCTGACAGACCCAGGCAATATTTCTCTGAAAGCCTGGTTTGGCTATCATAGGAGTGACTTCAGTCCAGGAGCTAAAGACTGAATGCTGCAGGTCTGTGCCATAGCCTATTTTCTGTTCTCACTAACCACCTCACAAGGTTGATATGCAGAGAGCTACTACTCCTCTGACAAGCAGATCATTTCGCAGTTCATTAAACATTATTGCTAAACTACCAGCAGCTCTTCAGTTACTCACCTCTGGGAAAAGTGGCTTACAACTAAGTAAGAGCAGAAATAGATGTTAAACAGTTTATTCCAAGGAAATTTCATGCTCTGCAAGATGATTTCAGTTATTTGTTCTTTGGTGGGGTGGACAGGGAGACTGGGTTTGTCTAGAATGAAGTATTTTGTTGATGCTGAAGAGGCTGCATTTATTGGTTCAGCAAGCATTCATTTTGTTTCCAGAATTTGATCTGATGGACAGAGCTGATCAGCCCCTTCCCTCTCACCTCTTCCATCACCTTGCTTGATGCTCTCCCTCCAGCAGTATGAAAATGTATTCAACCATGCACCTTTTCTCCTAAATCCATGGTTCCTTAGGACAGGTCTCCTGCAGATGTGTGGGGCCATCCCTTTGCCTGAATCCACAAGTCTGAATTCCAAATCTTGGCAGAGCACCAAGGAACTCTCAGGAAGTCACTTTTGTGCTCTGCCTTTCCTGCTGAAAAGGGGCTGAAGGGACACGGTCAAGGCTTGAAGAAGACAGCAAGGAGGCAGAAGAGCTGAAAAAGGTGACCAGATGAACACTGTATTTCAGCAGGAAAAATCCCCAGTAACACTGCTGGTTTTAGTAAGAAGAGAGGACATTGGGAACATGCTGGGGAGGGATACTTGCTACTGGTAAAGAAAGGAGAGAAATCTTGGAAATTTGATAAAATGCAAAGGTGCCTTTAAAATCACTGTAGGCCCTGCCTACCTGGGATATTAAATGTATCCAGTTTTACTTGTAAAAGGTATCTGCTCAAAAATATGAACAATTTAAGACTTTCAGATCTAGCCTCCAGCAGAACTCCATTCCATGCCTCCAGAGCAGTTACCAGTCCCATGAAACCTCAATCTTTTATCCAAACAACAGCCAGACCTAATTTCTTTTCTTACAAAAGAGCTGATCAAGGATCAGTTCCCAGCTGGGTGTCAATCATCAAGATTTAATTAAAAGCAATGCCACAAGTCCTCAGAACAACCCTTCTATTATGCAATATGTATAAGTCCAGCTCTTCAGTTGGGAGCAAACTGCTTTAGTGTTACCTTTTCGCCAGTTGCCAAAATTGTTGTATGCCTGCCAGTTTGGGGACAGAAATAACATTGATTTAGATCTGTGTTCCCAGCTGTGGATCCAAACCTGAAACTTTTACGCTCTGTTTTGCATTCAAGAGAAATGACTGTAAAATGACTTACAGATGGCATCTTCCAGAATTCAATGGATAGACCCCAAAAGACCAATTGAGCCTGGTATCTGTGTTTTCCAGCATTATAGCTTCTCCTAAAGACAGACTTCTTTTCAGGATACCTGTTCACCTGGTCTGCTGGTCTCAAAATCAGCCACAGGCTGGGCTCCATTATGCAACTCCTGACCTCAGGAGAGTTGCACAGCCCAGGTAACAGCTGGTGTCTTTGGGGGGAATCTCTGTTAATAACCAGCCAGATCTTACCCAGCAGGTAAGAGAGATGCACTTTCAGTCCATGACCAAGTTCACCTCTTATAGGAAGCATTAAAGTATCTTTCTGTCTTTAGCAATGAGAGGAAGCTTGTACAAAATGTTTATATTGATAAAGTAACTGACACTAAGCCCACACAACATTTAAAAGTGCAGTACTTCAATTAAACTGACCCAAGACAATCTGTACAAATGTAATGCCAAATGGTTTTCTGATATCAAGACTGATGGGCTTGGTCTCTAAGTTTATGAGGAGTTGTTGCTTGCAGCAGTCACAAAGCTCAAGTTATATTTACAGTTTTAATCTAGACCAAGAATGAAATTGTTGAGGATTATACTCTAATCTATCTGACCTGCAAACTATTTGGCTTGGGATTCTGTATCTTGTAATGAATATGTTCCAGAATAGAATAGCTGCATGTGCTTTCTTCCTAGGGAACCTCTCTGCTTCCCAAACAAACATGCTGGTTCCATTCATTGGTTGTCCTGAAAGGAAAGGCAATGAGAGGATTAGGGAAGCTTTGGGTCAAATAGAGAAATACATTTAGGTGCCTACAGTCCCCAGGAATCAATAGGCATTCAGGCACCTAAAAGACTCACTGGAGCCTATTCTTAAGTAATATTGATAGTTTCCAAAGGTGATGCAGCAGCAGCTGGCTGGCCATGTGGGCTGCATCCAGGTCTGGGTGTGCACAGCCACCAGTGAAGTCAGTAGGAGGGGAGTGGCTCCTGAATCAGGATTTTGTCTGTGCTTACTTTGTCATCTCTCAATTCACATTTGGAGGCAGCTGGGAGTCATGTAAGGGCTATACCATCAAACTTAGTGGTTCTTAAATTCTGTTCCTACACTCACAAATGATGCTGACTGTTCAAGTCACTGAGCAGGCACTATCTTGAAATGTTGAACAGTGTCTATTACCATGGGCTCCTGGTCTGAGGGGCAACTCTTTGTATTGTAACTAGCATGTTTATCTTTAGTAGAAGGAACTCATAGTTTAATTTCAGTGGTATGATCATTAGTAGATCATCCTCTGTCATAAAATCATAGCTTGTTTCCTGGTATTACTGATAGATCACCTTTTTTCTCTCCAAATTAGCTCAGCCAGACTCTTCCTCACATGTACATCTTTGTGGAGAACAGCTAAACCTAAAGCTTTCTCTTCATGTTTTTTCTTACAGAAAATTAGAAAACCCTTTAGGCTGCATCTGAGCTCTGCACAAGGGAGAGCAGCCTTGGCTGCAGATCATTTTGTAGCACTGGAGTACATTTACATGCCTGAGTTAGCCTGCCATGCCTATACAGTAAAGTATGTGGACTGGACCACCATGGATCACATAAGACAATCTGACTCTTAAATCTCTATCACACCTGACATACTTCAAATAATGTCTATGAAGGTTAAATACTACTGTGAGGCCACTTACCTGAAATGACCGCTGTTTCTCAAGATCAGGCTGAATGCAGCTGGGACCATTGTTTGACTCACTGGTGTTAGCTCAGTGCCAGCTTTCTGCTGATGGCTGCTTTGCTCTCCTTTTCTCTTTTCAAGTCATGGTTTTTAGCACTTTGTTCTAGAGAGATCACTGCTCCTGCCCCAGGAACAATGAGGTGCTCCCTGCTGGCTGAGGCAGCTCTCATTATTCCACAGAACTAAATGTCCATGGGATCACAGCATGCAGTAGCTTACAGCTGCCAGATCTGAGAGCGACACAATGCAGAATGACCTGGCCCACTCTACAGGCCCCACAAAGAAAAGGCAATAAGGCATCTCAACAAGTCCCCTTACATCAGGACTAATATTTCCATCAGCAGATAGAACTTTCCATATAGTTTAACATAATCAGCATACCACAATACCAGGGGAAAAAAATAATTCAGTACTTTTTTATGTTGCAGGAAATGCAATGGTTTCAGGAAATGCTATGTATGTGTATTTATTTATTTATTTATATGAAATATTCCCCACAGAGTATCAGCAAGTCCCTCCACATGTGAATTGAAGATGTTAGGCTACATTTTGGATTAGACCTTGTTCTGTAACACAGCTGCAAGGATGGCAGCAAGGAGGCTGCTGGACCCAAGCTATTTATGGGTGCTACTTGTAGTTTGAGGTCTTACCAATGATGAGATCAGGCAGAGCCTTGGGCAGGAACAAGCCCTTACAGCTGCAAGGTAGAACATTACTCTCATGGAGTGTGCCCTCAGTTCTGTGGGGATGGAACCAACCAAGTTAACCCAGCAGGTGCTGGTGAAAGGCCAATTTGTTTTCTTCCATCACTGAGCGTGGTTTAAGCTCCTGTACACCTCTGCAAAGACAGAAGACACATCCCAGCTTTAAGCAGAAGGACATACATTATTTTAGGAAAACAAGTTTCAATTGCCAGCACATTTCTCTGGAGCTCTGTCTTGCCATTGACTGCAATCACATGGTCATGAACCAGGTTCTCACTTGATGCAAGTCAACTCCAATCATATATAACCAGCTCCAGAGTTTCAGAAACTCTGGTCTTGTGGGCACAGCATACTTTCTAATCACATAATCTTGTAAGTCATTGTACTGTAGCTGATTCTTCACTCCTAATAATGATAAGAATAATAAAAAAGGTTAAAATACAAAAGGAAGGTTCAGTTTTACAAAGCTCCCTTTATCTACCTGAATCCTGCTAAGATCAAGAGAAAGTCTGCTTCTGACTCATAACAACATTTGAATCAAGTGCTGAATACACTTTACACTTTGTACAATTTCAGCTCAGGAAGGAATTGACTTCCTTAAAGATAATGTGGTCACAACTTTTATCCTTTATTAGCAAAAATCCTAGGAGTACTTACCAAATCAGAGCATTTTTCTCTTCTATAAAAGTTTTAATAAAAGTCAGTTATAGTTTTGATCCTATAGATGTTAAAAAGTGGCTTCAGCCTCCTTTCAAGAAAAAATTTCCACTGAAATTCAAATGGCTGACAGCACTTGAGGAGCCCATTAGAGATGGGCTTCATACATAAGAGATACTTCAAACTCTTGCAGCTGTGGGAAGGGAACAAGTACCCAGATATTGTCCATATCCAGATCCACTCAAACATCCTTATGGGACCAGCCAGCCTGGCATTGAAGAGGACGATCATGTACAAACTTCTGATTCCTAAAGGTTCTTCCTTTGAATTCTGCTGCATTTTTTTAATGGCTTTGAATGGCGGGATCCTCACAACTCTTTCCCGTAGACAGCTGGGTCTGGCACACAGTCACTCTCCTTGCCTCCATGCACACGGGCACTGAGCTCTTCACCTCATTCTACCAGACCCAAGACCATCCCTTCTCTCAGCCTGCAGAGAACTAAGTGGAGAAGGAGTCACTCTTTAAGTCCGAACAGCAAATAATTTAGTGATGATTCACCCCCCAGCACTGACTTGCTGACTGAGGAGGGGCAGCACTAGTTAGTGGAAACTGTGATGTACCGAGGCAGGTCTGCCTCTTTCTGGGGAACTTTACCATGAGCTGACTTCCACCTGTTATGAAGCCATAGCTGTAATTTCCTGCCTCTCCCAGTAGATTTCTTTATCCTCTCTGAAGTGCTGCACTGGGGCTCTTCCTCACACCTCTTGCACAGTACCTGTGGTACCCCTGCACTGAACTAGGAGTCATCAGTGATGTGCAGCCGTTGTATGGAAGGGATGCATCTAAGAACAGGTTTTCGGATCCTCTACCTCTCAGGCAGAGGTAATTTGGGCAACAGTTGCTCATGGGTCATGCCTGCAACCACCTGGGAATTTTACCCGATCTTGACTTCCACATTCCCCTATCTAAGCTTTACAGTCATTTCTCCTGGTTTCAGTGCCACAATTTTCAGCATGTGCTGTCTTCCAGTGACATCTAGGGATAGAGGCTGGAAATTGCAAGCTGGACGCTTACATAGGCATTGCTTAAAATGTATTTCAAACTGATAAAACCTGCTTCTTTGATCAGCCAGAGGCTTAAGGAACAATTATAATTAAGGTCAGGTGAAAATAATCTTGCATGTTTTTCAGGATTTAATTGATGCCCCAAAGTGCATTAGCATTAATTTCATAAAGTGCTTACAGAGACATGGCACTGATTGACATAATGTTTTGCTCTGGTACAAAAAATACAAGCAAGATAAATGTTGATCAGTACTAATGACAAAACACATGAAAGAGAAAATGTCATCAGGAGGACAAAACAACTTTGAGGTAAAAAGATCAAACAAGCTGTTTTAGTAGCTGGATCCCTTATTTACTCATTGATACCACTACTAAATTATTCATTACATTTATATATCAGTCCTCTGGTCACAGAGGGTCGACATGCTTGGTGCTTCACCTACACAGGACAAAGATATGGGCCCTGATCTGGAGATCTTCCCTGCAGGACAAGGCAGAACCAATGGATGCAGGCAGTAGAGCAGAGGGAATAGTGGCTCAGTCTACATTGCTTTGCAGCCTGGCTTTGTGTCAGACTTCGGTTCACAGTGTTCGACAGCTTATCCCTGCAGGATAAAAGCAGAAACAGCAACAAGTCTTCCCACTGTGCCTTTATTTCTTTATGGAACACAAGCAGGCTTCCTCCACAGCATAACCAGGGACAGCCAGGCAGGATCAGACAGAAACCCACTATGTGCCTATGTAATACATCACATGAAAGATGCAGAAATGTACAAGCTGACTCTTTCAAAACAGACTTTGTGTGACTGTACAGTCTACATCTGCTCTGGATCTTCCCCTGTAAATCTAGACTTCCTAAGTATTCACAACCCAACAACAAAAAGAATCCTGTGCTAATTCATGCCTGGACCTTTGTAGAACCTAAAGAAATACATCTCTTTGATGGCAGAAGGAAATATGGAACATATTATCAGAAGAAGACATCAAGAGAAGTGTTTATATGTGTATCAGAGGCCTGCATGTCCAAAACCAAAGTATTTAAATATGGACAAAAATGTGTGGAGAGAGTGGGGACAGAGACAAGCTGCTGGTTTTCTAGGAACTTTTGGTCCAAGCAGATGACACTGTGCCACCTATGGCCCGAATTCAGTGAACAGAAAAAATTCTGTTCAAAAGCAGAGGTCAAGTAAAATTTGAAAAATAAAAATCAGTGTATGTTTTGCCAGTATCAGCACTACAAGACACAATCCTGAGAATATGGTCTACTGAATGCTATTAAATCCAGGGCAATTTCTCTGGACAAGTGTATGTGAAATAACTGGAAAAAAATCCATCCCTTTGCTCCCAGCAGCCACTTTGTCAGATCACTAAACCACTGGAGAAAGCACCAACCCTTTTGTTTCTGGTTTAGCCACCACTGTTGTTTCTATCTGACAGCAGTGCTGCTCAGCAGCCAGAGCTGGTGGCCCGTCCTGGTGCAGCCACAGGCCACTTGCATTTTACTGGTGCCCATCAGAGCACCAGAAGGCTCTCCAAAAGCTTCCATGTGGGGACTTGGGAGAAAGCACTGCTTCAGGGCTGATTTAGGGAACTGAAATAAATGCAGCAGGGACTCTGAGCACGAAATGCTTTTTAGCGGAATGTAAGACAGGCATCAATTTTAAAAGCCTCATTGCAGAAATATAACAACTAACTCATGCACTTGGAAGATCCTTAGGTTGTCTCTTTATACTCAGTTGTTTCAGCTAAGCGTTCCTTCAAAGCATTCCTAAGGCCTTCCTCCTGGAAACATTCCACAACTTGGATAGTCGTAGCCTGAAATCCAATTGAGACAGCTAAGATACTAGAAACTAATAGGAGACTATGATGCCTGAAGGATTTTTTGCTTTTTCTCCTAAATACTTTTTACACAGTTCTCCATATCCACAAGTATTAGCATGCATACTTATAATGCTTTAGGTGTGATAACTTAGCCTGGTTTCTTGGTGTCCAGTAGGCCGCGAGACTAAACACCCCAGAAACTGCAGAGTTAGAAGACCAAATATTCTATTGCCATAAGAACTCAAGGTCCCCTAGCAGGACAGGTTCTGTAAACTAGAAATTAGCCCATCCCAGCCCCTTACTGGGCCCTCTTGTTAGATATGCTAATGTGTAAGGTCTTTAATTGTATACTCGACTGGGGGGGTGAAAAGGACATTGCGACGCTGTCACCTGAGTGAAGCAATGCATCAAAGGGGATCCTATTAAAACACCAAGGTGAACGACCCCCAACCCTCTAACCATGTCTGAGCTTTTATTTCCAAAGACCAGGAAAAAGGCATCAACTAAAGATCACCTCCTATGATTTAGGTGAATGTTGGCCTTAATTCCTGTAATCTCCACAGTCAACAAATGACAATTTTCCATCTTCAGAGTGTACTGACTTCTACTGCCAGGACAAATGAAACAATTTGATGACCGGAGAGATGTCCCTCCCCTCAATGTCCCTACAAACAGCTTAGCACAAATGGCAGTGATGGGTGAAGACTCCAGGTACAGCTACTTTCGAACAGAACAAAGTTCACAATGTTTTTAATGAAGTAAGACTACTACTGGAAAATCAGAAAGTTTCTCCATGCCGCTGCAACAGTCTTACTGAAAGGGAAGGCATTTAAGCACAGAAAATACTCTGCTCAATATTGCATGTAAGGAATTCACACAGAATTCTCACTCACATTATTTATTTTAAATAATGTGTGGATCGATTTATGGGTTACTATTTACTAAAGGAACCTGGACAGTGTTTTTGTTCTGTACCTTGAAATTCTAATCCAGATGTCCACTCTGAGTTGCAGGTGTAGGTCACAGAGTGTCAGATAGTGACAAGTATCAGTTTGCAGGGCTGTCTTTCCCCGGTGTTACCGAGTACAGGTGTGCTCACACCGATGTCTGTTCAATCTGTTTACTGGAGCACAGCCAAGAGCCAACCCATCACAGAAATTTCTCTGGTAGAGAGCAGCTAAAAGCTGCTTCCTCTATCACAGGGGCTGCCCTTCAATGGATCTCTCCAGCAGGATCCTTGGGAATAGACCATTTTAAACCTTCTTACCCCAGAATTATTGTCCAATTACACATCAATGTGTTTTTGTAATTTGCTGGGTCTACCTCAAAAAGCAACAACCTTCTATTTGAGGGAGAACCATTTAAATAGGTCCAGCACCACCCCTTCCCTGTTGTCAGCTGTCCTGTGATAGCCAAGGCTTGTCTGAGGGTACTGTAGAACAGAGCTGCGGCCCTGTCTGATGATGAGAGGGACTGCAAACACCGCTGACAACTAAATCCTCTCACTGAGGAGCAGGACCACTCCACTTGGAACCACAGCTGCTGAATTCAGCTACTCATAACTTGGAGAGCTAAGCCTGGATCATGTGTTGTGTGGGTTTTTTGATTTGGGGAGTTTTGATTTTTTTTTATTTCATAATCACAGCAAAGATCGCCTGTAAATAAAAATAAAAATAATAATAAAAATAACCCCATTTATTGTATACACAAGTCTGTTTAATCAGGCCCCAAATTCATTTCAGAAACGTCCTGTCACATTTCACAGATGCAAGATATTCTAAGACAGTCTTTCTAAAAAACCAGTCTTGAGCACATTTCTGGCTTTATCCTAAAATACTGTGCATTTTGCTTATTCAAGAAATTAGATGACCCTCTTCTACCCAAAGTTTTAGACCTCACACCAATACAAGCCAATCATCTTGTTTTAGAGCTACAATATACCAGGACAAGTCACAGTATTTTTAAGTTGGTTAATACAGATTATGTTAGAAATTTAAGGGAGGAAATATAACATTTCTGTATGAAATCAAAGCTGATTTTACGTGAGGATCACAGACATCTCTATTAAATTATGTTCCACCAAAAAAAAAAAAATATAATCCTCCGTAACAACAGCATAAAATTCCATTTTTTTTAGAAAAGCATACATTAAATAACACTGGCACACTTTATTTCAAAAGACTTTGTTGTCTCAGCTCTGTAGCAATACTCCAATACAGATTAAGACTTGTTCATTAAGAGATCAATGACAGGCACATAGCAAACTTAAAAAAAGGCAAGCCAAGTACAAATCCTCTTTTGAGATTAGTTTTGTATTTATAATCTAAACAGGAAACAGTAGGCATGAAACATCTATATAGCACATATAAAACATATAAAACAACTATGCCATTTTTCTCTTAACGGTCTCAAGAGCTTTTGATCTGGCAACTGGAAAACAACCTTCACACTGCCACGTGCAGGGGAGAGATTTCTGATTGCGTATGGATGTGGAAAGCCACATCGACCCTCTAAGCCCACTTCCATCTCCTGTGGCAGCAGCACATTACTTAGAGGAACGCTCAGTGACACCAACCAACACTGAACAGATACAAGGGACAGTAACCCCTACTGTGTCCCACAGTGAGCAATAAAAAAATGCCTCCCACATGCTTTAACAGGCTAAATATCAACCTTGTATACGTTTTCACACAGTGTGAGAAAATACTGAGCCACTTAAAGATGTAACACACAGATCCTGTACACTAGAGCCTTGCAGAAGGATTAAGGAAAAGGTAATTGCTGACTGGAACTCGAGGTGCATCTGTCCTATACTGCAAAATTAGAGTAGTACAGCCTGTAAGAGTGCAGCACATCAGATAAATTAAAAAAAAACAACAAACCTACAAACAGGGTATGGCATTGCAGCAGGGATATCTGATTACTGCCTGGCTGTAAATAACACATGCATCTTCAGGGCAACTACAACCCCAACTATAGGCAGGATGACAGTATAGGAAAAAATGAGAAGTTTCGCCTAATTGTTATTATTTCAAGTATTTGAAACTTAAGCTTCAATGACTTCACATTTTAGAGTTTTATAATGGCTTTAGATGTACTTAGAGCCTTAAACATGAAACTCTCAAGGACATTCAACTTGTTTTTTTTAAAGCTACAGAGAGAGAGAAACAACGTTACAGAGTTCTTGCAGTCCAGGAATCTCAGTTAATGAACACAGACTTCAGATTTAAACGTTTCCTAAGACCGTTTTTTTTTTTCACTAGTTCCCTCCTCCCCCTCCAAAGAAGCTCTCCAAAACATGTTTTTCATTTAGGCTGTGCAAAAATTGAGTTCAAGAATAAAGGTTTAAGCAAACCACTGAAGCAATGAATAGCATGCAACAGCCCAGGTATTTCTCTTTTTAAAGGTTATTCCACTCAAGAAAATTATCTGCCCACAGTTGTGCTCCTCATGCTCATCTCTGAGACACAGAGTCAGATTCAGCAGGCCATAGGTGACAGACAAGGGCCTGACAGCTCACATAGTAAGAGGAAGTAGGCATCTTACAGACTTTAATTAGTAAATCCCATCTTCTACAAACAAGAACTGCCAGCAGCATTTGGGAAGTGAGGGTTTCACTGCTCATAGCTGCATTAAGTAGATGTAAACTCAGAACAATTTAATTAATTTGTTCATGCAACACCTTACTCCAGTGTATCAGCTCAGAGTCAGCTAGAACAGCCTAATAAAACTATGCACAAGGCTGTGAATTTGAAACAAGTTTCTACATCCAGTAACACCTTGAGATTAAGCTGAAGTACCACTAAGAAGGCAATCTTGATTTGTAGGTCTGAAGGACACAGACTTCACAACTTCCAGCAAAAAGAAACCACTGTTCTTTGCAGTCTGAGCTTGGCCAGCCTCAAGTCCTACTTCTGGATTTCAAAAGAGTTTTCTATTATAAGCTCCTTTTTACTGCCTTGACAATTATGGGCCACATCCTTTAACATTTTTAACCTATTTTGGAACAGATAAAAAGATTGAAACCTGCCTTCATTCTGAAAACAGATTTCTGTGGCAGCACTTTGAACAGTTCTTTTCCAAAGCCTTCATTTTCAGCATTCTTAAAACATGGATTTGTATTCCAAGAAAGTTTAGCTTTGACAAAGAAGTTTCAGAATAAGATGACAAAACATGATATTGTTGAAGCCTTTCATCTAGAACATACAAAGAGGTTTGGGCTTGAAACAAGGCTAATGACATGCTTAGAAACACTGTTTTACTTTAAAACACTTGAGGACAAAAATTTCTGCTTTCTTTCTAGAAAGATTAAATGGTTTGATGCCGTAACAAATCTCACCTCTTTTAAACTTCAAATGTGTTACGTCTTACTCCATCTCCTTATAATTTTGCCCTTCAAAGGTCAAAACACAAGCATCACCACCCAAGCCACCTGTCAACTGCAAGGTTCCTCCTATTAGAAAGGATTTTTAAATGAGGAGGAAGAAACCCAAAGATCTTTCTTATTTATTCCAAGCAGAATGACTATGGAGAAATGACTCAAGCTTAGGTAGTAAAAGTTAATGGAATGCCATCTGAAATGAAGACTGACTCAGTAACACGAGACCTGCTAGTCATTTGTTAATCTTCAATTCAAAGCCCACTAGAAGTACTTGTATAATACCAGCAAAATAGAAGATACTGCTTGTTTTTCCCCTTGGGCAGGAGAACAAGCTTTAAATGAGAACATCAGTTTTTCTGGCATGTGGTAAAATGAAAATCACTAATTGCTATGTACCCTCAAAAGATCGATAAGTTTAGCAGTTAAGAATCAGGACTAGATAAACTTGCAGTAGAATGATTTTATTCTGCTCATCTGCAAGACTTGCATAAGATTTATTTTTGGATTTCCATTTGGTATGTGGGTATTTTGCGCTTTGCATGAGGCATTCCCTCCTCCTGAACTTATTGCACCTTAACAGTATACAATCTTCTGGAACATCCTTTCTGTGGAACAGTTAAGATCTGTAACATCAGGCAGAATTTGTGGAGATTGAGAGACTGGATTTCTACATGTGGAATTGTCTGGACCAGACGGAGAAAGAAATCGTCATATAATGCTCCCCTAATTGTTGCTAGTGTCTTAAGGGTTCATTTCTGAACTCAAAAATCTAAAAAGAGAAAAAAACAGTTCAAATGAGTTAAAATTAAACATTTCTGTTTAGAAAGGCAAATATGAATAGAAAATGAAGTACAGGTACATATGATATTAAATAATACAGTTTTGCCTATTCTTGATGTTTTCTTAGGTAATAAACAATTATTTTACCAATTTCATAATTTTTTTTCTAGTAAGTCTTAGCAGTAAAGAAATGTCATTTTCTTTCTTTCTTTCTTTCCAGAGAATACATGATATCACATGAAGTTTTTTTAAACATTTTCCACTACTGTTACAGTTTTACAGCTCAGCATCTTTTGTATTGTTTCTGAAAAAATTTCCATGTCCACCTCAAGAGGAAGACAACATCTTCTTGTTTCACCAAATTAATTAGTTTCATTCATTACAAGACATACCCTACAAACAGAATACCAAATGCCTACAGCTTAAAAGCATGGTGGAACAAACCTATTGTAACTTCCAGTAATGCTGAATGAATTGCCTTCTAGAAAAGCAAACCAAATCAGCTTTTTGTAGCAACACCCAAACAGGACTACAAAACCCTCCGTGTCAACCATTAAATCCTAGGAAAACTTTTCATACCAGGCAAAAGATTAGTGTAGAGCCTGTTCCCTTCCCTACTCCTGCAGCTAACACTACCAGCTCAGACAAGCACTCTGCTTGCCAACTTTAAGTGCACGGTCACGGCAGAAGCCAATGCAATGTCTTTTCCCTTTACTCAGGGAATGTTTTGGGACTTTTGCGCAAATGTTTTGCCTTGAGGAGCTCAGCTTGCTTTATCCCTACTTTGCTTCACACTAATACCTTATAGTCACTGCAATAAATTTTAGAGACGATCCAGTTACTTACACAGCAAACAATTGATGTCTTATTATGTTGCTACTAAAGTACACCTACACTACAGGCTTTAAAGCTCTAGTCTTACAGCTACGAGGTAAGATCACATCAAGTTAATCTACTAATTGATCAGCTAGTACTTAACCATGTAGATTTTCCAATTTCTTCAATCAGCAGTGAGCTACACTTGCCACAAAGCAGTTCAGCCATTCTTCAGCAAGGCTGCAGTGCTAGATTAAAACTTAGGCTAAAGCATTTCAAATATCCCAGAAATTATATGAATAAACTTTTATTTTTAAGCAACAACACACACTATTTGAATAAAACTCACAAATTTAACTCAGGTGGAGAGTACTAAACTGAACAATCATCACTAATACATTTCCATTGGAAATGTGCTAAAGTTCACAAGTGTCTTCATTACCATCTTACTGAAGTTTTCTTATGTGTTTCTAGTCTACACACCACCTCTTTCATGCAGTCATGCAAAACAAATTGTAAATGTTCAGGTAACAGGGAAGTCCATTCACTGCACAGAATCATTTTTTCACAGAAGAGCCAGGATAGGTAAGACCAATACTGCAGGGTTCTTCATAAGAGTAGAGGTATGTTAGAAACCATGAACTTTGAGTTGTTCCTCCTTGACAATGCCAATCTAAAAGAGAGAAACAATGTATTTTAGTAAAGCTTACATTCTTAAGCTATTACAGCGATATCAAGTTACCACAATCTAACGCTTTGCTTAAAGAAATTGCTATACACTGTATATACTCAATGAAACATTTTTCTGGTTTACAGAATGTTCCTGGGCCAAGCAGAAGAACTGACTAAACAAAATCTGATCAGACATCTGATTTCTGTAGTCCTAGGACTTATTCTAAGACAGTGTAACAACTCTGCATCATCATTTGCATCAGACTAAGCCTCTTTCCTCTACAGTGTTTTCAGTCTCACGATTATGGTTTGCATTGAACACTTGATTTTACAGGCACAGAGCTCAAGTTGCACTTCAGAGAATAAGAGGTGTGTTGTAACAGCATAAAGGCATTCTACAGTGCTGTGATTCTTACCAAGGGCTTACTCTCATCCTGCAAGTGTCATTTTACTTTCTGGCTGAAAATACAAAGGAACTACAGTGGCCATCTTTAGCTGGTTAATTAGCATCAGTACCACCTGTCACCCTACTGCTTCCAGAGAGGTTTAGATATTTATCTGCAGTTCCTCACCTCCAAGAGGAATTGGCAAATGTTCTTCCTCTGGTCACCTTGCAGCTGGATAACTTCACCGTACTCAGGATGCTCAATCACAGTACCATTACAAGCAAATTTCTAAGAGAGAAACATTCATATTATAAGACATATGATGTACATCATGATTTCGCTTAGTCAGTCTTTTCAGGAGAACTTTGTCTCAGAAGCTGCTCACTAAATTTTGATGCCAAGCCAGGCAAAGGTTAAATCAATTTTACTGGCTCCATTTTAGAGTAAATGGAACATATCTGCTGATACATACATACACACACAAACTAAACTGCTGATAATAAATTCAGGAATGACAGGATTATCTACCATGCAGAAGGAAATGGTCAACAGTCATTGCAAGAATGAAAAACAAAGTCACAAGATACAGACTTTCAACTCCACACTATTTTAAAATAAGTATTTTTATCCTGGCAAAACTAAAGGCCTCTATTTTGAGCAACAACCCAGCTGTAACAGAGGCAGAAATTAAAACCAGCTCTACTTTAAACTAATTTTATTCTTCACATCAACAAAGCCATATATCTCTGAAATTTTAAAGAAATATTCAGAGTATATTTTATTTACTTCTTTATAAGATAGAAATGTTTAACTTTTTAGCAAAAATCAGCGTAACACACACTCACAGGTGTTTTGAGACAGAGAAAGAACTCAGATATGAAAGTGGTGTGCACTGGAAAGAATGAAGTGAAACAAGTAATTTTGTTGCTTAGTATTAAAAGCTATCTTACTCCTTTATACATAATTATTATCAAATCAAATCAAATCAGCAACTTTACCTTTTTGAAAGCTTTCACAAGTTTCTTCTTGTCATAATCATCTGCAATGCCCTGAACAGTTGTCAGTGTCTTTCTTCCGTTTCGTTGCTGGATCCTTATATGAATGTAATCCTCAGTCCCCGCCGGGAGTAAGTCGTCACCCTTGGTTGCATCAGCAAAGGGGTCTGCAGGAGGAAAGAGATTCATGTAATTCCCACCAAGGAAAACACCCACGTTCAAAACTAAGAAGGGAGATTCTCACTTCACAAAAGATTATTATATTCAGGGTATAATCTTGAGATTCAATCCCTGTTTAAAAGCACACTGTTAAAACCAAAGTGCTTTTTCTACAGCTGTATTAAGCATCATTACACTATGCACTCAGGACAGCCCTCTCAACTACCAGACACCCAGTTTCTCCCATGCCTCCCCAGGCATGAACAATTTTCTGCTACACTATCAGTTTACTTCATTGTTTCCTGCAACCTGTCAACCCTGAACCTGAAAACATGGTTCTGAGAGAAAACCAAACTTAAGTTTTAGGCAGCTGCATACATTTAAAGCGAAATAAAGCAACTGTAGCTCTTATCAGATTGACTGATAACAACAGAGAAAAAGAAAAGCTCGAACACACACTCCCTTACAGGTCCAGAACACACTGTAGTAGCTACCACACTACCAACGTGTTAAGGCTTGGATGTGACTCTTGGCTACTAATAGAAATTACAGAAAGATACACTCTAACAGATGTCAGAGGCTGCCTGTAAACCAGAATTCCTGCAGTCAGCAGCTTCAGTCACGAGATGTAACAAAACGAATTTAGGCTTAGACTAAAGAAAGGTCAGCTCTCAAATTCTTCCAAGCTTAGCCTTTAGCTAGCACAGAGAAAACAAAAAAGATACTTAGAAAGAAGGGGGGGGGTTCTCGCTTAACACTGCTTATTCTCTGTATTCCACAAAAACGTATTTAAAACTCATTCAAGAAATTTTACATCTCTACAAGTCTCCTAATCAGTAGCTCCAAATAAACCTTGAAGCATGAAGTACTTTGTTACTTTTCAAGAATAATCACAAGTAATTTCTTTGTACTAATTAGAATGATACTTAAGAGTCCATGCAGGTTCAATAGCCATTCATGCTACAAATTTCCCAGACTTCCATTCAAAACTCAGATCTCAAAGCACTGCTAAAGTTTTGCCATCCACTGAAGAGAAATGCCCCAAATGAGTAAAACTTCAGCAGAAACACAAAAGCAAGTAATTCAGCTGTAGACTGTCAGATCCTTGTAGAAACAAGAATAACTCAAGCATTAAAGGCATGGAAAGCATGAGGATGCAAGCACCACAGGAAACAAGTACAGTATTGGGAATCTTAGCTAGCTCAACTTCTACTATGGAATTTGTTAAATTTTACTGTTTCCCACAGCTTGTGGTGCAAACACTAATAGAAAATTTTAGTCAAAGAAAAAGTGAAAGAAAAAGAGTCCTTGGGCATGAGGATCACTTGGCAGAGTTTGGGACTTTAGACTGCAGATAAGCCAAGACAGCTTGGCAGAGTTTAGGGCTCTAGGCTGGAAATAAGCCAGCACTGTAGGTGTCAACACTGGATCCCTTCAAATAAATACTCTGGGTGGCACCTTCCTCAAGCACAGGGTGAGCTCCCAAATCACGACTGAATGTAAGCTTCTCACATGGATTATACGTGCAGAAGTCAAAACTGCGACCAAAAGCCTGACTCTACTGTATAAAGTAGCTAACTTGCTCACTTCTGCTGCTTATAGATAAGGCAGGAGGAGAACGCTGGCCAGGCACGGTTAAACTTCCCCGCTGATAGAAAAGAAATGATCTGCCATCTGCGTAGCTCATTTTATAGAAACATTAGCCTTTGCAGGGCTTGTACAGCGTCTGGAGACATTGCTGAGGATAAGATGCGGCAGCAAACCAACTGTAACTGATGAAATTGTTTCCCCAGCAGAGGGTACGAGCCCGTGATACGGGGTGTCAGAGCTGAGAACATGGCAGCCCCTCCTGCGGGAGCAGCGAGGGGCTGAGCCGGCAGCCCGAGGTCTCTCCGCCGCACACACTGAGCACGTCCCGAGGCCGGCGGCGCGGGGGGACAAGGACGAGCCGCCGGCGCTGCCTCACGGAGCACCACGGCCACGGCGACACCGCTCAATGTCACCGCGGGGGCGGGGGGCCCGCGGCCCTCGGGAAGGCGGAGGCAGGACGGCGGGGCCGGGGGCAGGACGAGGGGGCCGGGGGAGATGGGTGGGTTTGCCGAGGGGGTGGCTGCGGGGTGGGGGCGGCGTGCCGGCGGCTCTTACCGAAGGATTGGAGGTTCTGGATCGAGGACATGCGACTCTGCGGCGAGAGGCTGGAGCTGCGGGGAAACGAGTCCGCTCGGGTCACGTCTCCGGCTCCGCAGTGCCACGCGGGGGCGGGGAGCGGGAGGGAGCGAGGGGAGGGGTAACAAAAGCAGAGGAACGCGGGGAGCGAACGCGAGAAGGAGGGCGACAGCAAGAGGAAGGAGTAAGAGGAGGAGGAAGCGCAAAGGGAAATAAAACGTGGAGGGAGGGAGGGACCCCCCGCCCCTCGCCCGCACCGCCCCACGGCACTGCCAACGGGCGCCGCCCGCCGCGCTCCGCACAAAATGGCGTCCTGCGCGTGGCGGCCCCTCAGGAGCCCGGTGCTCGGAACCGCGGAATCGTCAGGTTGCAAAAGTTCTCTGAGGTCATCGAGTCCAACCCATGGCCGAGCATCAACATGTCAACCAGACCGTGGCACTGAGTGCCGCGTTCAGACGGTGACTCCACCACCTCCCTGGGCAGCCCATTCCAATGTGCAATCACCTTTCCTGTGAAGGAATTCCTGTTGATGTCCAACCTGAACCTCCCCTGGTGCAGGCTGTGGCTACATCATCTTGTCCTGTTGCTGGTTGCCTTGGAGAAGAGGCTGACCCCCACCTGGACACAGCCTCCTTTCAGGCAGTCGTAGAGAGCAGTAAGGGCACCCCTGAGCCTCCTCTTTCCAGGCTAAACACCCCCAGCTCCCTCAGCTGCTCCTCACAGGACTTGTGTGCCAGGCCCTTCACCAGCTTCATTGCCCTTCTCTGGACCTTCTCCAGCACCCAATGTCCTTTCTCACAACAATGTTCTCCCACACTGATCCCCGACAGCAGTGCTGGCGTGTTGCTGAAGCTCCTTGTTCTCCATTGTGCTGGCCCTCAGGGACCCCTGTGCCCCAGCAAGGGTGACCCCCATGAAGGCCCTTCCATACTCACATTCCTTTGGCTTGGCTACTTTTCCTGCTGATCTGAAATTGGGAGAGTGCTCCCCCTTCCCCACTAAAATATGTTGGAAACCCCGCTCTTTCAGGTCTACGTCACTTGACAAAATGCTGCTTTAAATGCTGAGTGTGGTGAGGGAGGGGGTCAGCACCCCACAAACTGCCTGTGTCTCCACTTTGGGCATGACTTGGAGACACAAGAAGTTCTGCCTCAGCATGAAGAAGAATTTCTTTACATTGAGGGAGATAGAGCATTGAACAGGCTGATCGGGGAGTCATAGAGTCTCCATCTCTGGAGGCATTCCAAACCCACCTGGACATGTTTCTGTGTCACCTGCTTGAGGTGACCTTGCCTTGGTCTTGAGAGTCCAGTCCACCCCTAACTATCCTGTGATTGTATGAACTTTGCACTCTCTCAAGTGGACACAGCTGCTGTTCCCTAGTCCCTAGGGCCACCATGTGGCCTCACAGGACTCCTGTATGACAGCTGCTCACTAACCATCCCTGCTTTGGGAGGATATCGGCAGTATAGGGACTGCATTGGGAAAAGTTTGTCTTTAAAAAGGTATGCAGGCGTTACAAAGCTTGCCAGTCCTCATGAGGTGATTAATGGCTTTGCAGATGTACAGTAAACTAATTCCACTGGCAGAAATGGCACAACCTGTATTTCTCGTCCATTTTTTTTTTCTTTTTGGCTTTTATGCTAAACTTCAGTCCTCTTATATCAAAGGGATATTTCTTTTCTGTGATCCAAGGATCAGCATTGCAGTAGTTTTATGAATGCCAGTGTGCAATGGTCTGTGGAAGTTTCTAGTCCTGGCACTTTGCAAGGAAGCTTTTCTTTTTCCCATGGGGAAAGCAAGGCCATTTGCCATGGCACAAAACCTCTGCTTACTCTTTGCTACCATCATTGATTCAACTCATTCCTAAGCAGCTGCAAAAGGCACTGTTGGGGCAGTAATGGGAGGATGGGACAAGAGCTTGAGGCCACAATTTGGACAATGTCTGTGGATTAAGGATGCAGAGTAACCTTCTGGGAAGGTTGAGGAAGGCTCAGGACACCCATCCTCAGGGATATGACCCCAGGATATCAATGCCAACTCTCTCAGAAAACTTATATTACTAATGTGAAGAACTTTTGGCTCTTGTTATATTTTTGCTAATCCTATGTCTCTCTGCAAGATTTTGTATCTTTTGCTCTTCCATCATTATTCCCTGAAACTTTTTCCAAGTGGCAAAGCAGGTCCATCTCCCTTTTTTTCTCCCAGCCACTGTTTTTTGTTACCTTGGCTGCAGCAGTACCAGTGTCAGCGGGGCACTGGCATGAGCCAGATCAGCAAACTGATTTGAGTTAAAAAATAAACCCAAAGGTTAAAGCCTCAGATCCTCTCTACTTGCATAATCCTGAAACAGTTGTGCTGTAACAACTGAGGAGGACAAGTCTGGGGACAGGCCTGACCGTGGATGGGAGGAACAGTGGATCTTCAGACACAAACCCTAAGTCTGACTCTGCAGGTTTAGCTGAGTGTTCAAGTCATTGTGTCAGTTCTTCTGCTAACTCCAAATCTTCATGCATTTAAAATAGTTTCACACTTCTAATTCTTACTGCAGGGTTAATCCAGTCCTATGGGCTCACTGGGCATCTATGGAATTCATCCTACAGTTTACAGACAAATGAGATTGGATGTCTGGGAAGCAACAAACCTCCTTTATAAGCCAAGAACGTGGAACTTTGTTATCCTTAAAATGAAAATACAATGAATAGTTCTGGCAACTGCTGAGGGAATGGAAACAACCCCCAGCTGCACAGCTTGGCATGCACTCTGCAGCAATTAAAATAAAGATGGTGGCCAGCACCTGCATTGTTCTCTTGGCAGCCTTCCACAATGTCTGTGTGAATTGGCGAGGCCTCTGTGGGGCTGTGTCAATGCAAGGAGCTCTCCCTTTACTGTCCTCAGAGGGAGCTGCAGGTCTTGGTGTCACATCCGTCACTAAGGTCTGACACAAATCCTGTCTGTGCCAGCACATTGCACCAAACTTTGGTGTCTGTATGGAGACACGGGTAGCATCCTGCTGGGGATGTGCTTCTTCTGCTATTGCCCCTCAACAGGACAGTTGTCCTGAGGTCCTTTGACCTGAGTGAGTCCTTCCCATTGCGTTTGAGCAGTCACTTGTGGCAGTAGACCTGTGGAAGTCCTGGTTGTGAGGGGCTTCCGGTCACACCAGACTGAAGAAAGGTGGGCAAAGCAGACGTGGCCCAGCAGCAACCAAAAGAGGTAGAAGCAATTAAAATAAGTTTAAAACCTAAGTTTAGGTAAGAGGTGTTATTGCTTAACTGTTAAATTTCAGATTTCAAAACATGTTCAATTTCAGATTGTCCCAGAGCTGAGGCTGGAGTTAATCTCATTCACTAATATTAGACATCAGGGTTTAAGCAATATTTTGGGAATGAGACTCTTGTCTTTCCATGACTGATGTATAACCTGCCAACTATAGTGCCAAAAAAGAACATCATCTCTAATTAACTTGATCATGACTTCAAGCTATTTAAAATGTTATAGTTGCAAGACCTGGTTATGAATAGCAATTAGAGATTCCCTTGCTTGCCTTTTACTATTATTTCAGTTCATCTGTCAGGCTGTTTGTGGATCATTAGAGATTATTTATGACTGGCTAAACTGCAGGGATTAAAACCCGGGGCTCACTGGCATGCAGATGATAAATATGACATACACTTCTGTAAAAAACGTTACCCTAGTGCAGAACCTCACCTTCCCTGGGTATTCTCAGAAGCATTTCAGGTGCTTATGAGGAGCAATGCGTAACTCAGACTGGTGGGAGAAACTTTGTTCTTCCAGAGAATTGCTGTGTTGGAAAAATGGGCTGAGATTGGCACAAGAAAGCCTCGCATCAGGAAAAAAGTCACCCATGCAGTAGGGCTAGACCTGGGCTTTGGTTTAAGACTCTGTGTGGCATCTCTCTTTGGTTGTGTGCACATAAAAGGCCACCCTTGTCTGCACCTGCCCCTCTGTAATAACCAGAATGAACAACATTGTTTTTCACTTCCTACTGTCATAATTCTCATATATACTACTATTATTTTCAGTGCCACACACTAATATTTTGAGTTTTATACCTTAGGAACTTTTACAAAGCCAAAATGTAATTTAATTAGGGCTTGCTCCTGTAGGCAGATCTCCCGTACCTGACCCTGCAGCCTGCCTTACCAGACAATGTCAGGCTTGCATGCTGACCTGTGCTCTGCAACAGCCTGGAAACCCAATTACTGCTTCAAGGACATGGTGTTCAAAGAGCAGTTTAAGTTGCCTGACAAAGTGATTGTGCATGAAATGTGCAAATGGCATGTAGCAGCACTAATTTCCATCCTGCATGCCAGCAGTGCAACTACTCTATACACAAATTCTGCTCCACTCTAGCACCAGAAGCTGGCATTTGTTGGCCTGACATTGGCATTCTGAAAATAACATAAAAGTGCTGGATCCCTGAGAGATTTGCAAAAATATTTCCAAACTTGGTTCTTTTTCTTGAACTTTAATCTTCCCTGCTCTCACTACATGACTCTACCTACCATATCCACCACCATTTGGAATCTGCACATCCCAAACCTCTGTGCAGAAAGCTGCCTGGTAGCTTTCTATCAGGGAAGAAGAATAGCAAAAGTGTCAGAAGAAATCCTCCCTCTCCCATCAACAGAACAGTTTTGAAGGTGGCTGTAACCATGCCAAGCCTGACTTGTATTTTTCCATCCAGGCTCCAACTGGTGCAAAGCCTCCACAGTGTGCTAAGGAAGGGCTTGTGGAGAGTGGCTGAAATCCTGAGCTTTAGCCAGTGATTGAGCTGCCCAGCTGCTAACAAGTTGTCCCAATAAACACGTGCTAACTGGGGGACTGGGCAAACTGGAAACTGTGCTGATGATAAACACCTGGATACCCAATTTAACTCAAGAGGGATGGGGTCATGTGTAGTTTGGCTGAGCTTGTGTACATGGTCAGATTTCAGGATACACATGCTTTCATTTGAAATGTGGGGGGTCATTCCTTGCTCAATAATGGCTGCAAACAAGATGATAATTTCGGCATTAACCACTAGATGGTCCTCTTTCTCAAATTAAAACAAAAGTAGCTCCGAAATAAAGCCAGTCCTGGCTTTTCTCTGAACCTGAATGTTAATAGAGAACAGTTTCTTTGTAAAGGTAAATGTTATTAGATCTTATTCATCTAGTTGAGTGAACCAACATGGTTTTCTGAACAGGTTTAAATACAACTTTTCATGAGTCCTCCAAACTCATTTAGTGCAACTGGACCTCCACCCCACCACAGAAGGCTGGGCAGATTCATAGGTCAGACATTAGTTCAAGGCATTTGCAAACTTTTCCCAGACTGGTATGTGAAACAATGAGAGTGGTAGGCTGGGGGAGAAAAAAGTTTCTGTTTCTCCACCCAATTGCATCAAATGTCTTTCCTTTTGTGGTTTTTCACCTTCTCTTTGTGGAAGGCTCTGTCAAGCAAAAGAAGTACAGAAAAAAGGAAGATTTGGTTTAGTTATTTGAGAAAACGAAATTGTATAATTTTTCATGAAAACTGTAGTTTCACTATTGGGCTCTTATGCAGGAATTTTATGTGCAGGAGCCTTTAATTGTGTGAGGCAGGACTTGAGTTCTTCTTAAGGATCTTCTACAAAGAAGACAGCATGTGCCTAGCCTCTCCCTCAGAAACAGGAAAAGAAGGGAAGTTTTAACACACAAACCTCTGCACCTTCACTACAGACCAAGCTGTCCTCCAGATGATTTTTTCCAATTCAGTCTTTCACAGCCCTCATTCCCTTGGCAGCTCTTTCCCAGTTTCTCCCAAGTCTGAGTGGCTTTCACATTTCTGTGCTGCATGATCTGACTTGCTTTTCTCAGCCAAAGCATAAGCCCTGCTACGAATGGGGTAACAACATAAAATAAAATCACAGCTGCCTGAAAAGACCCTGAGAAGCCAGGATGATTTCTGTGAAAGCTTCTGAGTACTGTACATACCCCTGTGGTGGTTCAGTTGGGGTCTGGTGGATAGAAATGATGATGTCCAGTGAATGAGGATGGAGTAAATTTTGCTTTAGTAGGAGAAATGCCTAATGAGGCTCATTTAAATAGACTGTCACATAATTTATTACTCTTCATTGCTGAGAACATTTTACCCTAGCCTTTCATGAAGTCAGAATGATGGAAAACAAAAATGAAAATACTTGAATGAAAGTGAAAATGAAAACTCTTGAAACTGGCAAGTAGTGTGTCAAGAACAGATGCACAGGCATGATCCTTCTTGTAGCAGAGAAAGAAGTCCTTGGCACACAATTTTGGGGATGCTGAGAATTTACATGGGTTCAGGAAGCAACAGTGAAAGAGAAGAACCTACCACAAAGAAACATTTGGTTTGGGAAGTCTCTGGACCACTGTGCTCAAGGGTCTGTGAGAAGATCATAGTGGGGAATGTGAAAATATGCTGCCCTGTTTTTAGACTTTTCCATAAATGTCCTTTGTTTTCCACTGTCAAAACCAAGATACTGCAGTGGATCAATTTGGGCCAGAATGAAGGTAGATTATCGTATTAGAGCATTTTAATACTGGTTCTCCTAATAATGATTTTTCTTGGTGTGTGGTTGAGCTTTCTTTTTATTTTATTTTTGTATGGCATATTATTTTGTAAGCAGCCTTTATCAATAAGCAAACATTCTTAACATGAAAACATTGCATAATTTTGTTTTATGTGATAACTTCCACGTAAGTGACAATCAGTGAAAATTATCTGTGCTATTGAAAGGCCATTGCACACTATTGCAGTGCCACCTAGACTAGAAAAAGTAAATGGGATGAAAAAAACTTTTGCTTCTATTTTAAGATGATAGGATCACTAGCAAAACAACAAAGCAAGAAAGGATCCTGCACATCCTGGAAAATAGAAACCTTTACTCCAGCAATTGCCCACTAGAGATCATGAAAGGATACTCACATTTTCTGGTCAAAATAAATGTGAAAACCAGTAAGGGAAAAGATCTACAATGAGAAGCCATGAAGCATTTTACTTACTAAGAAGAAACCCTCTACAGACATGCACACAAAATTAGCACAGCAGAAGCACAGCCACTGCTTGGTTCTTGGATGCAGATTGATTTTTAGGTAGGGAGTGTTTGCGAGGTTCAAAGGGAACATGCTAAAAGGAGGTTTCTCAGAAAAGCATGTATATCTATTATTGATTGTGATAGCTGTAGGAAGACCTTTTGTGCTACCATGGACTTGAAGTGCTCTTCATATTTCGCAGTTGTGATCCTGAGTAGTCTGAGTAAACTCTTGAAAACTTGGATGAGGAAGACACTTCTTTTAGATGTTGTTGGGTGGAAATTGGAGAACGGAAGAGTATTTCTCAGGCTTCTTTACCATTCTCATTCATACATGTACCCATAAAACAAACTATTACACAGAAATGAAAAATCCTTGCTGTTAGTGACCGTATTCTCCCAGTGGTACTTGATGCTTGGATGGTAAGAGAAGGACCAGGCAACATTTTACCATGCTTCCTCATAGAAGGACCCCACAAACTGCCCCTAGGAAATAAAATAATTCCATTTCTTTTGAGAGGTGCCTACAGTGAAATAGCATTATTTGTGCTTTGAGGATTGCACCATTTCCTGTGCAGTCTCAGTTTATGGATGGGGTCAGGCCTCAGAGCCCCCTTTCAAAACACAGCCTTAAAATTGTTCCTTCAGGTATCTCACCAGGAACAGAGCATGAGCATGGGTCTGTGAAGAGAGAGCCTGTGGCTCCCAGGCAGCCCAGTAATGCTTCACATCTCAGCATCTCTGCAGGATGGTGCCCGAGGAGCAAAGCACCTGCCAGCTCAGCTGCTGCTCCCCTGCAAACCTCTAGTGTAAACAAGGTCTTAGCTTCCAGAGCAGCAAGATCCCCAACAGCAAGGCCGCGGTGACACTTTAGTCAAGAGACAAGGTTAAAAATAACCACTCGGAAGAGACACCTATTGTGGAAATACAATACTGCTTGAGATGCTGGCCTCATGCAGATGAAATTTTCTCTGCCACAAAACTGGTAAGGACCTGCTTAAGCACTGAATCAGTACTGATTTCATCAGCTATTTGTGTGCTGTGCTGCAGTGTGACTTAAAGCTTACACATGAGTCGGTTGATCCCAGCTGTGGGTTAGGGCTGAATGAAACAAGAACTGCCATCAAGTAAGGTCCTAAGCAAAAAGCAAAGATGGGACAACAGCAAGAGGGACAAGGGCTGAGGAAGGAGTGTGTGGACTGACTGTTCCAGCCTGCTGTTCTTTCTCCCCACAGCTCATCCTCAGCCACGAGTGTTTCCCCCTGCAGACATGCTGTTCAGACAGAGCATCTCAGCTGGGCAGCACAGAGAGCTTGGCTCTCCTGTGCAGAAGGTGTAGCTGCTCCTGTCTGTCTGTGCCCCACCACCCATAGGGACATGGCAGCAGCCCCCTTCCCTCTGCTCTTTTCTTGGTGGGCCTGGGGGCCTCAGTCATGTGTCCTGCCGTGCTCCCCCCCTAAAATCCCTTGGCACCGCCCTCAACTCCTGCTCCCTGCTCTGATCAATGGCTTTCTAATAGAGCCTCTGTTATCCTACCCCTCCTTCTGTAAATTTAAATCCTGCTCACTAGTACTGCTGACGTCCTGCTGGCCCACCTCTTGACTCCCCCTCCCTGCTTCAAGTCCACTTCCCTCCAGTATAAAAGGCACATGCCCCTATCAGCTGCCCTGCTTCTGCTTGGAGCAGCGACTACCTGAGAAGCAGCTTTGGTGCACACAGGTGAGTGCCTTCCCCTGTCTGCTTCAACGCTTGTCCAGGCTCTTTCTGCTGAATTTCCTTTTTTCTTTTTTTGCCTTCAGCTTATCTAGGTTAACATGCATAGCTGCTCAGTGCCCTCTGCTCAGTAACTTTTACCCAGTTTTTGTTAGCGAAGCAGCCCGTGCCGAGGCAGGGTAGCTGACCCCGCGGGCAGTGCTGTGCCCTGCAGGGAGAGCACGGGCAGGAATCCGCAGCACAGCCCTGCACCTCTCCTGCTCGGCCCTGAAACGAGCCTGGCTTGAGCTCTCCCGGGGTCTGATCCCTCGGGGGTGCTTCCAACACTGCTTTCGAATAGGAAAGTCTTTCACATTTGCATCGAAGGGGGTGTATGTAGCTGCTGATCTCAAGGAAGATGCTGGTTTAGGGTGTAAAGGGTTAATAGCCCTTTGTCTTCCGAGAACAACCGTGGTAGGGTTATAGCTGATGGATCTGCAGCAGAGCTTGAGTTTGGTATAAGGGCCCCCATATGCCCAGAGGAAGAGCCAGGCTGGTCTCCGACTCCTTGTGAAGCAGACCCATGGCAAGCTGTGATACTGCTGCTTCTCTGTAGCTTCATTTGTGGCTTTAATTTTCCCCTGTCATGTCGATGAAAGTTGCCAGACTTCTTTCACAGATGTTGCTCAGCCAAAATTTAAAGATTCTGTTTGGGCGTCAAGCTGAAGTGGCAAATTGATCAAATGACAGTGGCACTGAATTTTGCTGAGCTCCAGGTGCAAAATTATTCCTGAAACTTTTAATTGTGTCAAGTTTTGTTGCAACTAGTCAGTTTTAAAATTTTTATGATTATTTAATAGTTGAAAATGGAGGCACACAGCTTGACTGTGTGAGGTCTTGTTTCTTTCAATTTTCATTTTGGAAGAAAGCTGTAGGTCTGGACCTCAGGATATCACAGACCATCTCAGCCACATGACTCTTGAAAAGGACTGTGCATGGGTAACCAGGCTTTTGCTTTGTGCCAAGATGGAGCTGGGTGTTAGAAATGCTCAGGGTCAAGTTTGTGGCAGTACCTCAGTCTCTGTTTCTTCCCATATAAAAAGTGGTGGGACAATTAGATGTAGGAAGATAGGAAGAATTAGGGAGATTAGAGATGCTGAGTGCCCTGATTGTTCAGGGGTGGCATGTTACACTGAGGAGCAGTGTGAGTGATGTGCTCACAGAAACTCTAGCCAGGACAAGGACATGAACAAAAAGTTCAATACATATCAGTGCTGTAGAAAGTGGCTGCAGTGGCTGATTCAGGCACAGAACCAGCTGGTGGGGACTGAAGCACAGCAGTGCTTAGGAAAAAGTATGTGCTAAAAGCCTTTCCCTGTATTTTTGTCTTTCATCAACAATGAAAGCAAGCTCTTCCTTTCTGTAACTCAGTTCCAAAAAAAAAAAACAAAAACCAAGACACAAAACCAGAGAGCAAACAACCTGGAAAACCTGTCAGAAGCCCTGTAAACACACCACAGAGATGCCTCAAAACACCTTTTTGTCTCACTGAACCTAAGGTTTTGCTAAAAATGGAGCAACAGGAGAGACACCCCAGCAGAAACTGAAGGCAGAATTTACCCCATGTAGTTCTATATGCTAAGATAATTTAGTCCTGATTGTCATGAGATATTCAAGTTAGAAAAAGTTAATTTGCAGTTCTGAAATCATGAGTTAAAATCACTTTCCTCTAAGCTGCCTGGTAAGCAACTGTCAGCATGGGGAAAAGCCCTTGAGAAACTTTCACTGAATACTAGGGGGGAAGGAGCTTTTGACTCAATTTCAGTGAAAGACACAACTAACTTCTTCATGTGTTTTTGCTGTGTTGCCTGTTTAGTGTGTTTGGGAACATCTTGCATCAAAGATTTTCATTCCTGCTCTGCCTGTACTAAAAGCAGGCTAAGATTTTGGAAGCAACTGGGGAAAAATTCCACCTATACACAAAGAGAAGCCTCCGAGTAGGCACAGCTGAGAGGTTTTCCTACAGCTTCTGTGCCTGTATATCTACATCACTTACATGATGCTTAATCAAATAGGCTTCTGCTCTATAGGCAGAGGCCCCAGGATGTCAAATGTAGAGGCACACCTTGCATGTCACAAGACAGACTGTCTTGGTGTGACAGCCAGGAGAGCTGCTGTGAGGAAGGTTGTACGAAATGCCAGAGACAATGGTAACCAGAGCCTGGCTCCCTCCCCTTCCTGGATGCAATTTTCCAGCTCAGCACCTTCTGTTCTGCCCAGCACATCCTGTGGGAGCCAGGAGGGATTTTTCATTCTGTTGCATCTGGGTGCATTTACAAAACTGGGACATCTACCAGTGGAAACTGTAACTGGAATTTGTAATTTTGCATGTTGGCAAAAAAAGGGTGTGACAGCACAGGAGGAGCATTGCCATTCATACTGAAATGCATTTAGTTGTAAAATGAGTGTGCAAAACACAAATGTTAGCACATTTTACCAGCAAAGAAAAGGTGCTGGTGGTAGTGGCTAAAACACACTTGGTGGCCAACGCCCATGGTCATAGAGAGAGCCTTAGAGAATCAGCAGTGAGCTTAGGGCCAGGACTCGAGTGTCCAGTGAAGGCTTTCACTGCTGGAGAGAAAAGCTCTCCAGATTTTACCTCAGTAGATGGCCCACTTCATAGCCTTTGCCTTCAAACAGAAATGCCCAGGACATCCCCAACATGAGTGTTCCACAGAACTTAGAGCCGTGGAATGGCTCTGATGGATGGGAACATACCCTTACAGCTGACATGTTCCTTCACCTTGAGAGATTTAACTCATACACGTTCCCCTGTTCACGCTTCTCCTCACAGCCTTCCCACCGCTGCTCCGTCATGTGGCATCCAATCTCCTGGACATCGCGTGCCCAGTGGTCACCAAACCACTTAAAGCTTGTCTCCGTTTACGTCCTGATGCTCTTGGTGTCGCTCAGCTTTGCTTCGGGACAGAGCAGGCCATTTAAACATCAGATAGACAACAGAAGTAAGTATGAGCCTCACCTGGCATGGTGACCCCACAGTCTCTGTTGCACTGAGGGATCAGGGCTGTCAGGCAAAGTTCAACAGCAAATCACGCTGGTGTTTCTGTGGTGAAACCTTGGTGTGAGTCCCTGTGCTTCCATTTGCACTTGTCAGTGCATACACAGAACCTCATGTCTTTCTCACAGCCCTTAATTAGCCAAGGCAAATAGCAAAATTTTTGATAAATATCAGAGAAGACACTAATGTGCAAAGGACAAACAAAAGGTAAAGTGGTATACATCAAATATTTAAGCACCAAATTTTCAGCAGTATTCTGTAGACCTACACAACTACTTCTATATAATAAAAAGAAAGAAAGGACTCAGAAGCTTAATTTCACTTTACAGACGTCTTCAGTTCTGTCTGGTACCACGAGTTGTCTGAAAGTCCAAATACAAGTGGTTGAAGTATCTCCATTCAGAGATGCTTTGAAGAACTAACTGATGGTATCCAGGTCAGCGATGATACCATGTATCACAAGTTAAAACTAGCACACAATCCTAAAGATCTTTCAGAAAATCTTACCAAGAAATCTCATCTTCCCTCAAGGAGCATAGGCTGTTAATTGTAGGTGGAGTGGGAGAGAGGGGTTGTGGTGAGGAAGGTATGTGGGCTCAGTGCCACACCTCTCCCTGTTAAAGAGGATTGAGATGTTGGGAACCTCAGGTTCTAGGTACACAGGTGGAAAAAAAAGGAAGTTTCTTGTCTTTTGTTGAGTAGGAAGGCTGTTAAATGCTGTGCTGAAAGACTTAAAATATGTATTTATGGAGAAATTTAAAGGCAAAGTGAATTTTTTCTTCTGTTCAAGAATCAAAATACACAGTGGAAAATCCTCTTGCCTTGACTGAGACTTTCATATGACTGGGATGATATATAATGCACTTAAATTGTAATTTATTTCTGTTCCTGACAGTTGTCTGGCTCTGGAATGATTTGGGATTTTCTTAGGGTGGCATAATCTCCAGCATGTTTTAGAATCTCCCTGCTGCTGTATCTTTTAAGATATAGTCTATTATACTTTCAAAATAATCTTTTTAATATTACAGTCTTTTAATACACCTATAACCTTCTGCACACCTGCCCCAAAACTGCACTAGACCACAAAAATAAGTTGTGTGTCAGAGCTTTAAAAGAAATAAAAATAGTCATCCATGAAAACAACTTCCTAAGTGAACAAGAATTAACTTTTCATATTTACCTCTCATGTGGGAACCCCCTCTGCAATCCAATGGATTTATTAGCCTGTAGGAATAGTGTGCCTACTGGAACCTATTGCAGAAAATTTCTGTGGGCCCTCTGGCTTATGTTAGAAATGCAGGTTGCAGCCCAGATGGAAAATTAATTTTGCATCTGAATGCTCTTCCTTTGGGCTCTACACATGGAAGGTAACCCTCAAAGGCACCAGTAAGCTGTGTGTCTGCTGTGGCCTTTCCCTCCTTTTTTGTTTTCTCCTGGGCTACAAGTAAGCTGTCGAACATCCTCAAGATGTTCAGGAAACATTGCCTCCAAGTGCAGTGGTACATCCTCACTTCCTGCTTTGAATTCCAGGTCCTGAGATCGACCCTTTTTGGTATGTGGGCCGTGGCGTTCGCCCCATCGGTCGCTTTGGGAAGAGGCAGCTGAGAAGCAGCCATGGCAGCCTGAGGCCTGTGAGCAGACACCTGGATTTCATCCTGAATGCTTTGTGGGAGCAAAAATTATTGGACACAGAGGACAGTGACTGGTGATCTCTGTTTCCCAAGGTGGTGACCCAACCTCTGTTCTTTGAATTGTGCCCTCCCCTGCACCTCAGACCTGCAGTTCTGCTTTTGCCTAGCAATCCCACGCTGCTCTTCTTTCTGCTCCTTGTGCAAATACCTTCAAAAAGAAACATGTTCAGGGTGCAGGTAAAAGACAATGCACGGACACCAGCACTGATTGCCACCACCACTTATTAAAATGTTTCTTCATTGTGCATCCCCATCAATCTCCTGATTCTGTTTGCTGCTAGGTTTGCTGTTAGGTTTATCCAAAACCCACACAGCTTTTCGGCTGGGATTTAAACTCTGCAGTGTTAAATGAAACCCTCCGGTCACATTTAAAAGTCAATGGCTGTTTATATGTAAAAATAAAAAGCAGTGGTTGGAAGAATGAAAAATGGCTCTTACCAATTTTTAATGTACCTGTATTAATGGCATGAAATGCTGGTTCTGTGTGTAGCTTTTATATCCACTCCTAAGAATGTCTTCCTGAAGTACCCACTGGCCCTTCATGATTCTTCCTGTACTGCTGGAGAGATATATTAATGAACAAAGAGGAGCTTCTGTCAAAGGCAAGTATTTTCTCTCTGCTGAAGAAAAAAAATTGGCTAATTGAACTGCCTGGAGTAGTTTTGTGCCTACTGCATACAATCATGCACCATAATCCAAAAGGGGCAAGGGCCTGAATGAGCTGATTCCCTTTAAAACAATGTCATTATTTCCAAGTACACCATCTGAGCAAGCTAAAGTCACTCTTTAGCTTGGGGGATCACAAGCCATGTACTATCTACTGCATTAGTCCACATCAATAAACCTGGGATTGCAGCTCAATACTCATGTTTACTCATGTTAATACAACTTTGTTATATAAATTTTATAGGAAGTGTTACTTATAATATGTTTCATCTTGATTAATAACTATTAGCAGGAAGAATACAGTTCAATATATGGCTTATATCCAAAAAAGATATTTTACAATTTAGGTAATAACTGATGTTTAAATCCAGGCCAGGAATCATTCTGCAAAAGTTAATGTTGAGTGGACTTCCACTTCTAGTTGTGCTTTGTGAAAATTACTACTGATATTGAATAATGGTTGAATTAACCATTGCAGACATTTTAACCCTTCTTTCTCTTTTTGCAAATGGCCTGTCAGCAAGGGATGGGTTTTTATTCTAATAAGGGAGTTAGTATCATTTATAATACAACAAAGCTGGTGACCCAAAGTGTTACTTAAAACACACTAATTTTACTGAATGCTTTCATGGTGGAGAAGATACGCTGATAAATATTTTGATCTGCATTCATTGCAAGGAACTTGGGAAGTGCGAGACCAAGATTATCAGCAGGGCTCTTGCTCAGTTTTTGTAGCAATCCCAGAGAGAGATCAAGAAATTCTGCCTGAGAAACTGTGCTTGAGATGATGTTTCACCCAATAGACTTGACGGTTTGGAGAAGACTCACCAGCAAATGTTCCTACCAGGATTCCTCCCACCCCAGCTGAGGAGGAGGAGGAGGGAACCGAGCGTGCCCCCTTACCCTTGGCAAACCCCGGCAACTCCGTGGAGCTGCCCATGTCCCGAGTGTGATGGTGTCACTTGTGTGGCGCACGGAGTGTGGCTGTGGGTTCTGCACGCTTCCAGGCCAAAGTGCACACAAATCCAAACAACAGAGAAGAACTTTTTGGTTTTCTTTATGAATCAAGTCGTTGAAAAGGCATTCTTTTCATAAATTGCTTTACTCTTTTATAATTTCTCTTGACAATAATTCTTGGTGAGTATGCAGATAACAACAACAAGGCAAGCTTAATATTCACTCAGACTTAATCAAATAGGTCATATAGTCTTCATTTTACCCATTAAAATATTTTCATTTATAAAAATTAATCTAAATATAAATATTAACACTAAAGATTGAAATCACTTGATGACAAAATAATTCTTTGTGTGCTGCAACATATGCTTTTATGATTTTTTTAAAACAGTAAATTATATCTTTGCACGTATTTGGCACGATAAATATTTGTAAAAATTCAAATGCCTTAGAGCAGGTGGGATTTTTTTTTAAGTTTTTTTTTTTTTTTTTGCAATGCCTACACAGTACACATTTGTCTGTCAAAGAAGACTGAATATTTTAACATTGTAACACGATAATAGTTGCTTTTCATGCCTCTTAAGGAAAACAACCTACTCCAAACTTTGTTGGCTTGTTTAAATCACACTAACAGAACAAAAGCCAAAGAGTTATTCTATTAAAATTAGTCATTTCTGTATTGATATTACATACACAATATTAGTTATTATTTATTAGACAAATATGCAGACCAACCACCATTAATGACATTTCATAACACGCATACCTGCATAAACCAGAACCTGGGAATGTATTGTATACATACACGAGAACAGTCAATGGAGGAGGAGATTGAATAACAAAAAGAAATTACTAGGCATCCTACTCTGTTTAATCTCCTTTACTGGATTGCATATATAAATAAAATCTATTTGTTTTATATATATATTTATATATTAAACAGAGTGGGCCAAATTCTTCCCTCACATCTGTGCAAACCAATTTCAGAGAATTAGTATTGTGTGAGAGTAAAAGAAGGCCTAATTTCACCCAGAATGAACACACTGGGTCAGATCTTGGGCAGATGGAAATTCCTTAAAGGGATGGAATGACACCTACGTATTATAAGTGGGAAGATGGTTGTATTTATTCCAAGGGTTCCTCACATGCAGCTGGACATCAGAGTACTGACAAGCTAGATGTCAAATGTGGATGGCAGATTTGTAACTGGCACTGTTTTTCCAATCAACCCATCCAGCCATTCCTTGTCTTCCCCACTCGCCCCCCTAAATCCAGCCTGGTCAGGAAATTTGCCCAGTTTTGCATGTATTTGCTTGTATTTGCCCAACCACAGACACTTCATGGCCTGGTGTCCCAGAGAACTGCTTTCCTGCTGCATGGCAGGTAACGTGTGGCACTCTGCTCGTGGGTGTTCACTGGGAGCCCAGGGAAAGAATGAACTCTCCTCCTTCCTGGTACCCACAGCTCTTGGGAGATCTCGCCACTCCTTAGTGCTGAGGAGGAACTTGCCAGCCCATGCCCTCCTTCATAGAACGTTTCACATCAACCCCAACTGCACTTGGGTACCTGCTCTGCAACTGGTGTGGAAGGTAAAGGATTCACTGGCTTATCACCTCCTCTGACTACCTTCTTGGTATTCTTCAGAGCAAAAAATACCACAAATTGGCAATGTTCTCCCACAAAAGGGTGAGAGGGACACCCTGTAAGCAGCATCCTCCCTCCTGGGCATCTGCCTGAAGGGTCTTCTGGTTTGACTCACCTGTTAAGGGTCTCAAGAAACAAAAGAAGGAATATTACTATTCACAATCCAATTCAGAGTGGTCCAGTGGTAGTGGGGTGCATGTGGCACCAGCAACAGGCCCCAGCTACTCCCTGGTGGCTCCAGACTAGTGTAGGAACTGACATCTGGGCTACATTTGCCTCCTTAGTAACACCAGTGAACGTCAGAAAGGAATCTCTTGCAAGCTGCAGCCACCCTACAACCACCAGTCAGTCAGCAGAGAGCTCATCCCCAACACTTTCACGTCCTTTTTCCAATCTTAAAGGTTTGGACAGAATTTATTCTGAACTACAGCATGGTTGGCCACCACCAAGTGGACAATACTGCCAAGAAGAACGAGACATACAAAGGTGTTGGTTTCTTTAACAGTGTTCAGATGTCTCCAGGCACTGGGACCATAACTCAGCAGACGTGGTCCACATGTGTGGCCACCAGTTTCTGGTTCCACGTGACACCCCTGCCGCCTAGATCAATAGCCCCAGCTCTGGAGCTGGAACATTCAACCTGCGAGATGTAATCTCAGTGAACAGAGAAGTCTTCCTCCTCCTACCAACCCTCCCAAGACTTCCACTGACTCCCTGGGAGCAGAGTGAGGTCCACGGATTCTCCTCTCCCTGCACGCAGCTGAAAAGCAGCACACACTGCACAGAGTTGTTCTTATTGCTCGACAAGACAGATGCCCACATGAATAGTAGGAGGCCAGCAAATATGGATCACAGGTCTGCTTTGGCAGATTAGTTGGCCTATAATTATGACTGATTGAGTGTACAAAAACATACTGCAGTTTAAAGACGACATATTTTAGTACAATCGATAGGGAGAAAAAGTGCATCTTAAAATGTGGAGCCTTGCTTTTGAAACATAGCATCCTGTCTAGAGTCCTCTGAGAACTTTAAGGCAGAGTTTCCTGTAGCAGACCACAATGCTGAAGACTTGAACAGCTTTCTCAGTGAGGTATCCAAATGAAGCCCTATAACTGAGGCTCTGTGGGCTCTTGAGGGTCCATTTTCAGCTGGACATACACAATGGCTGTTAGAAAAGGCACTCTAGTGTACAGCCTTAGGCAGTGTGTTATTGGCAGTAGGGAAGTGTAAGTTTAGTACATCACAGCAGATCCTATAGCAGGTTCCTAGAACAGAGAGGGACAGGAAAGAAAAAAACATGAGTGAAGGACTAAACAAGCCTGCTGAAGAACACAGCCAGGTCCTTTCCCTTCTCACCTCCCCACGTATTTCCCACATATCCTGTGGCAGACTGCTTTGGGACAGTCAGCTTTTTTCCTTATCCCTTGATGGCTGCTGTAGGAGAAATGACTGACAGCTCTCCTGGGTGTCCTGAGTGAAGCCTCTTTGTTCAAACCCTGCAGAGCCAATGTATGACCTGTCTACCCCTTAAATTCCACCTAGGTAACCTTCAAAAGTTTCTTGACAATTAGTGAAATTCAAGATGACTCTCACCTGCCAAGTTACAATGTGGCAGCTGGTTCTGTGAGGGTCTGGTTCAGAAGTCTGAAATGCAGGGGATGACTGATTTATTTATTCTTTAAAAAATATGGGTAGCACATTCCTGGAGACCTGGCAGCCAGGCTACATTATCACAGGCTGACATTCAGGAGCTGCTATTCTATGGCATATAGTGAGACATCTTCCAGGACACTGGTCATATTTCTTCAAGAGTTGCCTCAGCAGTCTCTATTTTTTTTTCCTCAAACTATCAAGAGAAGATTTCTGAAGATGCTGAAATTTAGCTGCCTACACAGATACTGCTGTCTATTTGACTGCTTTTAACAGAGTTTTAAAAACATTTGTTTACCATTAAGTCCTTGGCAGTGCTTTTCCTTTCTTTAGTTCTTTGTGTTAGAGATCCTTGAAGCATGAAGTTTCTGTTAAACGTTCTGACAGTGGTAACTGGAGAACCATCTATTTTTTCACCTGGGAAAAATACAAAAGAGGAGATTTTTCACGTAAGAGATTGAAGCAGATCTAAAACTACCTCTAAAGAGTCACAGCTTCTAGAGAGATAAAACTTTCCCTAAGATGTATGAGGAAAGCTGGATTTAATTTAAATTAAAAACAGCAGGCTGTGGTACTCCAAATATATTAAAGTTTGAGGCCATGTCAATCAATGGAATTAAAAAAGAGTAATGCAGTGAACCAAGCCCTAGAATTGTCAGAGATATGCACTGCAGAGTTAAAAAAACCCCAAAAACCCACAAAAAATCATGAAAGAAAGACCCCACTTGATTTTATAGACATTTCACAGCCATTCTCTGACACACCAGGAACATTGCTGAGCCACTTCATACAGACTGAAATCAGCAATTACAGACTTTATGGAAGTGGTGGGCTGTGGAGGGTAACAACTGGCTTTTGGTAAATAAAACATAACCACTTGGGTCTCACAAAGTAACCCCAGCCATGCTGCTGCAGCAGCACCCCTCTTGCAGGGCAAGTATTCAGTATTCCTCATCTGCTTTTTCCAGCCTTCTGCCTCTGCTCTTGTTTACTTGTCACTGACACAACTTTCACTGAAGAAAAAGTGGTGATGCTTTTAAACGTGACAAAGGAGCGTTTTATATAATCCAAGTACATGGAAAACGAGGAGGATGGGACAGTCTATTAGGGTTTCTTGGTCCATTTTGTAACTTAAACTTTTCCCTACTTTGCCTACCTGTACATTATATTGAATCTTACAAAGAGAGTCTCTCTCTCTCTCTAATTTACGTAACACTTTAGGCGCACCTTTTACTGGTGGAGCTGGAAGTTTTCTCCTCTGCTGTCTTGATGTGTCTATTGTATGCATCTGTAAACAACACATATGCATTACTCAACTCCAGTATAGAGAAAGAGGCAAGATTTCCCCAATGTATTTTTGAATACTACAGAATGTTCTGGCACCTGGTTTGTTTGCTTTTGATCCCGTTTCCTTGTCAGGCGAACACAGGGAGCCACGTTCAAGCCTGCAACAGTGAGAGCTGATATTCTGCTCTCAATATCTGAAATCTTCAAAGAAAATAAAAGAGAGAGACAGACAGATGGGGAGGGGGGAAAAGAAGTTTTAAAATTACTGTGGATGCCACTACTAAAATATAACCCTCCCCCAGTAAAATCCTCTTTAATAAGAAAACATAAACAGATGGTTAACTTCTTCAGCAATTCTGACACTTCCCTGCATTCTTTAGTCCTGACATTAAAAGGGGCTTAATTTCTTAGTAAAGATGGAGTAAAAGAACAATCCAACCTACCTTGTGACTCCAAGGAAGAGGCATTTTACTCCTTTTGAGGAAAAAAAGAAAGGAGGAGAGAAAACCTGCATCTGCTATCTCCCAATAACCTTTAGCTGCATAATCCCAAATTCATTCAAGATGTGTTTTCAAAAGACTATGTTCAAAGAATGACTTTGTGGGACACATTTCCTAGTTAAAAATTAATTTCATACATGTGCAAAGTACATCCTCTGTCACGAAATCTAAACATTTGATCTTAAATATTTATAGTTCAAATGTATATGCACATTAAACACAAGCATGCATAAATGCAGGCTATATAAAAATACTGAATGGAAAACAAATTGCCAGGGGAAAGTAGTCTGATATTGAGAGTAGTGGAGACAAGTGTTTACAAAAGAGAAAGAAGAGTCAGAGAAGTCAGACATGTAACCCAACTCCTAATTCATGACACCTGAAGCCACAGTTGGCTCCACTCTGCACAAGATCTTCCATTGGCCTCCTTGTGTACCTTAGGCCTCTCCCCTCCTCCCTCTCACTCCCATTAACAGATTTATCCTAAAATAATGACCAAAGCCAACAAAACACCACTGCCAGTTTGCCAAGTAGTACAGCAATACACTTCTGACATCAGAGGTATCTCAGACTCTCAGACCTTTTGTCAGTCCTGAATTGAGCATGCTTGCACTGAGTAAAATTACCAGGTACTTCCCAATGAACCGTGACACAGTCAGGTCAGGGCATCTTGCGCGGTACAGACTGGGCAGTGAGCTGCAAGCAGTGTCAGCCCCTTGAGGTCTGACAGCGTTATCTTGTTCAGCTTTTAGCACGAGATAACATGTTTTGAGCCCTGGAGCTTCTGCAGCCTGCTAGAGTGGTGCTAGATTACAATGCACGAGAGTACTTGCCCTTGGCTGGGATGCATGCTGCTGAGCACCCAAATCCCACAGCAGGCATGCAAACCCTAGGCTCTGTGCTTGACTCAGCCTCTGGCTGCTGTTGGCCCTTGCTGGTAAAAAGCTGCCAACACTGGCATCTTTTGGGAAGTGCTTTACAAGTTGCTGATTAGATAAACTGCCTCAGACTCTATCTGCCGTGTGACCAGGGCCATGCACATGACTCAGAGCGCCCTATGGAAGCTGCCTGGCAGCAAAGAGCAGTCCAGCACTAGTACTGCAGTGAGAGGCTGCTGCACTCCCATGTCCAAAACCAAGCTGAGGGAAGAAACAAACAGATACAGTACATCTGGCTGGGCCGAGTTACACAGCTCAGTTATGCTCTGCTCAGCTCGTGTGATGCAGTCAGCATCCTCAAATCATCAGACTACGACAGTACAAAAGAATATTCAAAGTGTGTACGGTGAGGTGGGTGTTAGGCAAGGCAGTGTGAAACCTGCAGATGGGGAGGAGCTGCTGTCTTTACCTGAAGCTCTGCATGATGAACCTGGGCAGCTGCTGTGGCCACCTGATCCTCCAGATCAGCCAGCTCAGATTCCTCAGTAACGCTGTTGATCTTGCGTGCGGCGTCTTCCAGGTTGGTGAGCTGCCCCTCCAGCCCATACACCGTGCTGGCTGTCAGGTACACCTGCAGGGCCAAGGCAGGGACAGGTGTCAGGAATTTCTGGGTTGTGGGCATGCAAGTTTGAGCAGACTGCATTGCCATCATACCTGCAAGCTTTCCTGCTTGCTAGCCCACCACAGGGAGATTTACCTACCAGAGGAAAGTCATGGGGAAATAATCTGAAAAACACACATCCGTAAAGAGAAGGGACGAACGAGGTGGCTGCATTACAGATTTCATAGGTGCTACAATGGTATTCAAACCAGATTTGTTCCAGATTGATCAGCAAAGAAAAAAGGTGAAAAGTTTGCACTTTTATTATTGATATGCATAACACCCTAAGTCTGCAAAGGGGGGTGAACAGATCACGCCTCATATAAAACCGTGTTTCTTTAAACCCACTTAATGCCTTCTGGCAGTAAAAACTGCATGAATAACTGCTCAGCAGCAAATAGTTATTAACTTCCTATGGAGTAAATGTGCTTATATGTATAACGATTTTCTATCCCATCCTGCTCTCACCCAAATATACTACAGGCAAAACCTTCCCACCTCCTGAGCCTTTGAGTCAACCTGTGGAGCATCAATAGGCTTATTTGGGCCACGTAAGAGAGAATTACTGACTTCATAATTCAGAGTTCTTCCCTAAAAATGAACAACTCTCACTATTTTGGCCCATCTCTGATATCTGTAACTACAGCTAAAGGTGTCATTTCCCATTCAGCCCGTCAGAGCAGTAATTAGCGATACACTGTGTTTTATTGTTTCTTTTATTTCACAAACCCCCTAAGGTACGTGGAGGTCACTGTTTTATAGAAAAGGGTAATTTTCAAGCATTAGCTTTTAACATCTGTGCTTAAAATTGGGCAGAACCACATGAAAATACTGCACTTTCTTCTGATTTACTTGTTAGCTAAGAGACTTGTTTCCATGAGGCTGGTTAACAGTTCAGTGGAAACGAAATATATATTCTGATTTTCCCCACTGTAATACCAGTAAAGACCACGTTGCTACAAACCCAGCATAAATTAAACATGGCTGTGGCTGACTTCAGGGTTCAAGGGGCAAGCAAACAGGATCTGAAGTATATCCTTGAGCCAATATTTTCATTTCATATGTCTTCCACTCCAGTCATTATATCTGCCCACAATTCCTGGATCATTTAGTCCTTTGACATAACAGGTATTCAAATAATTTATGGCAATGCTGTGACTTTATGGATCAAAATGCTAGAGAATGACCAGATTAAAATTTGTTTTTATTATTTTTCTATTTCATTATTGTTTTTCAGTTGCTTGCAATAGTTTTATTTTTTCTTTGTGTCAGTTGTAGATAGATTTTTTCATGCATGTGACTTTGCTATGAAACAAAATCACTACATCTGTACAAATTGCATCTTGTAAGAACACATTATAACAGCAGGCATGAAATCTTTGAAAAACATACCTAGAAGAAATAAGTGATCTGATGTAACATCTTTGCTGAAGTACCTGGAGACACAGGTGGTCCATAAAGTTAACATGATGATTTAAATACAAATGCTTCTTTTTTTATGGGTTTTAATTATTCTTTCAGTTCATTTAAATGATACATCTTTTAAACATGACATATCACAGCCAGTTCAGATTAAAAAGTGATTTTTTAGATTTCCCTGTCACATCTAAAAGCTTAAGAGAGAAAAGAGATAGAACATTTTGAACAAAAGCATCTTTAGAAAGTTAAGATGCATTTAAGTGCTGTGGCAAAAACCTCTGCACAGTAAGATGTCCTTTTCAAGAAGGGGAAAAAAATCGAAAGAAAATGACACTGATTGAAAAATGTGGGAAAGAAATGTTATCAGTGTTTCTGTAATTCAATCAGCCCCTACCTTTGTGAAATGTTAATGAAGATTTTCCAGCTGGAGCTAAAGAAAATATTTTTCTGAAGAATATTTTCTTTATGTGAACAATTGTTACACTTCCAAACAGCAGTGGTGTTCTTGCAGGTCTCCCCTAAATGATGTCATTATTCATACATTCACATTTAGATTGTGGAGACTTATTTTTCCATCATTTACATATGTACAGCTTCCACAAAACCCCAACCTTTTGCTGGTAGAGATGGCCCTAAATTCTCCACACTGCTGCATGAACAGTCCTCAAAAGGCTAGAGAGAGCAAAAATGAACAAAATGTTTATAAACCCCCAGATCCTCTTGCAGAAGTTGCTGCAAAGAGGATGTGGTTCACGCAGGTATGGCCCCAGCTGCAATGGGAAAAGTTATGGTTTCCTGGATTTCTAAAGGCTCTTTACCATGGAGTGTAATGGTGAAATCTTCAAACTTTGAAGTTTTTACCACCTACTTCATGTTCTGCATGGGACAGAGAAAGATGTACTGTGGGGATACAGCAAGGCTGAGCTGGATACCTTGTGAATTCTGCAGGGAACTGGGAGAAGCTAAATCAGAGATGCTGCAGCGAGGGCAAGACCAAAGCAAGAAATGCTCTGCCTCTGTGCCCAGTGTCTGCTCAGTGAGAAATGCTTGGCCCAAATGAATGATCAGAGGCCACAGCACTACAGATGCCAAAGCTTCACACTGCTGGGAGGGATTATCAGAGTGCAATTGGGGAAAAAAATGTGCACCTTAGACAGTTTACAACACAGTTCTCCACAGAAGAAAAATTGTGGGAGCAGATTTCCCCAAATTGCTCTTTGTCCTGCAGAATTTCTTAGTTCTTCTAAAGATGTGGTCCAGCCTGGACTTGGATTTTTATTCCATATTCACTCTCCTACCAGATGAATTCTGTAGTGTTTGGACCTAAGATACTTTAATATTTCATGAGAGAAAGTCCAGTGCCAGAACAGGCTTTTAGTACCATAGAATATCTTCCACTCAGTTCTTAGCTGGAGCTGCTGTGGGAATGTGTTTTTGTGGAGTAAACTGATTTTATCCTCTAAGAGGAGATTCTGTCTGAAAATTTTCTGGGGCTAAAGAAAACCAGCATTTGTTTTCTTGAATTGATCAGGATGGTATAATGGGGCAGTGCAGATTCCTGCGAGATTTTTAAGAGCTCCTAATGAAGGGATAAATCACTAAAATGTAACCACTTAAATGTGAGAAGAAGAGAAAATCGAAAGTTACAAGTGTACCAACTCCATTAAGTGAATTCATAAAAATTTCCAATGAGTGGTGACTTTCTTCTATGATTCAGTGTTGTACCTTCTCCTGCAGATGACAGGTATTCATGAAAAAGGATGGATGATTTGGACGTGGCCAAACAACCGTTTGTTTAATTCAGATTCTCCAGCCTGCTCTTTCTAACACTGCAGGAGGCAGCTCCTGCTCCCTGGGTGCTTGGCACAGCGTGCTGGGGATGTATGGAGGGAGGAAGAGCTTCTCCACTTCTCTGTGTGACTGGGGACGTGCTTTCCCCACCTGTCCTTGGAGTGATGAGGCTGTGCTGAGACCGGGAGATTTGTAGTTTCAGCCAGGCGTGGTGTAGCCACACAGCCATAGAGATGTAGAGGGCATAAATGAGCTTTTGAGACAGTTTTTCAAAATTTAGTTGTAAACCCCAAAACATCCAACTCCCCCTCCCCTCAATATTTAAAATTACATATAAAAAAACCCCTGTCAACACAGCTAAGCACTGTTGAAACACGATTTTTTGTTCTGTTTGTGTATTTGTTAAAAAACCCCAAATTAATTTTGAACATCCACTGTTGCTGCCCGTGTGCTTTTCCTTTCAAGTTGGTGCACACACAGAGGTGCACTCACTCACACATGAGACTCTTTCACATACTGATTCATGTTCTTACATTTTCTTCCAGCGTGGTGAGCTGCTCATCGAGTCTGACAGGATCTGTGCCCAACGGGAGGGTTCCTCTTCCTCTGTCCTGAATGTCATCTGGGAAATCGCAGGGATCAGTGGATTCTGCTATCAGTTCTTCAGTGGCATTGATGACTTTCAGGACTTCTGTAGATATGTTGCAGAGAGAGACAGCAGAGTACTTCTATTTTGTTACAAGAACAGACAGAGAAAACAACAGCATTAAATTAGCACAGAGGGGTAAGATGCAAATCACCTTCTACCAGCCACAGCTTTGACCAGGCTAAAACCGTATCTATGGCTATCTGCTGCAAACAGACACAAGAACCATGTCATGGAACTGATTTTATTATCCTTTTCCTTCCTCCCTTTTTCACATACCCACACTGCTACATCATGCAGAATAACATACACATGCAATTCTTCTACAACACAATTCTACTGGAGGGATGGTCCAAATCTTATCCCAAAGGAGCATACAAATATCCAGCTTTAAACTCTTAAGTGAGATACATAAAGCTGGTTTTGCAAAAGTGTTTTAAACATGTTTTAAAACACAATTTTCCTTTTTGGATAGTGGCAAAGAGATGTGCAATCATCTATGTCTGTATCCACAGGAGCCATTTCATTGCAGATGCAAACATAGGAAAGCAATCTTCAGCAGCCCTATAAGGACAGCATTTTACTAAAATGCTTACTATGAATTAAATGATCACCTCAAATTAACCAAGACTGAGATATAAGTGTGCAAACACTTGTATCCTTTTTTTTTTTTAAATTTCAATTTATCTATTTTTTAATGTCTAATAAATTATATCAGATACCAAGGAAAAGCACGCAGTTTTATCCATTTTTAAAAAACAACTGGAAACCCTTTTGTCAGTGTTCCTTGCTTGTAATTTGTAATTAACTGCCCTGATTCTTATGATTCTCACATAGCTTTAAGCTTCAGAGAAACTCCTCTGATGGAGGAATCAAATTTTACCTATGTACCTCCAAGTGCTAAGTTCAACATCCAAACTACACAGCTTGGAGACTGAGCCAAAGCTTGTTGAAGCCAATAAAAATACTGCCACTGAATATATGTGCAATACCTTTAGTGTTGCCTTCCCTAAAAGAAAGTGTGGAAAAATTTAGGCCAAAATTTAATTCATTCCTCAAACCTGCAAATACTTATGCATGTGAATTAGGGGTTCACTCATCTGTAAATTTTCTCACAAAGTTTCTGCAGATCAATACTGAGGAAATAGACATTCTTTGGATTCTATACAGTAAATTCTATGGTACAGGAGAGTATAACTGATTAAAATATCTATAGGCAGGGTATGGGGGAAATAATGGTCTTTTGATTCCCACAAACTCTGACGGCTTAAACCGGAAACCTACTTTCATTATCTTTTTCCTTTAATCAGCTGGCCATTCTTGTGTTAGATAAGACTTCTACTGAAAAGCTACCTTTTTAGCAGTACATACTCAATTGCTGTGTATCAATATATTAAGGCATCTTTAGGACTGTTACTCATCTGAATTATGAGAAATAATTAGAATGAGAGATTAAAGAGAAGAAGAACAAAGCAAATACAGTATGGTAAAACACTCAGATCTTTAGCTTGTTAGGGCAGCCAACACAGCCCCAAACAAGCAGGCCTGGGACTCTTAACTGAGAACAGATACTTGAACCCCATGAATAGCCTACCTTTTTTTCCATTTATTTTCACAAGTGCCAATTAGGTTAAAAACAGATCAATAATTTTATAGGAAAGAAGAGAAAATTCAATGCTACTTTCTTTGACGAGTACCTAGTTCTTATATTCTGTGAGTAGTGAATGAAAAAGGATGAAGGCCAGACATTACATATTCTTCATCATATTCACTGATATATGTTCTCCATTTCAAGAACTGTAGCCTCACAGTGTTCATTATTTCTTAAATTTTTTATTATCCTTTGTAGGTAATGATGAATTTTTAAAAAAAAAGTTTAAATTAAATTAGAAAAAGTTATTTTTATACCACAATATCAGAATCCGTACTGGCATTTTTTACAGACCAATTACTATAAAATAATTTTTCTGTTTTCCAGGCAAAGTGGTCTGTGATTGAAATCTTTGTGAAATCAAGATTTTGAGTGAAAAATACCTTAGCTTCTCAATAGGTAACAGATAGGGGAAAAGAAATTCAGCAGGAAGGAATGGAATAGAATAGAATAGAATAGAATAGAATAGAAATAAGAATATCTTTTCATTTGGAAGATGATGAATGATCACCTAGTCCAGCTACCTGACTAGTTCAGGGCTGACCAAAAGTTAAAGCACGTTGTTAAGGACATTGTCCAAATGCCTCTTAAACACTGACAGGGTTGGGCATTGACCACTTCTCTACGAAGCCAATGTTTGAGCAACCTCACAGTGAAGAAATGCTTCCTAATGTCCAGTTTAATCCTCCAAAGGTGCAGAAATGTGATTTCTAAAACACTAGATAATCAATGGTTTTCCATATGTTTTACCCTTCTTTTTGAGCAATTGTCAAAAGCTGTTAAAACAGCTCATGTTCCAAAATGGCCAGGCTGCAAATCTAGTGAGGTACTCTAGATATAATTATTTAACATGTGTAATGGGAAAACCCCAAAAAGAAATAAAAAAAATAATAATAATAAAAAAGAAATTGTGTCGTAGGGTTTTAGTGCTTCACAAACCTCTCCCCTCCCACCCATGTCAAACTTAAGATTTATAAGATTATATAAAAATCACCTGAAATTCACAGACACACACACATCAAGATCATCCTGGTAGGTGGATTTCAAATTGCTCTGAACACCTCTTGGTTGTCTAATTTATCTTGCCCTTGCAGGAAAGGTCATTGTTTACACCTCTGAGTGATTCAGAGAGACAGCTGTCATGCCATGACACAGGCTCTGTCTTGTCAAGCAAGTCAGAGAACTAATATGGATGTGGCAGTTGTAGAAAGCAATCTCTGGTACAAATATCTAGCACAGGAAAGCTAAGTGCAGCCATTCTTCTCAAAACACTGGGATGCATTCGGATTTCAACTGTGCTACCCTACTTCTGAATTAACACTACCACTCTCAAATCAAATCCATGCAGCAGACCCAACCAAGTATGAATGTTTCTACCAGTTATGAGAATCTTATTTTTTTACTGAATGTGAGACTCAGTATTTAATGGAATGAGGAAAACATGCATTTATCCTTTTTATGATAATTAATATCCATGGTCACAAATATGTTAAAGACACTGTCAAAAGAACATGCTCGAGTTCTCTGAGTGCTTTGTGGTTGGGTCTTAAAACCAATGAAATGCTAAAAATGCATGTATGCAAGCATCCGTCCATCCATGCATGCACTAAATATAATAAATATATTGTAAAACTTATTTACTGTAATTTCTGTTTGTCAGATGGAAAGTATTCCTGTTTTGAGAAGATTATGTTTCAGTGGTCTAAAGATAAAGTGGTCTTGCTGACTGTTAGTCACTTCCTTTTCCTTCTGCTGTCTCCCTTTCCCTGTTGATGCTGACAATATTTCCTGTGTTGTTTAAATCAAGCATGCTACACTGGAAGGTGCTTTATAGACCATTATTTGCATTCTTCCACAAGTAACAGAAGGAAAACAGGATGATAAAACTGAAGCAATATTAAGTATCCAAACTGCTAAGAGCAGGTGAGCTTTAAGTCTTTGTATGAATCTCAGCAGCTTGTGACATTTTCACATATTTTCCTTTGCATTAACATTATTGCTTTTATTTTTGATGCTCTTAAAATAGTTATCTACCATTAGCACTATTTTTTTCTGCCCATTGTACTCAGCCATTAGTGCTTTCTTTTTTTCTGTCACTACTATGTCATCATTAGGCTCTTTTAAACTGGCATGGGAGGGGGTGACATGCATTTCAACAGAGGGCAGTGACATCAACAGCTGGATCAAGAAGTAGAGCAAGAACACCTTTCCATCACTAGCAGTCCTGGCAGTATTGACCACATCCTTGATGACTTGTGGTGCACTCATTTTTAGCTCCAGTGTCAAGGTGTTATGTCATGCACTGAGTCACAGTCAATATCCCTTGTTTTTTTGTAGAGAGTTAAGGGGAAGCTGGGGAGAAGATAAGTTTTGCTTTGCCACTGATAACTCATCCTTTCAGAGTAACCTGACCGAATCCAATCTGGCTGAAAACAAAAGCAAACCCCAAACCTGTCTCCCTCATCTCCCTGCCCTATGGGAGTTCTTTGTAGAGTTTTGCGAAGGCCCTGAAAAGCCCAACAAAGTCCTTCACAGGCCAGCAAGATCTGGGACACGAGTCACAATGTGGGAAGAAAAGAGCCATTAATACACAACTATCTGTGGCAGTCGTCAACCCTGACCTTCAAAAGATCTTTGGTCCAAAAGTGAGCCCTAACCACTCAGTACCACAAAGACTGTGGGGAAAAAAAGGCTAAATTTTGCCAGGCTGTTTGATGGCAGACAAATAAACCATGATAAACTGTCATATCAAGGAATTACTCTTCTGTTCAAGTTTAAGACTTCCTGCCTTGACCTTTAACATCAATATCTTCATTTATGGGCATTTGTTTAGAAAAAGAAAGCAAAATTATCTTACAGGCAGAGGGCTATTATTCTACTGATAATATCCAAAGCGTAACACAGAGAAATAAAGTCTCTCTTTTTGACTGTGCTAGATAATTCTGAATATTACATTTTTATTAATGCAATCCACTGTCTAATATAGTTGCAGATGTTATGCCTATTAATTTTTAATGCCTTATTTCTGGAGACAAGTTTCCTATAAAAGTGATTTTCCAAGAGGTGACATATTACAGTCTAAGTTGGAAATGAAAATATTTACGTCTTAAAATCCACACAGGATTCTGATCTACAATGGACACAGACTGATGACATTACACAACTGGAAAAATATTTTTTCTTTAAAGTCACCTTTGATATTTTTACTAAATAAAATCAAGATAATTAAAAGATGATTAAAACTCAGAGGACAAAATAAGGAGCAAGGAAAAAAGAAAAAGTTGAGAGAAGTGTCTTGCTAGATTAAGCATCAACTTCTAACACAAAAAAGTTATTCTTATTTTATGACTGAGAGAATGATGTATGACATACTAAAAGTAGCAGTTATTTTAAAATATAAGTTAAGCATATATTTTCTCAGGGAATATAATGAAAATCTTTTTTAATATGTGATCTTCATAAGCTGAGACTCAAATAGCACAGAATATGAAACCTCTTTCCACTAGAAGAGTGATAAGCAACAGTCACTAGCAGCAAAGTGAGAAAATATCTACTCACTGTACAAAATCTACAATGAATTAAGGGTTTTGATTATTTTTTTAAATTGAGAGTTTAGAAAGATTTTTGAAGACCACTGTAGTCAGAAAACTTCCTTCCAAATTTCTTAATATAGGTGAGTACATGAGAACAGAAAGTTCATACACCTTATCTTTGTCTTCCCTTCTTCTTTACTGATAACACCAAATTTTCATCACAAGGCCAAACAAGGGAGCCAGTCTGCTCCACATGTTAACTGTGATTATAAAATTATTTTTTGCAATGATTATTGATTGTGGCTAAAAGGTATGATTTTTCAGGCCAGATATTTCCAGGAACACATTTTGAGTTTGAGAATGTTGATTGGGAAATGTGGAAACCCTCAATATCACGTTATGGCATCTCTTACTACATAAGAGATGGAAGAAGACACAAACAAAACAAAGCTTTCTCACCTGCTGCAATACAGTGGACAAAAACTGCAGCTTTAAATGAAGATCAAAAGCCTTTTGTTTTTCCTAGATAGTGGGAAAGCAGTTAAATAAAAAGGCAGAAAAGTTATATTAACAGCTACAGAGGTTGACATTTAAATAGGTTCAGAGTTACAGGGAAGTTTAGGATAAACACCAAGGATAAAGAAACTACCAAAATTAAAATACATTAAAAATTAGATTTTACATTTATTACTGAAATATTTAAAATAAAGCAATGCCTGATTTATTTTTATTTGTGGGATTTAGACTAACAGACCTCATTGAGACAGATATTGCAAATCACACACAAGTTTTTATAAAATGAAACAGGGAAAATACTATTTCCACCATCACAGAAAGTGTCATTAGGAAAGGAAAAGTACTTTTGCAGCAGCGTTAAGAAGAAGAAAAGCCAGCTATCTTCACTTTCAGAGTGTACATGGCTGCAATTCAGACACTAGTTACCAAAGAGTCTGTACCTCACTTATGCCACGGTCAGATGCCCATGTGGGAAACACCTGGGCTAAGTTAAGTAAGATGTCTTGTGCCAAATCACTTCTTACTGTTTGCTGCTGTCCCTCTCCTGGCCTCACTGCCCCAAAGTAAAACCTTTCATAGTACAAGTGTCCAGTGACCAGCCAGTAGGCTTACATTTATCCCCCTAATTTCCTTAGGTCTGTTTAAACTGACTGGTTTTGCATTGAAGTGATGACAAAACCACAGTTGCCCTGTTGGCTGTGCTGTGAGAGAAGTATCTTCCAGCTGAGGAGCAGCATTTCCTTGAAACTCTTCCAGCTAGATCTGAAAGAGCTCAGTTGTCACTGCCAAGTCTCCAGGCAGCTTACAAAAGAAGGCAAAACAGTCGTAAAAAATAGGCTATTTTCCCACCATTTTGTTCCAGCAGCTTACACTAATGTTCACTGATTTTCTGCAACTTTATCTGTAAAATGGCTTGGACATTTTCTCCCTAAGTAAATAAATCTTTGGTGAGGAGAGAACTGAAGGAGATTCCCCTTGCATGCACACTGGGCAGAGCTGGCTTGGGTGTGCGTGCACGTAAGTGTCAAAATTGAGACTGTGAGAAAAAAGCTGTTTATAAAGATGCTGCATTCCCCATGTGAAGCCAGCTGAGGTGTCACCTCTTCTGCTCTTCACCTGTAGATCCAACAGGGCTTTGATTCAGTTGCTTGAACACAGGTGGACAAAGTGCAACTTGAAACAGCTTGAAGTATGTGAGGATTTTGAAACAATGCTGTCAGATATGACATGGACCTGGGAGATTCACGTTTCTTCTGGACTAGCAGCCTAAGGCTCTGTGGGACACTCTAAGATATCTCAGAGGTCTATCTACATCCATATTTATGCAACTGTATTGAGCCCAGAAAGTATCAGAATTGGAGGTATACAAACAGCACTGCTCGCTTTGAAAACTTTAACAAATAAATGTTTATGGTCTCAATGCTTGAAACAGAAGACTCAGATTTTAACAAAATAAACTTAGCATCAGCTTGATATTTCATACTAAAGACCGACTAATAGCAAATACATAGGAGAAATACCTTGAATGGGACTTTTATCCAACAAAGCACTTCAACCTCAGTTTAAAACTGAACATATACTTGACTGTTTTGTTAAATGGAGAACTAAAACTGTGAAGATTATTGTCTCATACCTCTTTTCATCTCCCCTAACCAAAATATTTTTTTCTCTGCTGTCATTCAAAATCCTGTGCATAGATTTTCTGCAGTTCATAAAATCTAAAGATCACTTTTTACAATGCTGCCCACATTCAGTTTTCAATCCTGGACTTTGGGAGACTGCCTGGATAATTAACATCATCTTAAAAGCAATGATCCATAAAAACACAAGAATTAGTCTGAGCATCTTGCACACAAAAATGTGAAACATCAGACACACAAATATCTTCCAAGTTGTTAACCCAGGAAGATACAATTGCATTACACTGTTCGGCATTACTACCATAATAGCAGCAATGTAGTAAAGCTGCTGTACTAATGCTGTTGTGTTTTCTGGCCAAAGTGATCTATGCGGTTCTGGCTCCTTTAGAAACCTTTACTCAGAGACTTGTAAAGCTTTCATGCCTATGAAGCTGGATGGCAGCTTCCTATAAACCCCTGCCTGAACCAACACCAGCCAAAATACTCAGGAATTCAGGCAGTTGCAAGATAATGATCACAAAAACGACAACATCATCTTCTGTGAGGACAATGCCTGCACCAGCACCAATGCCTGCAGAAGCCCAGCCACCAGGAGACACAGGCTCACTCTCAGTATTGCAGCATTGCTGTTTCAGTGTCCCAGACAGCCCTGCCATGATGTTTCAATAGGTCTGTGATCCATAGGAGGGATTCACTGGCATGTGCATGCCCAATGCCATTCTCCAGCTCCATCAAGGCTGTGAGCAGATGTATCTCCAGTGACTGAGTCCAGTGAGCCCCCTGCTCACCTGACCTCCCTTACTGAGCCCCGGCCACCTCCTCCAAGGCCAGCCCTGAGCACAGCCACCAGCACACACACCAGGGAGCTGGCTCTCCCTTCTGCAGTAACATGCACCCAGATGCACAGCTACTGGCTATTCTTCTTGCTAAAAAGAGAGAGGCCAGCCAGTTTTTTTAACAAGTGTCAATCTCATTATACCAGTACTTGGACAGTGCTAATTTACCTGGTGAAAAAAGTAAGATGCACTCTCTTGAAACAAAGGAAACAGGCCTCTGGCAAAAATACACATGAAAATGTTACTCATAATACATACTTTCCCCAAAATAAAGCTTTATAAAACCTAAAAAGAATAAAATGTTTCCAGAGAATGGAAGCATAAATATTTAATGAAAATATTATTTATGCTGTTACTCATACTGTCAAGAAACTTGAGAGGTTTCACTTAGGAAACAGGATCTTGCTGCTCTACTTAGCACACTCACTTAGAGGTTGTCATTCAGAAAAGAGCTATTGTGTCATGTAGTAATGTCAACAGACAACAGCAGAATTTAAATAAAGTTACTAAGCCTTGGTTGTAAGATTCTCTGACCAGAAGTAAATGCATAAAGGGATTTAAAGAAATTCCTTAAGCACACTGCATCAAGCTAATGCAAAGAAGAGAGAAACTCCACGTTACTATGGAATTTTAACTTGCTTGCTCATTTGTGTATCTTAAGCAAGTTGTAATACGAAGTAGAAGGAGAAAAAAGAAAAAAACATGAGAAAGGTTTTAACAACTATTTCAGTTTTTATGCTCTATGGGCAATTTGAAAAAACGGCAGGGGCTAATCTTTTTTTTAACATAATCTCTATAGTTTCTGATAAAGGCGTCACAGAGATAAACTGCATTCAAAATGCAGCCTGCCAAAATTGCCTTCTAGAACATAATTCTGGCATATACCATGAAATAAAGACCCAGTCAATTTATCTTCATGAAAGCATTAAAAGAGAAGGAGAATGGATGGAGGAGAGTACGAACTAAATACATCCCATTTATCATGCTTGCCACTCTCAGGATCAGTACCATTAAGGTATTTCCAAGGAAATTTACATTTTTCTTTTTTCTTTTTTCTTTAGGCATTCGTTTAGAGTTTGGGGGAGTAAAGCAAAAACCAACCAATCAATCAAAAAGAACAAAAAAAAAAAGAGCAGAAAGAATTGTGCAAATCATTGTGCTAGTACAAGATGTTTCACTAAGACAACAGTTGCACAATTTGAAGTTTGGTTTGTTCACACCTGAAGTTTGGCCTGAAGACTAACTCTACTCTAAACATGGCTTTTGGTGAAAACCATGGCCTTTCACTGCACAACAAAGACAAATGGACTTTCCAGGGCTCTACATACCCACAAAATACCATGAACTATTTCTGTAGCTTAATAAGCACAAAATGTTTTCCATAAAAACAAGTCTGCTGCAGGATTATGTTTGTTTTAAAATGAGAGCTGTGAATCTCTACAAGACCGTTTTAGACAATCACAAACTGAGGGATAATGAAAATGAGGGTGCTGAAAATCTAAGAAGGTTTAAGTCTAAATCTCAAAATTAACTTGTGTTAATTAATACTCACCTAAATCCTCAGATATCCCAGATGAACTAAATAATTAACTCAAAGGTTGTCATATTCGAACTTGCATCTTAAAGGCAGACATACAACTCAAAAGCTCAATTTGTAGTGAGAACTGAAAATCCATAAATGCCAAACAACTTCAGCTAACTCTCCATTAAAGATAATTTTTACCACTGCTTCAGATCTTAATATACTAAATACCCTTTCAAAGCATCAGCTCAATGTGTGATTACATGAAATTCCCAATTTCCATGAAAACAGAAGTCCAGGTTTTTAAAGGTGCAACAGGTGAAGCTCAGAGAAGCATAGGGTACCTAATTTCCAGTGGTTCAAAAACAATACATGTTTTTAAGTCTTATCCTCTGATCAGGTGTACAAGAACCAAAAAATCCCCAGTGATTTAAAGTTGTTAAAGTGTTCCAGAATACTCTTATAAGAACAGAAGATTAAAGACTAACGAAGACAAGCAGCGTGGCTAAAATATAAGCAAAATGGCTGAAGTACAGTATTTAGGGTCAGGAACAAGAAGCAGAATCTAGGCACTCCAGTTCTCATTTTAATGGTGCAGAATTAATGCTTCTGTATATTTAATTTGAAACCTGATGGCCAGGTCAGGAGGCTGTCTCTGACCAATAATGTTGAGTGCTAGTCTGAAAGATCTGTAAATCTCTACACAAGTGCATTCTCCAATAATCAGGCTTTTTAAAAAGACAGCATATTGGGGCTTCTGGCGTTGAAGGTATCTAAGATTACTTGTTGCCTGAAAATAAGTTTTCTATGCCTGTTTTTCACATGCCATCTACTCATCCTAAAGTTATTACATCCTTTATGAGTTTAGGTATGTCTTTGCACTTCAGACTGCAACAGCCACAACTGGTATTATACACTGTCCTCTCCAGTGTTTCCTTGTAAGATGTTGGCCAGCCAACTTTCCAGAGAGAAGGCACACGTGAGAGGATTTTAAAGTACCTTTAAGGACAACTGTCAAGAATAAGAATGAAAGCAGTGTGCTTGTTTCTCTACAGCTGGAGAAGACTCCCCTGCAAATTCCACTGAAGTCTAGACCATAAAGAGTACTGGAGTATTCTGGTTTATTAGAGACAAAAAGAGTATATACTATGACCATTAATGACGAGAACTTTTTTATCCAAACCAATTAAAGGATTAGGAATTCTAAGCATTCCCTTTTTGATGAATGTGGTAAGCTCCTTCTTATTTTAAACTTAAGATAATGTTACTGAGGAAAAAAATATTAATCTTCACTCTAGTTTAAATAACTGACATACAAATGTTTAAGAAATAACAAAATTAGGAGAGGAAAAAACCAATATTGCTTTGCAGATGCATGCAGGTGAATAAGTACACCAAAATTTTTTTTTTCTGTGCTCAGTTCTCTATATACGAGTGTTTCAGAAAGTCCTCTTTACAGCCTTTAATTCTGGATTTCATTTGCATCATGATATAACCTCCAGCTAGCCCATATATACTGTTGAATAATGTGATATTGCTGTTTTGTCTTTGCAAATTAAATAAAAACAAAGTAAATGCTGCTAACAAGCACTGACAAGAAAGCCTTTATGTGATTTCTTTGGAAAGGTGGTGAGTACATCATGGAGGCATTTGCACACACAGTACCAAAGGTACTTACACTCCTGTGTAGTCCATGGACAAATAACTCAGAATCAGAGATTCATATGCTCCTTACACTTGGAAAGGACCTCTGGGGATCACCTAGTCCAAGCCCTCTGCTCAAAGCACAGCCAACGAGACCAGGTTGCTCAGTGCCATGTCCAGTCAGATTCTGATTATATCCAAGGACATAGACTCTACAATCTTTCTGGGAAACCTATTCCAGTATTTAAACACCATCACGGTGAAAAAGCTTTTCATTTGCATGGGATTTTTTGTATTTCAGCTTGTGCCCACTGCTTCAATTCCTGTCACTGGAAACAGTTCCATTTCTATTTTATTTCCCACTTCAAACACTCCCCACTCTCCCCCATCAGGTATTTAAACACATTGAAGAGATTCTCCCAAGCCTTCTCTTCTTTTCTTGGATAGACAATGCCAGCTCTCTCCTATGACAGATGTCCCAGTTTTTCAATCATCTCTGTGGCCCTTCACTGGACTCACTTCAGTGTGTCCATAGGTTCATTGTACTGGGGAGTCCAGAACAGGACACAGCCCTCCAGAAAGGCCTCACCAACACTGCATAGAGGTGCACAAGGTAATCACTTCCCAGGTGCAGGACTTTGCATTTCTCTTTACACTTGACAGCTAAAAGCCTTGTTAAAGCCAAAATAAACAATATTCATAGCTCTGAATGTCTCAGATTGCCATGATCTTTTGAAGATGAACCTCACAATGACATGGGCCAGTGCCCTCAGGTCTTGCAAGTGCATCCCTATGAGACACCATGCACATGTGCACATTCCATTTTTTGAAATATTTGCTAACCTGATCCTCGTCTACCAAGGATAAGTCTTCACAGCTCCAGGCTTTCCCATAGGTCTCAGGGGCCTGGGATTCTTGAGGCAAAATCTTACCTGTAAACTGAGGTGAAAACAATGTTGTGTAACAGCATCATGTTCTGTGTCACCAGGCCACTGCAGTAGTGAGCCCAGCTTTCCCTCATCTGACTTTTGCTGCTGACAGACCTGTGGAAGACCTTATTTCCCTTTGTGTCTCTTGACAGATTCAACTCCAGATGGGCACTGGCTTTTGTGACACCGTTCCTGCACACTTGGACAGCATCTCTATTGTCTGCCTGGATGACTTGATCCTGTTTTCACCTCCCAGTGTATTAGTTCTTCATATAATTTGAACAAAACACCTTTCAAATTATGACTAAGAGATTTCCTTTAGAGAGGTGTCCACATTCCTTGTCAAAGCTGAGCTTCTGTGCAGGCAATACGCCAAAAGGCAAGTGAAGATATGCAGCAGACTGGAGTAAGCCTAAGTGGATCTAAGGAATAAGAGTTATTGACTGGCAAGGGGCAGCACTGTAGGGGCTCCTATAGCACCAAATTCAAGCACACCACACAATCTGAAGAGAAATTCAAAGGTAGAAAGGGAAGAGAGGAGGTGGCAAATCCTGCAAGTGACACTGAAATCTGGTATCTCATTGTAAGGGTGAAATGGCACAAATGAAGGATCTCAGGCACTATCAGAACTGACACCAAATTTCATTTTCATTAGAAAATGTTACTACTCTCAGAAGCCTTTTAGCTGACAGAGTAACAGGATTGGAAAACTTTAAAGAAACACAAAATATTTTGACAGAGACACAAAAGAAGAATCTATGTCATCAGCATTTACTAGATGATACTAAGAAAGGAGCAACTAAAAGGATGGGAAAAAACAAACTGTCTGGTTAGCAAGGACAAAAAAGAAAAACTGGATATGTTTTTAAATAAGAAAGTGTAAGTCAATTCTCAGTCAATATAAATTGACATAATACCATTAACATTACCCAGTTAACAGTGTTGTTGTACAAGCTAAGATCCTCCTTGGAACTGATGCTGCAGGCTGTCTGTTCCTCACAGAGAGGAACACACATCTTAACTGAACTTTTATCTATGCAAGAGGTTCAGACTCATACTGTTACAAAGGACCTCGGGTTCTTTTAAGCAACTATGTACAGTTTTTTCTTTTTGGATTCTAACTCATACAGTACTATTCCCACTCCTTTACAACGGCCACTTACCTTCTTTAACTCTTCCTGAATACTTCTGCCATTTTCCTCTGAGGACAAACTCTCCTTCTGGTTTTCTGGATCTATTCCAGGTTCCGACTCTTGTTCTTCACCAGATGATGTTTCCTTGTCGCTCATTTTAGCGGCGAGCTGAAATAACCTGGATTTAAGCTCATCCTCCATAAGTTCAGGCTTGACATCATGGTGCTGATCCTCATTGCTTATATCTGTTTCTGATAAATCCTCAAAATCCTACAAAGAAATTAGAAAAAAACCATATGATTCCTGTGTAGGTACTGAAAGAAAGCTTTCTAAAAAACTATAGATATGATCACTCTGCAGGGAAGCTAGAAAGAAAGCACACTAAGTGTTCTGATAAAAAAGGAATGCCAGTAAACCAGCACTTGCTGGATTATATCCATCATTACTGATTATTTTCATAATACCTAAAAAGGAATTATCAAAATCATTATGTATCTGTGTGCAATTAACAAAATATGCCTAAGTTGCATTTCCCATTCCCAGCACTGCCATCCCTTGCAGGCATAGTGCAGATAAAAGTGAGGTGTGGGAATGAAATAACCTGGTAGTTGTGTTCAGCTTTCAGTTGAAAGGCGTGCTTGCATTCCCTGACTGCTTGGTCTTGAGCATTATCCATGCTCTTCTTAAAGACCGCTGGAAACAAGTTTTGAAAAACCTCTCTTTTGTTACATGATGTTGCTTAAGATTGTCAGCTTTCCCAGTGATTATTTGCATAGGTGGATCCTCTACAGAGATGATTATTTTCCAAAATGCCAACCTCCTTGGAACAAGTTCAGTCTTCAGGAGCACCTTCTTTTCTGACTCTTGGATCTTAAAAGTGAAGAACACTTAAAGGGTCAGTTAAGAACAGTGGGTATTACAGACTTGACCACAAGTCCCTCACTTTGGAAGCTGAAGAAAAGCAAAGTCTCTTTGCCGTTTTGTTTAGCAGGGTGCCTGCCCAGCATTTAATAAGGCTGAAAGGGGGATAGTCTTGTCAGCCCTTGCTGACAAAATCTGAGAATATCTCATAGCTGTTCTAGAAACTAACGCCCAGCTACATATCAATGCATTTTCTGGATCTCTGCTGTCTGATTAGGACCCAATTTGCCCTGATTTCCACTGCAGTCCCTGGAGAGAGACAGGCGCCTCCCAGAGCAACCAGTTCCATCTATAGCATTTACTGCCTTCTGGAAATTTTCTCTCCCTGCTGACTGCTGAGAGAAAGTTTTGAATCATTAGACTGTTTGGTGGTGCAGTGAAGTCCATGAAATAAGATGGCACTAGGTGCGTTTAAAAGTGACAGATATTTTGAAATGGAGCATAATTGTGCAAAACCACCCAGAAGGAGGCTATGAAGAATTCAGCGTGGGACCGGAGTGGTAGGCACATCTCAGCAGGTCTAGGAGAATGATTTGGAGCAATTCTCAGAGAGGAAATTATTCCTATCTGCCTTAGGTTCTCATAGTGTGACAAGACCAGACACTGCTGGAGAGATTAAAATCTGTGTCCTCTCTTCCATTCATTTGGAAATTCATAAATAGGAGCAGCTGTAGCAGCACTGTTCTTGGATGAACCAATTACCTCCAGTTCTCACAGGAAATGTTAACTCTGCCCACTCTCTCACAAACCCTACCCACTAAACTGCTTTTAATGGATTGACACATCGTGTTCATAATGTCAGTTCTCATCTCTCACACAGTAAACTGTACTGGAGAGTAGCATTCTGGACAATTTTTGTCTGCAGTTATTTGCAATTCAATCAATTACACAACTAAATTATTGCTTTAGAGTTCACCTTCAGGATGCAAAAAGCCCTCTTAGAAAATCAGGATTTGAAGAAACAATATAAATTTGAGAGCTACAATAGAAGGAGAACCATGGGTTTGTGCTGAAACTCTTTTCCCAAACAATCAGCTTTTGCAGAATAAACAGCTTTTTCTGCCACAAAGATGCTCAACGATCAAGAACAAGATTTCAAACCAGTGTGTTTTCACTTCAGTTTTATAATATGATATGCTCTTATATACATGCAAAAGACTGGTGTCTTTCACCTTTTAAAATAAAAATCTCTATCATAATAATGTTCCCTCAAATTACAAGAAAAGTTTTCTTCAGACATATCTTGCATGTCACTCTACAACTTATTACAAATATCAGTATTATACTCCAACCAACAATTTGCCAATGACCAATACTCACAAATCACTGAACTACTATTAAAAAAATCTGCAAGCTGTTGCTGAATCAATTGGTCCATCAATTTGTACCCAGGAAAGAAACAATCATGGTTTATGTGTCATACAGGACAGAAAGCACAGCTAAACTGTGCACTTGTATCTTCACTAAACTGTATTCTCATAAAATACATCTCATTAAACCTGAGCTATTTACAGCTAGGTATCTAGTCTAAGCTAATTATTGGAATCCCTCTTTACTTGGATTACTTCCATTTATTTAATTGGTACCTCCAAAAACCTGCACTCATCTACCAAAATACCTGCTTTAGGATTACATCTCTGCACTAGGGGTGTGAGCTTCCTCTGCATTGTTGATGGAGATTGAACACGCTTTATATTGAGGTCAAGTCTGCAAGGGAAAGAAGAAAATCCCATTCTATGCAGACGTTTGAGCAGATCACGCTCGCAAAGACAAGAATTTCGTATTCTTGTTTAAATAAGCTTACAGATACGTATACAAAATCTAGTGGAGCAGTGAGGGAGACTGGCAGTCCAGAATGGTGGCTTTTCCCACACTTCCTCCTCACTGCTGTACCGATGTACTGACACACTTCTCTGTGCAGCAGGACATGCATGAGTGCTCTGGGGGCTTCTTAAATAGATCTGCTTAGTTTTAACTGCTTAGCAGCTTTATTGGAGTAGCGATGTACATATATTCCCATGGAAAGCACCACTAGTTAATAAAAAGTATCAATATGCAACAGGAATATGACAACTTCTCTTGATTCTGAAAAAATACCAGTCTTCACAGGATCACACATGGCAGCAACTTAAAGATCTTTTTGCTATGTCTGCCAGCACAGATGAAAGTCATGAACTGCCTTGGCAACCTTAGGGTCTCACTCTGCATTAGCTAAACCTGCGTTTTGAACGCACATTGTTTCTTGGGGGAGGACTCATCCTGAGAGTACTGACTGTATTACAGCTGGGCTCAGGTATGTCTATTACCCCCTTCTTAGCTTTCCAATCTCCTTAAACTGAGAGGGTGGATTATGTACATTGGCAAGAGCTGTTAATTCCTGTGCACATGCAGAGATAATGGTACCTTAAACTGCTGCACTTCGTGGTTTCTGTTCATAGTAGGTTGCTTGACTTATGCATTGGGCTTTTCAGATAGTAGCAGCAAACTATTTGTGAGGACATTGTACCTCTTTCATGGATTGACAAGTTAAAAAACTGCATTAGCAGCCATGACAACAATAAAAATAAATAAATTGAAAGGTACTACTATTATTATTTATTTAACAGATACTGCATTAAACTTTGTGTTCCTTTACTGATCACATTTTCACTCTTTCTGGTAAGTTCAATGACATTTTTGTGGCATTACACAAATCACTGTGGAAATTCCCTTTTGCATCCATCAGCAATATATAATGCTAATATCTGCAAACAAGAATAAAGGGCTACCATTTTATCTGAAAACTGAGTTTCTGTAAGGGCCTGGCAGACTGACGCAGCCACAAACCCAGTTTCACTAAAAGAAAATCCAGTGTTTCTATGCAAGTGTAAGTCTTTTAGGAGACAATGAAAAAAAGAAATACACCTTTACTCATACATAGTGTCCAAATTGTTGCACAGCAATCACTGATAACTCAATGTAATCACAGTGGACAAAAACAAAATACAAAAAAACAGGCTCCAGAACAAAATCCATGTTAAACTATAAACTCCCAAGAGAAAGTCCCCTTCATATAGGAAACCAAAATCAGAAACTAACATTTTTAGGGGAATACACAAATTGTGAGGTTTGCAGGCAGTTTCTCAACAGGAGCTAGAGTGATTTCAGGGAGCTGTTTTCCAAGAACACATCCCAAGCGCCATCCCGTGGGAACAAGCAGTCTGACAGTGTTCACCCCTAACCTGGCTGCAGGGCAGGAGGGCTGTAATTAACAGGTGGGGGTCTCCTGATCAAAGAAGCAAACTCATAATGAGGGCACTTCTTTCACTTGAAGCAGTTAAGCCCCACCACTTTGCATAAGAAACATAAGAACTTCAGCTACATTAAGCAACAATCATATCCTTCTCTCAAAAAGATAATGAGAGCCAATAGATCAATATTATTATTAGTTACAGTATCAACTATTATTATAATTATTAATAATAAAAGCAGATAAAGATTGGTGGCTTGACAGTCCATTTTTTTGTAAAAAGTTACAATTTGAAAAATAATCATCATTAGAAGCAAGCTTGCACTTTCCTGTGTCATTTCCACAGAAATATAAGTCTTCTTTGGTACATAAGCATTATTTATAGCAGGACCTTGGTTTTATCAGGACAGGTTTCATATCTTGCTTCATGACTGTGTTTATGGCATATCTACGAGCAGCTCAGTAAAGGAGCTTGTTCTTTTATTTATCATTAAGCAAAAAATTCACAGATACAGCACATCTTGGTATCTGTTCTCAGGTTTCCCCTTCTAAGTCACTGAAGACTTTAAGCAAAAAATTCTCTCTCAATCACAAAGTCAGCATTCCACTCTTGTGTCTAAAATACGGTTTAAAAAAACATGCCACAGCATTATCCTAATCTAGGAACTGGATCATGATTTTTATAAAAAACATGGTTTAAAATTTAAATTCAGTTGTGAGTTATGAACTGACTGCAGTTTTTCCAGAACGTAACTGCTTACAGCTCTCTAGACTCAGAATAGGGAAAAAAAAGGGCTTGTTTTCATCTCAGTGAGAAACTTGGAGAGTAGAAAACAAGAAAGCAACCCTCCCTATTTGAAAATTAAAAATGAAACCCCAACTTTTAGACTGATAAACTGAAATCCTGTTCTACAATGCTGATGAAAACATAATGGTTAACAAATTATCATCTTAGTATTATAATGCAGTAAACTAAGATTATTATTGCAATACAGTAAAGTACAGAAAAAGTGTGTTTCTTCACTGCAATTGACATATAATCAGTTTAGTGTCTAATATCTTGGTTCAAGAGTTTGTATTTAGTTTAGAAGACTTTGTATGGTATGTGCAAATTCTGCATAATCTCATCAAGTGAAAACATATGCCTGGTTTAAGACCCTGCAGTCAATCTTTCTTAAGTCTATGCTGTCTGCAGTTCTTCACACACCTACACTGTGATTTTGTAGAACTGTTTTTATGTAGGGCTCTCTCTGCTGCAGCCTCAATCATTCTACCAAGACCAATATGTTACTCTGGGGAATATATGAAATTCTGACGTCTGTTTAATCTCATTTTCCTGAGAATGTAAATGATGTCTGGCTAATTCATTTTCATACATTAAATCAGGTTCTTACACATATGACAATTTTACTTGCTTCCTAGAATTGTTCAACTATGCAATATCCTTGCTCTGAATTTTGGTAGTCAGTCCATTCCTGGTCCCAGCAATGCCTGTTTGCCAGAGGCTGGAGTAAAAATTCTACAAATGTGAGCACCAGCTGTCAAATCAGTCGCCTCTCTGTGTGTGTGTCCAAACACAAACCAAACACATGCAAACCCACCCATACATAAACTTCCTAGTGAGAATTTCGTTGCTTTGAAAACAGTGGCATGACCTGGAGGCAGTGTGCCTCTGCTTGCCCCACTGAGGCTGAGGGAATAGGGCAGCAGGAACAGCCTCTTTTATCCTAAAGGGTAAAATGAAGGGGAGAGTGAGTTAGAATCACAAATCTTGCACTTTGAGCACAACAGAGGTTATAAGAGACAAAGCAACTCACAAAAGACTTGGAGAGAAGAGTAATTTTCCATACCAGCTTGCACTTTGAAGCATGCACTAAGCTGCTAAAGGATGCCGTCACGTATGTTTGGGAAGCACCCTGCCCTTTTGATCTTACCTAGATGAATGTGGGGAAGGTGTAGATTGGATATTAGGAAAACTTCCTTTACAGAAAGGATAATCCAGCACTGGAACAGGTTGCCCAGGGAAGTGGTTGATTCACCATCCCTGGAGTAATTTTAAAAATGTGTAGTTGTGGCACTTAGGGACAATGTTTAGTGGTGGACCCTGCAGTGCTGGGTTAACAGCTGGACTTGATGATCTTAAAAGTCTTTCCAAACTAAATGATTCTATGATTCTAAAATGTCTCCAGGACCTTCTTTGTGAGCTCTGATCTTCCATGCTCTGCATAGTATCTGTTGTGACTAGGAAGCCACAATATGAACACAGACACATAGAGATCATGCACAAATACAGAAAGCCAGAAAGTGAAATGCAGAAGTCTGTGTACAAGATGTGGTCTTTGTGGAGCCCCTGTAAAGCCTTGTAGTTCTGCCTGATGTTCTAAGAATTCAATAATGGCCACTGATTTGTAGTCAGACCACATTATAATACATCACACTCCCCTTCAACAACTGTTGATTATAAATATATGAGGACACGAGTATAAATGAATCAGTACAGAACATCCTAAACACCCACACTCTGTCCCAAAAGCAGATGCAATGGATCCAGAATTAATGACATCCAGCATTAAAGCCCTGTTGACATCCTAGAATCCTAATACTGACTTACAATCAGCAGTATTGATGTTTTTCTACTGGTAATACAGGCTAGTAGCATAAACAAAGAAAAACTGTTCCAAGGCATCCTAAATTTGGTCAGACAGCTTTAAGACTGAATCAGGCTGCTCAGAGTCAGAGTCACAGGGAGAAAGCCCTCACCTCCTTGCTTCAGGCTTACTATTACTCTGCTGCAGCAATGATGAAACTTCAGGATTTAAGAGGGGTAGGACATGGGAAGTGGAACTGGACAAGGGGTCAATATTCTCCTGAGCTTGTGTGCTTGTACTGCTAAAAAATTTCTGGGGAAAAAATGGATCCCTTAATATCAGTCCCAGGTCTGAACAAACTGCGAATAGAGGAGACTTCTTGGCTTTCTGGTTATCTGACAGCTGTAGTTTAAAAGAAATGTTTGCAAAGTACTTTGCTGCCTTCAAGTTGTATGAACAGTTTTTCCAACTGGGGTTTTTTGGCTTGTTTGTTTGGGTTTGTTTTTTTTTTGTTTGTTTGTTTGTTTTCTTAAACAATTGACAAATCATTTAAATGGAAGTAGTTTGCAAACACTCACCCTAACACATCAGGACTCATCTTAGGGTGACCAATTAAAAGCAGACGTCACTTAGACTGGATTTCACAAAAAGCTCTTTTCGAATTCCTGCTGCTCATTAGCTTTATCCCTAACCAGAACATTTGCAGACACTGCAGAGCAGATTCCCAGGCATATGAGTTATTTCTTATACCAAGAAAACAGAAGTTAAAAAAAACTCCAGCAGAACAAATCAAGTGATTAATTAACATTTCTTAGCTGTTGACAAATCCTGAGGGTTTTTTTTCTTAAGAGCACTGTATTTTACATTAACTATGTCTTTGATCAGATGAAAGTGGCCTATTTGAAAAAAAAGTAAGGCTTGTCTATCTAACACTCTGCGTTTTCTTCTTATTTAGGAGACATGAGGAAGATAAGCTTGCAAGAACACTCCACCTCCCACTCACAATTCACATGATATTGCCAGCATAGCTTAATTAGTTTTGCCCAGCTCTTCTTGAGAATGCATTTGGTAAGCTCAAACACAATTACCTGACTTAAATTCATCTTGCTGGCTTTTGCCTGATTCTTTTCTTCACCTAAGTCTTCAGAGATGGCTTTGTTCTTCTTCCACCTTCTTGATCTCTTTTCTAAATCATAATGGACTTCTTCAGTCTCACTGCTGTCCGAATACTCCAAGCTAGTTGCCTGTGGATTGAAATTTACATCTAGTTCACCATGGAAGTGCTTCTTTTCCATTCTGGGCATATCACTTTGAGTTCTGCTTTGCAACCAGAGAAGTTTGCTAGGTCCTTTAGCTTCCTGGGAAGAGTTTACTGAAGATGTTTCTGAATCAGAGAACAGTGTGTCAGTGTTGGTGTATAACCCAGAGGAGGGGGAGGTCACTGCCTGGTACTGATCGTTGCCATAAACCCACTCAGTGCCATACTGGGAATTGGAGTAATAAAAGTCGTCTGGCAATTGTCGAGGTCTCCGCCGCAGCTTGTTCAAGGCCACGTTCCAGTCATAGTCATCCTCGCTGTCTGAGCCCATCTCGTCATAGGCAGACACAATGCTGGACTCGTTCTCCAGAGCTTTGAACACCTGACTCTTTGGTTTGGCGAGCATTCGAGGACGAGGCAGAGTGACATTCTGCAAAGCCACCCAGTTTCCGTCGGTGCTTTGGAAAACGGAGGGCGGAGCTATGAAAAGGAAACAAGAACAACTGTGATCACACTTTGAATGGCTGCTTTTACTTGCCACAGATTGAAAATTCCAATGAAACTAACAAACAAATGCAAGTGCTGCTGCCACATGAACTCTCCCGTGCTGAGATCCAAGCTGCCCGACTACGCAGAAGCCATCACCTAAAGTCATGGTGATGACTAAAATGGGAGAGTACTTGGACCAAAGCTTTTTTTCTAGAAGAATTATTAGGAAAGACTGACATGTATAAATCCTGAGTTTTGCAAATGTCTTTGATTCTGTGTGCAATTCTGGTCCTCCACACTGAAAAGGAAAGATGGAAAAAGAATCAGAGAAATGCAACAAAGGTTGTACAAGGTTCTGAAATGGTGTCCATTCAAAGAATGATTAAGTAAGCCAGAGCTCTGCCATCTGGAGGACAGAAGACTGAGAGAATATATGCTAAAAGAGATGAGGGAATCTCTTCCAACCTAACTGCTAGAGGGCATGAAGTGAAGCTAGAGAAATCAAGGTTCTAAACAAACAAAAGAGAGAAGTGGGATGCAATGGATACCAGACCTATGGATCTTCTTGCCTAAGGTTGTTCTGGATGCTTAAAATTATTTGTGTTAAAACAGAGATGGCTATGAACAAGGAGGAGAAGTCCACTAAAATATACTAAGTACAGAAAAACACTTCTAGCTGAGATAGTAATTAAATTGAAAGTTCTAGAGGTTCAGAGCCTACTCAGAGGCAGTATGGAAAATACTTGCTTTGTCCTAATCTCTCTGAGACTCTTGCTTATGGCTGCTGTTGCTGCAGTTGTTGTACCCCAGACTAAATACCAAACGAGCTTTCTGTCTGTCACAAGCACTGCTGCTCTTGTTTCCTTCCACATTTTTAGAGTATGCTTTACAACTCCAACATAAAAACCAAAAAAAGCACAAATATAGTCAGAAAATGCTGTATAACTCTCATAACTCTGATAATTGCATTTCTTCTAAATTTAGATATAATTTCCAATCAAAATTGAAAATTCCCCTCATGGGAAATACAGATGTGTGATGACTCTGCCTTCTACAGCACTTGAATAAATATATAATGCCATGGGTTTATACAATAATCCAGCCTACTGAATGAACTTTTCAGACTTATGGATTCCTCCCATGAGTTCAAATTCATTATTTTCATAAACCTATAGAAATACTTAATATAAACAATTAGTTTTCTCAACATGTAAGAAGAACATCACTATTTTCAAATGGACACAGTAATATCTGGGTCTGTTGTAGAATATAATTAGGCATTTTGCATTAGATGGTTACAAATATTTGGATGACAAGAATATTACTTTTTCCCTCAAAATATTCATAAAGAACACAAGTATGCAGTAAGGTGTGCTTAAGTTAAAAAAAAGGTCTGAGGTGCGCTACCACCACCAAAACACCCCCACAAAAAACAAAACAAAACAAAAAATTAAATGGTAATTAAACTTAAAAGCTATGAGAGTTTTATGATAACTTTTGCATTTCTTACTCATTTGAATCCTTTTGGCTTGTTTTCACTTCGTAAGTTTTAAGTCAATTCAGAGAACTTGAGAAAATGCAATTCTAACTCCTGCTTAAAAGGAAATCAAAATAATACTAGTTCTCTTGCAGCAGTGACCAGCCAAGAATACAACTGAAGTCAGGTGTGTAAGGAGAACTAATAATTCTTTACTGTAACCCCTGGTTTTGGAGAAAAAACCCAAACAAGCTATCAAGCATAAGAAATTTCTGCCTGTTCACTTTTCCAGCTATACTCACTAATCTAAGTATAGAGTTCTCTTGAGAGAAAACATCCTTAAAACATCATTCCTTCAAGCAAAGGCAACAGGTCTGTAGGATATAAATCCCCAACAGGAATTGGATTCAGCTGCATCACATTACACAAATGTAATGGGGAGCCACACTTTTTTCTAGCTCAAAGCATTTCCCTTTATTTTGTTTAACAACACGAGAATCAGTCAACCAACCTCAGTTAACTGAAGAAAGGACAGGGTAGTAGTTGATTACATCTTAGAGGGTAAACAGGGTAGAAAGCCACTGAGAACTCTATATTCAGAAAGCTGACTCAGTTTTATCCCAGCTTCTACAATGTCAAGTGCTCCCTTCCTGATTTTTCAAAAGAAAGTCACTTACTTGAAAGAATGGATTTTGCACACAATTCTTTAGGCATAAGCTATAATTCATCCACGTGAAAAGGAAAAAAAGATTTAAGAAGTTTCATTGTAAGGCTATGAATAAAGGGGGAAAAGAAGAGTGTCATAATTTGGCTCTTGACTTACCATTTAAACCCATACCAACTGTAACCAAAATGAACTGTGAACTTCTTTTTGGCTACATGCCTAAAAAGCCCATTGATGTTACCACACCAAATCCTTTGCTGAGATTCTTCTTGTTGTCTGTATCATAATAGAAAGCTGTTTATTACTGTTTAGGTGAGACCATATTTGCATATATTAGCATAACCAGCTATTTACTATTAGTTTAATAGGCACTACAATTTCATCTCAAATGTGGCTTTTAGATGAAAGAAACAGAACAAATCCTTTGAGTAGAGCACCTAAAAAGAAACTCAGTCAATCTGTCATTCTGCTATGGTTAAGCAATTGTTAAACACTAAACTGCTCAACAGTTGAATGCAATGGGATTCAAGTGAGATCTTAAATTTAAGCACCAAATTAACTGCTTTACAGAAAATTGGCCTTCCACTAAAATGACCAGGAGAAAACCACTTCTGACAGTGGGTTGATCAAGAAATTCACTGAGTAATGCACACTTGGTTAAGTCAGATTTTAGTACTACTTTAATATTAATTTCTTTCAGGGGGAAGGAGAAGCACTGAAATTGTCATGGATGGGCAGCCTTGGTCCCTGGTCCCCACCAAACCCAAACACACATTTTGGCTGCTTTTGCTTGCCAGCACCTAGTGAGGCAGCTGTGGGAGTTAGAGCACCAGTGAACTCACACCACAAAAGAGAAGTTTTCTGCTTGTACAGCTTCATGAACCAATGTGCTACAGGGTTCTACAGCTGCTACAAGAAGCAAGAACAAGCAGACTCTGTCATGGGATGACAACACTTGGAGCCAAGGAATGCTGCTGCAATGAGTTCAGCTCTTCCCCTTGTGCAGCTGTTCCCCTTGTGCAGGGGTAAAAACTAACCAGCTCTTTGGTGAGAGAGTTGCCTGGTGCTACACTCTTGTGGCCTCACAAATGCTTCAGCCAGAGCAAGAGAGGCAATGGAAATGGGACCACCCCAAGAGAAGGAGCCACAATTGCAGAAGCACAGAAAGGGTTGGGTTGGAAGGGACCACAGTGGGTCAGCTGGTCCAACCAACCTGAAGATGGCACAGGATTGCATCCAGGTTCTTGAATATCTTCAGTGAAGGGGGCTCCACAGCATCTCTGGGCAACCTGTTCCAGCGCCTGGTCACCTGCATAGTGAAGAAGTTCTTTCTTATATCCAGGTGGAACTTCCTGTGCATCAGTTTCTGCCTGTTGCCTCTTGTCCTATTGCTTGGCACCACTGAGCAGAGCCTGGCTCCATCCTCTGACACCCACCCTTCAGATAGCGATAGACATTGATATCTTCTTCAATGACAACCTGTCTTTATGTCAGCTAGAAGTAAGCAGGGAATTGCATTCTATCCCAGGGTGCTGATTCAGGAATGGAGCTGACTTGGAAAGCTGCTCACCATCCATCATCCATATTTACATCCATACCTAATGCATGATGACAGAGTCGGATCCAGGGAAGCTGCTGGTCTGTGAAGTTCCTACTCACAGAGCTTCCTCAAACTAGTCTGGAAGCACCAGTGAGAAGGGCTGCACAGAACACCACATTTGTGAATTCATCAGGGTTGAAAATAAAGTTGTAAGGAGGAATTCTGAATGTGAATTATTTCAATGATTGGCTCACCATGTAACCTCATGAACAGTTACCATGTGCCACAGAAGGGATACGATGGGCAGCTGCAAACTCCAACTAGAGGACAGATTATCAATGACAGAGAAGGGCCCTTGGGCTCCTGTGTCTTAGAAGCTCTGAAATGTATCCAAACTAGTTGCCTAAATTCTGTAATAGTCCAAAATCAACTTTGCACACTCCCAAATTTTGAATAATTTTTTAAAAGAAAGTTAAGATAAGCAATGACATAGCCCAATGAAATTGTGACACAGCAACATGAAATACACATTTTACACGTGACCTCTGAAAGCACAGAGGTCAGCAGAAATGCCCTCAAGAACATCCTTGCTTTAAGCTGTATTTATTCCACATGTGAGTGAGAACCAAAAAAAGAATCTTATTCGTACTAGAAATATTTACTTGTTTCATTTAGCCTGTCTACACTTTTCCAGCTGGGTAATGCAGAGCGCTTGCGTTCCTTCTGCTTCCTGGACTGTCCCTTTTGCTGCCTCCGAAGAGCCTCGGTCACAGATGATGCAAGGTCTTGTCCTTTACTGGCCATATCTTCACTAGCCAGGGAGAAGGCAGACTGAGACCTCTGTGGGATTAAAAATCAAAGAGTGTAATTTAAAAATAAAAGTAGTTAATTATCGAACTCTTCACCATAATTAGTATTCAGTTACCCACAGAAGTGTGGGATCTGCTAACATCACAAATGGGATTTAATGTATTCAAAAAATTGCTTCAGCATTAGATTGCTTATTTATGTGCATTTCTGATGCTATGCAAAGAGGCAGGAAATTGTTTATACTACCATGGACCAGATGGAGAGAAATAATTAAGGTGAAGTTGTTGGGAATGTGTTCGGTGAGGACTGATATCGAACTGCTTTGACTCAAGTTAGCCAGAAAGGGATCCCATTGTGGTGAGACATGATGATCTATTGTTGGCTCAACAGGCCATCTGGTGTAACAATTTGCAGAAGTTAAAAATTTTTTAAAAAGCAAACTAACAGCCTGTTCCCCAGAAATAGATATGCAACTCAACTGATTTTTATGCAGAATTCTGTCTGCTAGGACATACACACATAACACCCAATATGCTGAGCAGTTTTATGCAGTCTTACTAATGAACTCATCATAGCCTACAATATTTAGTTCTAGGAGGGTCACATTTCAAGGCATAATAAGGTAAAATACTGTTGTGATTGTTAATCAGCCCTGACTGCTGCTGAGGGGAAGGGACTTGCCTTTGGTTCCACAAAAACAGATCAGACATTTTAGTTTTGACCTAGGCACAGAGAAGTCAGTCAGTTACAGAAGACACATTTAAATTCGGGCCATTTTAAAAAACTGTGAAAGCTGGCAGCATCCTGTTGATTTCAGGAGAACTCACACTTGCCTATCAAATCACATACATAGTTCTAGAAACAAGGCTACAGAGCTCAAGTTGCCTTCCCAGCAGAGTCAGTAGAAGACTGTATATGCCAGGTTTTCAAGTGGCTCAGCTGCTTTGCACAAGCCAAGCTGGCACTCTAAAATCTTTGTACATTTTTATGGATGTTCAAATTACCAATAATTAACTAAATCTGTTACTCTCAAAAGGGACAGTCTTTGCCTGTATCAGAGGTCTGCTTTGCACTGGTGCAGGTGAGGTAAAGGAGAACTTGACTTTCAGCTATTTTCAAGTCCCTTCAATTCCCAGGACACCATAAGCATTGCTGGGAGTCCTGCTGGCTCAAAAGCCACACTTCTACCACATTCTGGCTGCACCTCCTCCCATCTGAAATGCTCCTCTGTGGGACTCATGTACCATGCCAGAAGATTTAATTAACTGCAAATCTTCCTGTATCCTTGGCTCAGCAGTAAAAGGAAACACAATTAAGCACAAGGGTTTAGTTTGGCTTGTGAATTCATGAAGAAAAGCCAGAATTATTGCCCTAGAATCAAATAATTTCTATAATTACAATGACTGCACAACTTTGTTAATCTTGTCCATACGAAGACACAGGTCCTAATATGATGCACTGGAATGTTTCCTTTTAAATTTAGTGATATAAACTATTCACAACAAGCTCAAAGTAATTTTACTATAGGGAATCTTTCAGGTGCATCACTTTTACAAGCCAGCTATATTCAAGTGTATATTTAGTCTGTTCCAAACCTTGAACTAGATCTTTCACTGATCAAGATCATCTGAATCCTTCCTAACCCTGAAAAAGTAATAAAATAGAATAATTCAACACAATGCATACAGGTACATAAATTGTTTCACTATAGGAGATTTGCTTGTGAATTTTGATTTCATCAGCAGCGCCTGAGCAATTTTAAGCCAGCTCAGGTGCATCCATACTGTAGGGCAGATAAAACTTTCAGAAGGACTAGGAGAAATATAACAGCTTGAAGGATTTAAAAAGGAGAAGATGAACAGCATGAAGGATGAAAAGAGCTGAAAACCAAGGAAGTACAGAAAAGAAAGTGGTCACAGTCCCATGTGGTGTAGTAGCCTATGATCTGAAATAAGCTCAACCAAAGAAGCTTATCTAGCAAAAAGCTGATTTTTAAAAAATTGTGTGCTAAAACTTTTGGGTCAGATCAGAAGGAAATTGCTCTCCACAGTTTTGGCAATGACTCTGTGGAGCAGGAAATTGGTACTAGGCAGGAATTACTGCTAACTCCCAGGAAATCCAGTTGAAATACAGCAAGGGGTAAAAGCTTTTGGTGTCTCCAAATCTTGGCTTGAGGCTATACTCATTATTTTTCAACATTTTATGTGAATTTTTGATAAAATCTGTCTTGGACTGCTCTGCTAGAAGTACCACCTCTTCTCACTGAGGATGGTTCAATGTCACAGAAGGCTCAAGGAGAGAGAAGTAATGGCATGATAAAACAGCTTGGCTGCACCGCTACATTTAGATCCTGAAAAAGGAAGACGCTGTTGAGCTTGCAGTCTTCACTACAACATTTGCAATTCTCTGTAGTTCTTGTAACTGGAGAGATTGAAATGATCAAGTGCCAATGTTCTAATAAGCTCCAAGTCAGAAGAATATACAAAAGTAGATGATTAGGTTATTTATTGTTCTGAAAGTTAGTTTTAGAAAGGGATGGAGGGACAGATAGTAGAATTGTGTTCTACTCAAACAAGCAGGGGTGGAAAGAAAGCATAAACATTCATCCCTGAGCAGTTCAAATCACTGGTAGCACTGATAATGACACAAAAAAGGAGTGTCAATAGCCAAGCTTGGTGTAGGAACAGGACAGAAGCACATCCTGGCATGAGAACAAACCAGTCTAAATTGACTGTATTTTTCAGAGCACAAAAGCAAATGTTTGTCTACAAGTTTATCTGCATTCAATTAGCAGCCCAACTATCTGAAATGCAAATGACCCCAAGACCTCCTTTTGTTGTTTTTGCAAATAAAGAGCAAACTAGAAAGTTAGTTATTTGGTGTGAGGCAACACAGTAAAAGCCCTAATCTTGGCTGCCACATTTGCATCAACTTAAACTCAGCCAGCACCACTAACGCCACAGCCCTACAACTGCAGCAGGGGCTACATCCTACTTCCCTGTGGGCTGATTTCACTGCTGCACAGACCTGTGCAGGCAGCAGAAGCACACATTACGTGCTGCATCGGTGCCTCCCTTCTTCACAGAGGTAACAGCCCATCTGTAGATCCATAGGGGACATCTTTCCCTTGGGGACATTTGTATGGGAAGCAAAACACTGCAAATAAGGAAACAGGCTTGACAAGCATGCCTGGTGGCTGATGCTCCATGTGGTTTCCCTGTGAATGGATGCATGGAAGTACTGGAGGTAAGGCTGGCTACTCTCATAGGCTCTTGGATTGGTTTGCTTTGGAGCAAGGGATTTTTACTGACCAAATGAAGGAACCATGTCCCTCAAGCTTTATCAATTGCCCACATGCTTGGACTGCAACAAGATCTCAGGGCAGAAGAACCAAAAGTATCCAAAAACATACAGGAGCCTAGATAAAATTTTCAAAAAAAGGCAGGAATGTAGGAACTTTGGTTTTGATTTATAAAGATGTGAGATGTCAAGAAAGGAGCTAAAAATACCTTGTCTATTTCCTAACCAGAAGATCTGCTTCCTCTGCAAGCAAAAAATCCAACCCATCCGCCAAGTGCTATTTTAGGTGTATTTATGTGTAAAAATGCCAAGGCTGCCCTGAAAGTTTGCAGTCGGACTCTGCTCGTCTCTGCAGTAAATTGATGCATCAGCAGATGGCACTGCAGCCTCGAGGATCATTTGCCCACAGAAGCAGGTGCTGCAGGCTGGAGTGCTGGGCAGTGCAGCACAGCTCACAAAATACAGCTGGGGTATTGACAGGCATTTCCAAATACTTGAGTTAGATCAGTTCCACACCAAATCCTGCCTAGTGGCACCTCCTCTGACATGTTTGTTTCAATTATAGACACATTATTATCCTTTTTTAAAAATCCCTCTTCAGGGATTTCTGTTACATAGTTTATAATGTCTGGATGGAGAGAACTCAGCCTTCATTTTTTACTGAACTAGAACTAAAAGGAATTGTCTAATTCATTGATGACCTTCAATAAAAAAATTAAATAGAAGACAAAGGGGTTTCTGAAGAATGAAGGAGTGAATAAAAAGTAATTCCATCTTCTATTACTTAATACAGATAAGTATTCTGTCTTTTATCAATAACAATTTATGAGTTCACTCTTCTGAACACTGAATAAATAAAACCAAAACAAGTAACCAAATGCAAGAACAACTTTATAAACCACTATAATGAATATTGAGTCTGATGCTGATAATCCATAGATTCTTTACCTTGAACAACTGCCTCACATGTATGCATATTGTTTAGAGAGACAACATGAAGATTTTGTATTATTCCTCAAAGATGAAAAAGTATGCCTTATTCCTCTTTCTCCTAAAGAAAATCAAAACAGTAATTCAAAATAGGTCCCAAAAGCATCTGATGGGACTTTACAACTGGATCACACATGTTTTTCCCTCACTTCCCTCCTATTTCACCATTTCCACCTTTACATCATGCTTCAGTCTGGTGTAACTTGTAAAACAGTAATTTATTCTGCAGTTATTTGGAATAGATCAAGGACTCTCCCAGGTTCAGGAGGAACTGAGAACCCCAGGTGCCACAGGGCAGCTCCAGGGTCACCACAGTAGGAGCCCTTGTAGGCACAGAAACCTCAACACCCATGCTGAGGGCTGATACCTCTGGATTTGGGCAGCAGAATTCTGTGCCTTGCAAGCTCTTACCTGAGTGGCAGCTGTTCAGCAGGGCTTTGAGGACTACCATGTTTATTCAGGGAATTAACCTGGAGCTGACACACAAGCTCAGATGACTTAAATGCAACCTTATCGATCCCCTCTCCTCCCTTGCAAATTCTGCAGCTATGCCTGCCTGTGGTGCAGCAAATCCCCTTCTCAGCTGTGCTCTGTGAATATAATCAATGCACAGATAGAACCAGCAGGTCTGGTAGCAAATACAGTAGCAGTCCCTAGGCATCAACAGCTTCTGAATCCTTTGGTAAGAAAACTCCCACACCAGGAAGGAGACAGTATGAGCTTGCAAATGGTGCCACTCTGCCACAGCCTATTTATCCTGGAACTGATTTTTGCTCTGCTCAAATGTATGCAGTCCAGACATCTAGTAGTGGGAGTGAAATACCAAGGGTTTCAAGCATCTGTTCCTTAGTTAATCTTGTATGTGGCAAAGGATCTGTTAACAACCTTCTGAAAAAGGGCAAGAACAGGCAGATGAAGAGAAGATTTTCAAACTCAATTGAAAGAACATTCCCTCCTAACCACCCCTTGTGGACATCCCAGCCATCAGGGCAAACCCTTGAACAGCAAAAATAAAGATGACTGGTCCCTCTCCTGCAAAAGCCTTAGAACATGTATCTCTCTAGGGCTGCCCAAGCTGGCTTTTTCTTCACTAGTGACAGACATATCCTGGCTGCACTGGAGTGTTTCCATCCTTCTACTGGCCTCTTAGACATCTGATTCCCTTAAAAGCACTGTTCTTTTAAAAAGGCTACAAAAATAATGATTAGCTAATCAGGAATGGGTCTGTCTGCAGGATGAATTGCACAGCTGTGTAAATAATACGTAGAGCCACATTTGGGTACACATTTATTTTGGTTCAGTTTGGATTAGCTAACCTTGATTATCCAGATGGGCAGAAGGGTTGTAAAGGAGAGAGACAAGAGGTTGTTCCTCAACAAAACTATTGTTGGTGGGCATGCCAGTAGCTCTACACTGTCACACTATAGTGTAAAAAAAAAGGAAAAAAAAAGCTGGCCCCACATGAAAAAGTGCTATTGCTTTTTTTGCAAGGAATTTGTAAGCTAGTAATAATGGATATTGCATGTTGATTCCAGAATATGAGTATAAACATCCTTCTATTGTACTTACGGGGTTAACAATTTAGGAAAGTGCTAGGAGCATGAAATATCATAGTTTGATTGATGTAATGGACTTAGGTGAACAAGTCTATTGAAGTCTGTGGAATAAAGACTAAATATACCAATGCAACTGTAATCCACACAGTGCCTGTACAAGGTACCTTTGTGTATTTAGCCATTACTGCTCCTCACACATTCAGCATAGCCCATTCTTCTTCCCTCCTCCCACACTTTGAATGTTATATGGCATCTGAAAAAACCTAAACAAAGACACTATTGCCATTTTACTTGCAGAAGAGAGAGAGGAACAGCAAAAGCCAAATCCCTGGTTCTGGTGTAGGACAGCAGGATCTTACTTTGCTACCAGCATACCTCTCTGGAAGGGTGCTTGTGTGTAAGAGGGTAGGGGGAGGAGGTGAGTTGGCACCCACGTCTCAGATCTAATTGCAGCTTACACATAAACACACCGTTTTAAGTGAATACTCTTTACTAAACACAACTGTTCTTTTTTTATCCATCTCTAGGTGTCTCAGTTCCCTGTGCAACCTTTCATGTCCTGTTCTGACCCTCATCTACAAAGCTGTGCTCAACACAGCACTCACCCATCAGAGAGAATCACTGTATCTCCTACTCAAACACCAGAGGAAGCCTCACGTGTTCTGTGTTTATTTACTTCTTCCTCTGGCAATATACACCCTGATTTAATCTAAAAATAAAGTAAGGTTTGTCAGGCAGCCTAACTCTGAGCATCACAAGTTTTAAGCTAGACCTGAAAATTCTGCGATATCCAGGAATGTATTATGATAGCATCTTTAAAACAAAATAAAGCTGAAAGAACAACATATTACCTTAATTATTTGGAAAATAACATTATACAATGACCATCCTTCTCCACCCTTTCTCCTACTCCCTTTCATGCCTTAAAACCTATCTTGGTTTGCTGACACTAAGCACAATGCAGCTGAATGTAGGCCTGTATGGGCTTGATCATGTACCTAGCATCCAAAACAGTCTTCCTGGAAGTTTGTCAAGTGCATGGATAGTACTGTGAAACCAAAAATCAGTAATCTTATGCTGGAGATACATCTCAAGAAGTACAAACTCAAGGTATGCAAACAACTTTAAAATGATAATGCTGTCATATTTAGCCTTGCACTGATTATTTAGCAACCTGAGCCTTAAAAACTGGCACTAGTTGCTGAGTCAGAATCACAGAGTAGTTGTATTCTATCCTTCTGCAGCAGTGGAAGGAGGGAAATCAACCACATTACCATGGACAGAGCCATCTTAATCTGAAACCTCGATCACTTTTGTAGTCAGATTACCATGTTACAGTGTCACCTGTGGAGTCAGAAAATGCCAGTATTATCTGTAACCTGGAAAGTACTTAGGTAAAGTTGGATCTTCAAATAATAAATATTAATGAAAAAGACACATTATTTTTAGAGCACCAAGTGCTTTTCCATCTCCAAATGTACTGTTCTCTCTCATTCTGTGCAGAGAAGATGGTGCTGCAGTTGGCTTCTTTCAAAGGAAACAATAGAGCAAATAACCCATCAGGATCCAGCTGATGGGCTTCTGGATGAATGCACACCTGCCTCACTGGAAGCATGTCCCAGCAATACACACCATGCAACCTTCTGATGCTAGCTCTTGCACAGAAGTCAAAAGCTCCATCTTCCCTCTGACATGACTCATTTACTAATTAGACATAAATATGTTGTTTCTGATGCAGTTATTGACAGGTAGGAACTGATGTCAGCCGGTATCAGCTTCCTGCAATGCTATGCCTCCCTCATCTGAGATCGCTCTCCCCCTGTGCTGCATGACAGCTAAACAGGATTTCTCCTCGAAAAGGTTTTCTTCAAGTACTTTTGTTTGAGACAAACTTAAAAAGGTACAGAGCACCTGCAAAACCTCCAGGGATTTCCAAAGCAGTGTTACACCTCAGGCTTGTGGAACCTTCCTTCTCTTTAAAACAAATTAAATGGAGGGGGAAAAAAAGAAGAAAAAAATAAACAACTGTCAGTACACTGTGGACCTTATAATTAGCTAACCAGTATATTTCTGCTTCCCCTGAGGTGCATCATAATGTGTATTTAATGAAATCCTCCTTTTCCCTATATCCCTCACTGTTACATATACTATAAATTATGGATGAGCTTCTGTTTATATATGCAATCTTTATGCTGTAAAATAAAGACCACTAATACAGCACTTAAAACACGCCAGGGTGCCTTCACTCCATCAATGTTTAAATGGGATACAATTTGCCAACTGGTCGTTTGCTCTCTGGCTGGCAGTGATGTATGGCAGGTGAACTGGACTGAGAGAGCAGAGAAGCATCCACCCATTGCTCTGCACTCCTCCTACCCCAACACTGCACAGCCTTTGCTTATTGGTAATGAGAAACAGATGGTGCCATCCATCTCTTTTTATGAGATGAGGAAATAAAATATTCAGCCCTGTTTCACTATTTTTAGCCTGAGCAAGGGAACTCAAAGAAATCTAAGAAGAAAAAAAGGAAAAGACAATGTCTGTAGCTACTAGCACACTGTAGTACTGCAGTTAAACAATCAGTACTATAGCTTGGAGGGGGGAAGTGGGGAAGTTTAAATTATTTAATTACTTTTTCAATCCAAGTGGTTTTGGATGAGCAGGGAGGTTATGCAGGGCTTCCAGAGACCACTGGAAGTTTCTGGCTGATACGGATGAGCTGCACACAAGTAGATGTGATTAAAAGAAAAATTGCTTGGCAGGTGAAACCACAAGGTGATATCTGGGATTATAACAACACCCCCTGACAAGGTAAGAAGTGACCTGGGCAATAAAAAAGCAATACAACAATAAACATGGGCTTCTAAAGGCCAGTGTTACAGCATGCAATTGTCCTGTGTTATATGTTACTAGTTTCATTGTGCTAGCAAAAGCACATGTACTGTCTTCTGCACAGAAGACAAATAAAAATATTTCCTCTAAGATAAATTTTCAGTTTTAAATTATGAAATTCTGACTGCCTTAAGATTTGCTATCCTTACCTCCCTTTCCCCTGTATGTCTGTCTTTCTGTTAATCATGTTTCTTTCTTTTATTTAATCTATCCTGCCTCTGCTAATTTGTTAGCCTGGTACCAAAGAAATACTTTAACAGGGTAAGTTCTAGTTAAATAACCTTTATTGGGAAACAGGTTCACATATGTAACTTTGAGACAGTAAGAGTCTTCTTAGATAGCTTTGATAGAAAAAATGAAAATTTGTTTTTCTTCTTCCTTCCCTTGGGATTGTTGTGACCACTGTGTCTGTCCACAAAAACCTTGCTTACACTAGGATCCTGTTGCACCAGACCCCTTGTTAGCTGTGGTGGATAACAGTTTTTATCATTACAGGCAGATCTCTGCCTAAATTAAGTCATCACACAGAGCTCAGTGTTATAATGTATAACACAAAGCAAGAATTTGGGGTTTTTTGTCAACATAAAGTCATTGGTTAGCAACTAAGAAAACTTCACTTGTAGTGGAATCCAGGAAGATTTTCTCTTACAGACTTGGACTCAAGAGTTCCTGGGAGGCAGTAAGGAGCTTTGCTTGGAATGGGCATAGGGCCTCTCTGCCAGCTTCTGTAGAAGCTAGATTTTCTTTTGGAAAGAAAAAAAAATTGCAATTCTTTTGGCAGAAAAGATAATTTTCTCACATGATATACAGAAGAGAAAGTGATGTGGTTTAGTCCTGCAATTCCACTGACAGATGCACGCTTCCCATTTGTCACTGAATGAAAACAAGGTGGCATGGAAAGCAAGATCAGGAAGAGGAATTTGAGTTGTTTCAGCACTGTTGATGAGAATCAAGCAGGCTGTAAGTGTCCTGCATTTGCTCTGGACAATTTGCCTTTCAGTAGACTTTTCAGCAGGCCCAGGTTCTATGACCTTAATTCTGCTATCTAGCAGCCTAATGTAAGTGCAACTATCTTAGCCATGGGAATGACTGGAGCTCTACTTCCTTTACAAGGGTGTCTGGTCATACTAGCAAAATTCTCTATTCAGAGCAAAGCAAAAATAAACACATACACACTTCAAAGGAGAAAAGAATACGACAACATAAACCTAGCAAAGGAAAAGATAGAAACTAAATCTATAGGAGAGATGAAACAAGTCACAGCAGATGGCCAAATTCATTCATGTTCCTTAAAGCACTGTGGGAAGACAACTGGAGCAAATGGTGACAAATGTGGCAAAAGAGCCTGTACAGAGGTAGAGAGACCTTATAAAATATTGTACACATCTGGATCTCTAGTACTGACTAATGGCTACAGAGGTTTTGAAGTTGTTTGCACCTTAGTGTGACATTTCTGCTTCTCCAGTGTTTTTCATAAAGTCTACAATTACTCAAACCAATGAGCCTCCCTCTGGCAAAAGATCAGGATTAAATTGGTGCTTGAGTTCAAGCTTAACTCCTCAAATGCAGAACAGGCTTCTGCTATAATGACTGAGGATTTAAACAGCATATTTCTCTGAGTCTTGTCCTTAAACTTAAGAAAGAAAAAACTCATTTGAGTCAGACAGAAAATTAACTCTCTCTCCTGGCTTTTATATTCCACAAGCAACTCACTTAGGAGCAACAGAGCAAAGCACTTAAATCATGTTCACCCTGACTTCTGATCACTTACTAATAGCAGCACATTACAGGCAGTACCCCTTCATTTTGCAAAAGGGTACAGGATTAGGATGCGAGTCTGTATCGCAGCAATTCTGGCCCACAGTCAATATTCTGGCATAAATCTGTTCTCACAGGGAGTGTAAGTGAGCAAACTTAGCTGGGAACTGGGACATAGCCCACGTTCAGTTCTGGTGGTTCTGCTTAGCGGGGGAGAGGTGGTTCCTGGCACAGTAGCAGGACACTTGGGAGCAGCAGCTTAAACCACAGTGTCAAAATGCACTGGAACAAACTCATCTATCACTGTCTTCCCTCTCTGATTGTCAAAGTGCTTGTCCAAGCCTACAGCTTATTTTAATTTCTTTTTACTTGCTGCTCTTTTAAAACTGTTATGAATGCAGCTTGTCAGATTTTCTTCAGCTTTATAGCAGGAGCTGAAGACATTGTGCTGAAAACTAAGTGAAAGAAGGAAACACTCCTAAGTATAAGACATAAATGGTGCTCTACAGCTGAGTTTACTTTTTTGTTGCTCGTGGTGGCTGTTTTCTGTAAGGAGAAAAACAAACATTACAGAAACCTTTATACAAAAGAAAATATAACACTCAGCGAAGACCTACATAAAAGTTAAGCGAGCAGAAAACCTGTTCTGAGGAATAAATACTGAGGCATTGAGTCCTGTTAGTATTCAAATCAAACAGTGAGACTGCTCATATCACAAGCTTAGTCCTCCCCAACACACTCACCAAAACAACACAGTGTCTGTGATATACTTCCACGGTGCATGGGATGCTAGGAAAGCCAGCAGAACCAAAATGAGGGACAGTTTGTCCAGACATAGCATCAATGCTTGTTCTCTGCAAGTTTCTACACGCCATTCCAGGCAGCAAGTATACTTATCCATGACTGCAATCTCCCAGTTTTGAGCACGAGAAAACACGGATGGTTGTGCTGTGCCACTCACCCACAAGGTGTAGGACCCCCTGCGGCTCCCCGGGAAGGTCAGCATGCTCTGGTCCGAGACGGCGCCGGATGCCAGGCCGCTGCTCCGTGACGGTGGCCATTCCAAGTCGGCCTCGGCCTGCTCGGGTTTGCTCTTCTGCTTCTTTATGATCTGCAAGGCAGGGGACAAACGGGGTGGGAGGGGACAGAAAAATGCTGCTAGGGAAATATCGCCTGAGCCATATGGAGAAGGTCTAGATGAACCCTGTCTCAAGGCAAGCTCCCCAGGAAAAACATTTGATTTGCTTTTGCTGCAGCTCACGCAAGGACTTCTCACCTGAAGTCCTACCTCTTGCAAGCACAAAAGCATGGATGCAATATGAAACAGTGCCTGTAGGAATACCAGAGGTGAATTACATAAACAGAGAAACCTGTTGCTACAGTAACACTTTAGCAGCATCTAAGTGTCAAGTATTTTCTCAGACAAGACTTTTTGCCAAGAAACATAAAATGCTAGATATGAGGGGAATTTCAAAGGCTCCCATGACACGCAGACACATTCTAGTGAGAACAATGAGGTCTAAGGTCTCTAGACACTATTTTTATTTTTGAAAATCTACACCATCTTAAGAGAGAGAGCTCACGTCTCCTTACACTGACAGATTATATCCTGCTACATTTCATTTCCACAACTCAAATATAAAATGTCTACAGAACATTCTTCTATGGCATAAAAGATCTTGTTAGGCAGCACTTGACAAAAAAGGTTGCAATTCAAGCTTGGCTGAGATAGGCTCTGGACTATGAAAGATCCGATAAACAGAATTGATATTCTAACATCACCATTAAAAAAGAAGGTAGATTATTTTCCAGTGAGCTGCTGCTGTTTTCAATTGCTGTTAAATGCCACAGCCCATACAAAGATGTGACACCTAGCTTATTTCACAGGGAAGGAGACTAACTTAGCAGAGTGGTTATTTTACTGATCACAGGAGCTTAACAGTGCTCTGTTCATGCTCATCTTGCCTTACTCCAAACTGTCCAGACAAGCTCTAGGGGTACTTTTTCCACTAGCCCTCCACTTTCATTCTGCCAACCATGATCTTTGCAGGAAAAAGACTGAGCTTTACATAAAAAGCTACAGAAATCAGACACGCCAAGGGTTCTGTGATTTTTTGAGTGTCTCTCTCACAGCATCATTAAGAGAGTTCTGTGTTAATGTTTGATGTTGTTTTCTTTGAACATGTTGCAGATGCAGAATTCAGTAAAGGGTATGGTCAGAAGTCACACTTTTTTACACTGGCAAACTTTATCTTTTGGCAAGTGATGTATATGGTCGAGAACCATAACCTCTTGACATTAGAAAACTTTGTGCCTGTGGGGAAGTGAAATACAGATGTAAAATTCCATCAAGTAAGGGCCTTCCCTTCCAAAGAAAAGACATCACAAACCTCAGGAAGTGGTACTTCTCAGCTCTGAGCATGTAGGGCATCAGCTTAGGCATAGGATTGATCTTACTTATAAATTGATCTCTGTCAGACATAGCTGAAGAAGCCTATACTATCACAGTTCATTTACTTTACTTTCTACACTGGTGTCATCCTTTTTGCTGTTAGCAGCATTTCAGCTCTAAAACATTGTGTTTTGGCTATTAAACAAGCTAGGGGAAAAAAGTATGCCATACCTTCTGCACAATGGTTGTGGCCAGCTCTTCTATGAGGTCCTCCTTGTGCTCCTGCAAGTAACAAGCTTCATTCTGCTTGTCCTGCATGAAAATGGATATCTGTATTTGCTAAAATCACATAAAAACAGGCTTCCCACAGAAAATGTACAGATTGGGAAATGGGTCATATGCCCTACTGGCACTGTGGGAAGAAATTATCAGCACTTAAAGTGCACGTCACCTTCTGAAATGCAATATGCATCTTGGATACCAGTTCATAAAACCCATGCCCAACTCTTTAGGTACATCATGAGATAGTCACTACTTCGTCATGTTTCCATTTATATCTACTCGGTTTGTACCACTACCCAAATTAAAAGAAACATGATTGTCCTATTTAAATAAACACATTTTTTTTAAAGTGTTACCAGGCTGTCACTGTAGGTCTCTGCCTTAGAAATAGCTTCTTCCACTGCTTCCTCTGCAACACGTAAGGCCACAGCAAGGGTATCCATCATGCTGTGTCCTAGATGAAGAATAAGATAAAACCACCATGTTCTTTATATATGCACACTTTGCATAATGAGCTCCAAAATTTAGACTCATATTCTGGACACATATTCAAATCTTAAATTGTTCATGAAAAAGTTATTTCCTCAATCCATAAATATGCACAGTAAAATAAAAAACTTAAGACAGAGAAATTTGCTGCGATCTCTAAGTTTCTTCTTAGATACAATAAAACATGGTAATTTTTATGCTGCTTATTTTAGACTATAGCAAAATAGTTCAGAGGAAGTAACTGAAAGAAAATTTGTAAAGTTTCTATAAGCAACAAAATATAAGAAAGAAAATTTAAAAAAATATATGAGCATAGTAAAGGAAATGGGAGAGACTGAACATTAAGAAGATACTAGAATAGGCGTGTAGTAGGTGTAATACTGAAGCAAGATATCCCAGCATATCCCTAGATACCCCATTTAGTGTCTTGCTGAATGGGTCAACCAAAATGTTGTTGGGTCTGTGGACAAGACTCAGCAGCACCCTAAGCTACTTGTCCAGTAATTCAAAGTGTAATGATTGCTTTTTAATCAAACAAGTTTTTAGCAACATACCTTCTGTCTGTTGGTAGAATGTAGAGTCACTGCCACAAATGCTTCCTTCATTCTCAAAGCTTCCTTCATACAAACTTCCTTCAGCTAAAAAGAAAGACAGGATCACACCTTATTTTAAGAAGTACCCATTAATAACAGAGGCTTTATTAGATTAGAATATTCACTCAAGATATGGTGGCACTGCACACAATGAGGGATAACTGGAAAATTCCTCCTAGTTGTTGCTGTTGGATAAATCATGACAGCAGCAGCTTTTGTTCATAACATGACTGCTTTTATATCAAAGGCCTCTCATTCATTTTGAATGGAAAGAACTATTACTACAGTAAAAAGGAGATGAAGAAGATACTAAGCATAAAACTTACACGGTAGAAGTTAAGTGCAAGGAATTTGCCTTTACTATGACATTTGGGGTTGAAATAGATTCTACATTTTAAAGGGCAGTGCTGTATAAATAAGGCAAAACGCAGACACCTATACTAGTATTTATCTTCAAAGGGAACAAAAGGTTTACCTAACAGGCACACGGAGAGTAGAAGAAAGTTAGCAATGACATTTAGACACAAAGGCCTTCCTTAGAAAGGTCTCACTAAGAATGCACATGCCACTGCAGCTCATCATCGCATTGTTCACACTTCCATCCCAGCACCCATTCACTGAGGCTATGGCTTAAGTAAAGGCAATACATCATATGAAAGTTTGGAAGCATCCCGTGCCACAGTTTTTGCTTCCATTGCCCCACTTCTGCCTTAACTGAAACAAGATTTGCTTGTCCTTACACATATTTGTTCTCAATTGTTAAGGAATCTTCTCATGAAATAAGAATTTGATTACCAAAAAGGAAGAAGACTAATAAACCACAATTTAGTAAATAGGTCACTTCTCCCTAGAAGCTTTTATGTCAATTTTCATAATAAACACTTAAAATTTCCACTCAAGACTAGAAAGTCTACTTACCATCCTATATATTTTCAGAAATAGACAAAGTAAGTGCTATAGAAAATTACAGTCTTTTTACAAATTTTGAAAGAATTACAAGAGTAAATTATCTGGTCCAATAGATCCAGTGAAATGTCAAATATTCAGCTAGTTGTGTTCTAAGTAATTTGCTGAAATTACCAGGATAACACCAAGCTCCACTTCTTCAAACCCATTTTCTATCTCCAATCACTCATCTTATGGGGTGGGGCATCAGAACAGCATAGTTAGGGGACAATTGTATCTTCACTTAAAAGGTTGATACCAATACTTTATCAGTATCTTTTACCTATTTACAGACATCGATACAAAAAGAAAATGTGGCCAGTTGCATTTCTTTAAGCATACACTCTAAGAAAGAAAATCTCAGTTTTGGTCAACTTGGATACTGAATATATCTCATGTTAATAAATTTCACTTCAAACACCATAGAAATATGCCTATGGTCAAATGTTGAATGCAAAATTATTTTCTCATTCTTTGACTACTCAGAACTGTGATAAATTTTGGGACACAAGCTAGAATACAAACTGCAATTTACTTTATAGACAGTTCTTCTGTATCAGTGACATAATTAAGATTAAATACTGTTTGAATTCTTAAACAGCTCTCTGGACACTTCATCCTTTTCTCTCTATTGAGGTATTTCTCTTGCAAACAAGAAAATTGCATTAAAAAACTGTCTTGAAATAATCTCATAATTTCCATTGTCTCAGCTTGTGTGTTAAAGTAGATAAAAATAAACCTGATAAGAAATCAGCACAGCTGTTCTTACCTATTGCATCAGGACAAAGTCCACTCTCCAGTCTATGCTTCTTGTACAGGTTCTTCAGGACCTTGGCACTTCCAAAACACTTAAAGCGGCTTTTGACATTATTATAGTACCAATCCAGAGACTGGGTCCTTAGGAGCCTAAAACAGAAAAATAAACTGCATATTTGGAATGATTCTACAACAAATAAATGTGGGAGAAAAAATCTTTAGACCTCACATCACAAACCTATTAATGTCTGAATACTTCTTTATTGTTTGTACTTTGCAAGTGACTGGTATATTAAGGCAAAAGGAAAACACATGTTAAGCCATAAGTAAATATCTTCTTCAAATTATTCAAGGGTTTATTTGGTTTTGGTACTATCAGATGAGGTGGTCTCCCCTTTTACATTATAATGCTCACACTACAACCTCTTAAGCCTTGAAACAGCACAGGACTTAAAAATAGCCTTAATTTACACAAATTTACAGATAATGTAAGAACACAAGCCCATCAGTGTGCAACAAAACCCCTCCCACTTACATAAAAATACATCACTGCTTTTATTTGGGGAAAACAGTAGAGCAGACAAAGATTAAGCAGAGGACCTCAAAGCACAATGAGCCGCAGTTTGGTTTCTCACTTTCCACAGGAAGCATCACTGACAACACTAATTCATCCTACCAGATTTGTCCCCAGAGCTCAGATACTTTATAAAGCCACAAGACACTGGCAAGCTCTGTATTCTTTCCAGTGTGACATGTGGTAACTTCCTTCAGCAGTGCATGGAGAGAACATGTGCCATATTCCCAGGCAACAACAACCTCAGGTGACTGCAGGGTAAGCCACTGCAGACCCATACATTTCCTACTGAGGGTATCATGGTGGGGGGAGGGAATCCTAGGGTTCCACATATAAATTAAAGCTGATTTATTCTTACAAGCAGGTTTGGGAGAACAAAAGGCTAATGTCAGTGTCCAGTGTTAATAATATATGAACCCCTAAAAAATGATGTCCCCATCACCTAGGGGTGTCACACCTGGAGGTTCAACTATGTGTTTGCAGTCTGAATTCAGACGTTTTAAGTTTCAGTATACTGATAAAAAGGAGCATCCACTTCATGAAAAGCAGAACATCATGATACAGTCCACTTGTCTGTCATCACTGGTAAGTGCTTAGTAGCAAACACCAGCAGTGGGAAATTAAAAATAAAAATCAATGAAGCCTATCGTATTCAAACTGTGAACCCTTAAAGTTACATTAGCTGCTTTATAGAAGACAACTGAAGAAAAAGCACATAATAGAAGTCTATTTTTTCTGCATTTTGTCTCAGCAAGTAGATGCAGGAGAGAATCTTACAGATAACGTAAGAATATTAGCCCTTTAATATCTATTTGCACAGTAATATCCTAAGCCTAACCATGGTTCCCAGGAGGCTGATTAGTTCCAATATTCACCATTCTACAAATATCACTAACATGTGACAAGGGCAAAAATCTGTTTTGTTTTTAAGGGTTTTTTTTTAGAAAACATCCTTAGATGTGATGCACAGATGACTCTGATGAAACTACTGTCCAGACTACAAGCAATGGGAAGGATGCCTTGGTCAGTCTGTGAAGCACAGGGTTTCTCAATTCCCATAATGCTGCCACCAAGAGATCTGTTATGATGCCTGGCCAAGACCTGACCCACTGACCAGAGCTTCACTGCTGGCACAGTGATGAATCTGAATGGAGGAAAACTTCTCACTCAAGCCTGCAATTCTTCAGCATTTTGAGAACCTGCCTTCTTTGTGGGCAGGAAGTGCTTGCTGTCATGTAAAATGCACCAGAATACTATGTCTTCTGCTTGCTGAATTTTATTCACTTTTGTCCACTGAGTTCCTACAGAGTCTGACAGGGTAAGATTTCAGCCAATAGCAGAGTCATAATCATTATGAAGGACAGAACTGTGTGACTGGGTTGGAACTGGCTTAGCAGGAAGTATTGACCAGAAAGGATGCCCGGTGAATGCAGCGTTCTCCGAGCTGCCCACAAAAGCCTTGCAGCACCATCACCACTAGGGGACTCACAGCACTGGGAGTCAAATATATTGTTTCAGGGCTTTGAAAAATCCCTCCTAACTCCCTCAGCATGTTTATCAAGTAACTTCAGCTGCAGTAGCTCAAAACGCTAAACTTGTCATCTTGGAAGCCAAGTAGACCCAGTTCTTACTATTGAGACTGAGTGACAAGATATAAAATAGAGAGAGTCACCTATCTTTGTACCCTCGGTCTGAGTTGAGATAGCCAGTTATGAATGCTGGCCTGGCAGCGTGGGAAAACAAAAGATGTGATTCATTGCAAGCTTGCTTCCTCATCTTTTCTCCTGTGTCACCGTGTTTTTCTGGGTTTGATCAATAGTTTTTGTATAAGAGCAGAAAGCTAACAGCGCTGGTTTCTTGATAAGGTGAGAATGCTTTGCAACTAAAACAGGATTTTTATTTGCAATGATAACATTTTCCGTATGTGAACTTTGGAAGAGTCAAAAGGATAGAGATATTACATCTCAAAGCAACCATGAAAGGAGATGCTTGCCTCTTTGTACTAGTTAATCTGGTGTAAACACAAGGATTTTTTTCTTTTTTTTTTTTTTAGATTTCCTCCTTGCTGCAGGATTAACACTTTGTGAGTAATCTAATCATCTCATGCTTCTCCCCTATAAGCTGGAGAGCTACCAACAACTCCAAATCTATGCCTAGGTCCTGAACATGTTTTGTAACAGATTACAATGCCTCCTCTAAAGCTTTTCAGCCTCTTAACTTTCAAATAAGTCACAATGTCCCTGCTGATTCCTCCTACGGAGAAAGGATTTGGAGAAGAAAGAACTTCTCTTATAGATACTAAAATAAAGGACTCACTCAAAAGAGAAATAAGAGCATTTTCACCTCATTTCAAAATCCTTTAATGTTGACCTATATTTTAAAGCTGTTTTCTGCAAAAGCAGTCCATGACTCCAGAATAATGAAAGACTATGACAGTGGTAGCATTAAATTGTTGGAATGAAACACTTTCCTTATTAGCTTTAACAGAAAGTATGCAAGTTCTCTGTGTGAAACAGAAGTTCACACTTAAAGGATATTATTTGTCCGCATTTTAAAGAAGCATTTCTTGCTCTTTCAGTGTTACAAAAACTGCTATGTCTTTATTGCTAAATAGCTTTAAACACTAAGGGCATTATTTATGTTATGTAATATTGCCATGGATTTGAGTCACATTTTTATGTGCTTTTGGCAGAGGACAACACTGTGATTTTAAAATTCTGCCTTACTAGAAAGTGTGAAAGCCAGGAAGATGCTTTGGATTTAATATTAAAACTTGAATAAGTATTATAAAGCCCCTGTCCTTTTTTTAGTGCCACAATGTGTTTGTCTTAATTAAGCAGCACCATAAGAAGGGATAAGCCCACAAAAGTATTTACAATTGGTTTTCGGTACACTTCTCACCTGAAGCACCCAACTACTAAAGTTCTAGCATCTCCTTCAGGAAAACAAAGTACACCAGGTGGGACATGAACCACCTCCCTCTTTATTAGTGATGACCAGAAGACAGCCACGTGAAAGACATCACTCGCACAGTATTCAAAACATAGGAGATTCTTTAGTGACAGATTTACCACTTTATTTTTTCTTCTAAAAAGTTGAGGGGTTTTACTTGGTCTAAAGGCAATATGAAGCTTCTGCAAGAACTTTTCTCTAAAATATAGTACCAATTTAATATTTGTGACTTAATCTCTATTTATAATACAAGCTGGACTATGAAGAAGTGTTTTATAACAACATTTTTCATTTTTCCATGAACTTCATGAGAAGTTTCTCCCACAAGATGAACTAGTCACTTACTGAGCTGCAGTCTAGTTTCTGTAAGTCAGGAAGTGCATCCTGAGATATGCTTACATTATTTAAGTGTCAGGATGAACGCATAATCACTTGGATTTTCCTTGCTACTGACTTTCACTGGATAATGAAGCCTCCTATTTTAGCTTTTCATACCTATGTTAACATATCTTCCATAGTTTTATGCCAACACTCAGGCCAGTAAATTGTTCTAGTCCCTCAAATGCTATCCTGTGCTTCTCCTGCTGTGTCCATGACCTACTGCAACATCCAGCCTCAAGGTTACTTGAGATCTGCATTCAGCAATTGATTAGTTTCACTTGGGAATGGAGCTGCTTTACAATTCTTGGACCCTTTTACTCTTGTGGATGTGACAATTTTTAAAAACTAAGAAAATTTAAAAGGCCAATGAAACCCATCTCTGAAATACAGGACTATGCACAGGTCAGAACTGCTGCTCTATGGGGAGGCTCCAAAGCACAACACAACCACAACAGACTTAAGAAATATTAGAAATACAAATTTTCAGAGGAAAAGCAACATCAGTGTTTAGTTTTCACATTTTGAAAGCATTCCCTGGGCTCCTTGAACTGCCTGAAGGCTCAGCCAGGAGTGAAGTGATGGAGAGAGTGAGATCCAGGAGAAGACAGACTATTGGATCAGCGGACAGGACTCACCCAGAGCAGCCCTGCTTAGCCAGATGCTGGGCCGGAGACAGAGCCATGCTGCAATTAAACATTCCTGCCTTTAACCCTGGTGTTCCCCCACAGGTGGGTGCCTGATGCTGCAGGACTGACATCCTGGAAGCCTTGTCCCCTCCTGGGGAGCTGCACATTCATCTCCCTCTGGCTGCATTAGTGCCATGTTATGCATCAGTGGTTGGGAAACTCCAGCTAATACAGACTAAGTTGTGACAGGCACACTGCTTGCCACAGGCCCCCCTCCATGGGCTCTCTCCTGGTACTGACTCACACGCAATATGAAGCTCAAGGCCTTTGTTTCCATTTCCCAGCACAAAGTGGCCTCAACCTGGTGCCCAAAGAAACAATTAAGATTTAACCTGTCACTTCTTATTTACTAGTTTTGGAGTAAAATTGCTTCAAACTCAACATCCTGAACTATTCTTTCTCTGCCAACAGCAATATTTGCTTTCTCCTTTGGGCTGATGTTTTAGAGCTTGTAATGTACTGCTTGTTATAAATCGTTGAATTTAAGGTTTTCAGTTCCTTTCAGTTTCAGTGAAATCAAACCTACTTCCAGGTTAACCTTCATTCCCTTCAGGATGAATCATTATAGCACAAAACCACTACACACATGAATATCCTGCCAGTGCTCAGTTCTCTAAAAATCAGACTTAAAAACCCATATATATTGAGGAAGTTCAGCACCCTGAAGGCCTGAACAGGAACTTTGGCCAAGCTCATGTTATTTCAAGAGAGCACTTCCCTGATTGCTTTGCATCTATCCCCTTCCTATGAAAGGCAGTTGTTCACACACGAACAACAGCTCCTAATAATTTATCCCAGTAGAACATTGTTAACTCTTTGTGACACTTCCTTCCCAAGTCTTAAGCTGAAATCCAATTTATTTTCTTGATGGCATTCTGCAGGTCACCTATGTCTCAAGAAGTGCTGTTTCAGAAAATTTCTTCCTCCAGTTATCCACAGCAGAGGGCTGCACACGGATTATGCTGTGACAGGTCAAAGCACAGCACACTGAGCCATGCAGGTGTGTCACAGGAAAGGCCACAGCAGGGCACAATGAATTCACTGCTCTGCAGTCAGCAAAATCCAAGAAACAGCGGAGGGGAGACTCTCGAGTCAAAGCATCTACCCCAGAATGAAAACTGTCTACCCCACTGAAAACATCATCTGTCTTTCTCACAAATGGAACAAAACAACTTTCCATGTCCCGCACAGTGAACTCATGACTTTCTTGTGCAGCAGAAATGAACTTGGCCCAATAACTGCACTGCAGGCTACAGTAGGTTAATTATTCAGAGAGGTCAACCAACAGGATGGTACTACATCAGACATTTCCTAAAAAACACATCCTCCTAACCATTCATTAAGAAGTTCACTGCTTCAGTTTGGATTTTTAAATTTCAACAGGGAGCAGTATACAAGAATCAAGGTTAGCAGAGGAAACAAAGATCTGTTTATTTACAAAAGACAGCAGTATGTGCAACCCTCAAATTTGCTTACTGTCTATTTTACCTTCGAAATCAGCAGTCAAGAAGTTAGATGAGGGAAACGGAGTAGATTTTACACAGAAAACCTACATATACTTTATGGATGGAAGACCAAAACTTGTAACAAGTTCACTTAATGCTGGTTATTGAAAGAGGTATTAAAACCTCTGCTGCCCTGGCCCTTTAAACCACGTCTCAGTGCCTTTCCAAAGGGACATGACAAGGACTGCTCACAGGACTTGCTGTGTTATGAAGCAGGCCACAGTAAGTGATTGCTGGTTCATAAAAACAACACAATGAGCCATACTAGCTCAAACAAAAGGCTCACCTAGCCTCATCCCCTGTGTCTGCCCATTGGAAATGACACGGAAGAGATGACAGGAAAGCTCCAAGTAAGCAGCAACTCTGCCTTCAGCACACTCAGCACTTTTCAGTTCAGGATTCTGTGCTTGACATTACAACAAATCAGCCTCAAAAGACACATTTGGACGGACTTACAGTCCATAAATTTGGCTATACTTTACCTGAATCTAGGCATGCTGATTCTGGCACACTCAAAGCTCTCTGACAATCAGAGTCTGCAGCTACTTGCCATATTGAGATGCTTTGCCTTTCTTCACTTTAACATCTACCTCCTAATTCTCTGGATGCCCCATATATGGCCTGACATGAGATGCTGCAGCAAAGCTGTGTAACATCAGCATGCAAAACTGGGAAAAAAGCTTTAGTGAAAAGACAGGCATTGCAGCAAAGGAAAACCAGCAAGTAATGTGCTGGTTTCAAAATGAGTTAGTAGAATCACATTTCCCTCTACTGGGTTAACATTTCAAAACTCACTAAAAAAGGAGAAATATCTTAAATATGCGTTATGCAAAATCCACTAAAAACCCCTTCTCCATTCACAGATATTTCTCCGTGCTATAGGTTTGTGACTCATATGCTCAGTGGTAGACTGGCCTAATCTAATCTGACCTAATCTAAGTTAAAATAAACCATAAGATTGCTGATTCTTAAGCACATAATTCAACTACTGGACAGTAATCAGTGAGCAAAAATCAGGATTCAAGTATGTGCCTCTAACAGCCTTTTTGAAAACTAGAATGGAGAAGATACAGTGCCCCTCTTTTAAGAAAATTACACACTAACCCATGTTTTATTAAATAAAAGAAAAAAAGAGAAAGATTGATTGATATTTGTAATCTTTGTGCTAGTCTTTCCTCCAGTAGGAAAACAGACACAAGAGTAGAACATGTCAGCATTTAGCTGCACTATTTTGCCCTGTATTTTCCCTGTGAGGCTGTAGGTCAGGATCTCCTGGCTCACAAATAAATGTGTATTTGACACATTAACATGACCTGTTGCTCACAGGAAGCGTGTTTTGTTTTAGGGTAACCCAACTGAAATACAGATTTTGCAGCAGCTATTAATGTCAATTTTTAAAAAGAAGAGGGTTTTCAAACCCAGAGCTTCACTGTAATTTAGCTGACTATAAACTCCAGGGGTGACAACATGATTGCGGAGAGTTAACAGCAGTTAAAGCAGTGACCTAAGAAGGGGCAGCACCTCTCTTCAGGCATCTACCAGCAGTAAAAGATGTAAGAGGCCACATCCAATACAGCTCCTGACATTATCTCAGCACGAGCTAATAAAATTTTGCTGTAACAACATGCTTATAAGAATGCTTGCCATGTCTTACAGTCATTAGTGAATGTTCTTTCCCCATTTCTGCCTTGTAAAGTGAGTCTCAGTTAACTGATATTTATTTATTCAGTTGACTTGTGAACTGTAAAGTTCAAAAGGCTGCATTGCAGGGAAGCTTGCAGAGAGCTTGCAGTACAAGTTAATGCTGCTTTCAAGCCACTCTGGCAGAGCCCTAGGCCATAAAAGAAATGGGATCACACTGATGCTCCCCTTGCCCCCAAACATTATGAGCTATACCTCTATCACTCCCAGCAGATGTACAGGCAGCTTGTTCTAAATGACTGCTGATGCTGCAGAGCTCCCCAGCCATCCACCGATGTTTTCCTATCCTAATGTTGAAAGGATTTCTTGACATTTAAGCTGAACCTTCCTTGTTTCTATTTAAATAAGACAGTTTAAGATATTTGCTCTTTTCCTATCTCCTTTTCTCTTAAAAAGGCTAACGAATCCTGTTTCATCCCAGATCGTGTTCTCTAGTCACTAATCATTCCTACTGTTTTTAACCAGGATGAATAAGAAAATACCCAAGTGGTCTATATGGTTCTTTAAACACAGACCCAGAATGGATAATCTGAGGCCATACCAGCACTCTTTAATGAAAGCCAACTATAACTGTGGGGATGAGACTCTGCACAGCACAGTCCCAGTGGATGACATCCCACACTGAGAGCACCAGATATGTCACACTGATCCTGAATCAGGGCTACACAATGCTGTGAGTCACACATCCCTCAAAGTCTTGCTGAGATTATGCCATAGAAACTGCCAACTCTTTAGAAAGAAAGAGCTGGTCAAACTAAGTGAAGGCTATTTTCATTCCACCTTTTCTTTGAACTGACAATTACATGGATGACACTTTCATAAATGAGGTTTAAAGTATCTCTCACTGGCACTCAGCTGTTACTGATCAGCAAATAACTCTGCCGCATACTAGAACCATGAAGCCTGTCCTTCACAAGGAGCCTTATGTTCATATCCATAACACTACCAACTCCACCTGCACAGAAAGCCCAGTTCTCTTCATTTGACTCTTGCTTTCACTTCTGGGTTGGTGCGTAACAAGCCCCAGACATTACTGCAGCCACTGTGGAACATTCAGTGGCCAAAACCGGTCTGTAATCCTCATTACCACAAGTGTAAATGGAATGAGAGAACTTGTCCCCTGCTTTTCTCAGCCCTTCTAGGTATTTCATTCAATGCCTGGAAATTTTTTCCTCACCACACTGCCAAGTATTTCCCTCTTAAGCCTTTCATTAAAATGCGGATCTTTTCACAGCCCATTAATACTACCTGTCAACCCAGATGAAAATTAAGTAAGTAACCACTGGATATTTGAAATTGAATGGAAACAAGTCCAAATTCCTCTGTAAAAGCTGGAATGCTCAGATACTGCACAAATGAAACATTCTACGTATTCTCTTCAAAGTGCTTTTTTTCAGGATACATTCCCGACATTTGTATGTGATCCATGGCATTTATTTCATGATGCAAAAATCATAAATATAAAAAATATTACCTCTGAAACAAATCTTCCCCCTACGTAATTTCCCCCAGAAATTTCATTTCATGTTAAATTTTTGTTTCTTCTTTTTTAAATCTTATTTTGCAATAAAATAAATTTTCAATATCATAGTATTTTTCAAAGGAAAGAAATTTTATATCCTGACCATCTGGTACCAGATACTTTTCTAGGCAAATCATAAGAATTAATCAATACTGCATCATACCTTAATTTATGACACTCCCATGCACACAACATGCTGAAGCAAAATGCAAATAAACATTAATCAAAACAAGTTATTACAGCTACACTGAACACACATATATTGGCTGTCCCTGTCATATTTGTTTTTACTTGCTACAATGCATCAGTCTAATTTTTATTTCAGATTTCTGAAAGAAGACACACAAAAAGAACAGAGATCCACACTGACAGTACCTCAAAATGAATGCATCCTGCTGCTTTTCTTAAGAAACAACAGCAACAGATACTCATAAATTCTCAGTTGGAGAGACATTCATTTCCTGCTGTGCTATTACTACAAATGTATCCTTTGCACCTACCCACTGAAGTGAAGGAAATTTTGTTCAGAAACCTCATGTAAATAAACTTTCGAATGCAGAGAGCAACATCAAAACACCCTCAGGAACATTTGCTCATTGAACTTTGCATTCATGCTACTGAAACAAAAGTTATTTATACTCAAAATACAACTGAATATAAATGGCTATGAATAAATGCATCATTCACCCACATGAGAAATGTTTTCCATAACCACAGCAGACACCAAATGAAACTACAGAGCATAAAGGCATTTTGATTAGTTACTCAAATTACCTAAGTGAAGGCTTTTCTTTCTGTAAACTTCCTTTTTAATCCACAGATTCTTGAAAAACAGCTGAACAGCAACAAAAGTAAGGTCGATGAAGCATAAAAATTTTCACAAAAGAGATACAAACTCTGCTCCATCAGAAAAAAATACCAGAGGATAAACCATGCAAATTAATTCTGTAATCCTGATTAGAAAAATACGCAGGGCTTTTAATATAGAGCTCAAGAACACCAAAAAGACAACAATCCTCTGCTTGAAGGTCTGGTTCTGTTCTTGTATTTGGAGAAAGCTGTGAACAAACAGCTGTGAAATGCCAGCAAAGATGAGAAGATTCATCACCACACAAAATCAAAGAGAAAGTTGGGCTCATTGCAAGATTATTTATGAAAGAAAGAAGGAAAAAAGGTGAAAAATAATTTAAAAAATGCTTTGCTGGGGAGCGAAGAGATCCAGTTTCAGTTCCTGTCTTTTGTACTGGTTACCTCAGTCCACAAGCCCAACTTCTGCTGGAGTAGGCTGCACTGCTTTTTTCCAGGAGCTGTGCACACAGTGACTTCACCACCCCTTTGTGCGATGACACACTTGTCGCTTTGCAACTCCACAAGCCACAGAACAGCTTAAAGAACACACTGGAAGCACAGCTGTGTTATCCAGCAGGAACACGACACCTCCAAATCCTCCCATGCAGGTCCCTAGCTGGGAGGTGTAAGGAAAGTATTTCCTCACTACCCACCCACTTGTTGTGGTAGGAGGAAGAATTAGATGGAGTGATGTTGCACTCCCTGGAGTGCAAACTGCCCAGACAAGGTTTATCCAGCAGTTCAAGCAATGAGATTTCCTTGAATTACAGTGAAAAATGGGCTAGAAGGAGAATAGCTGGCCAGTCCCAGGAGGTGGGCTCAGTCAGTTGCAGAACCTCAGCAGTTCTTCCCAAATGGACCAAAGGCAACCCATCAGAGGGTGTCTGATGCTGTGCAAGGGTACTCTACTGCCGTGTGCAAGTGAGCATCCCGAGCATCCCGTGTTTGCCTCCTAAGTTACTGACCACTCCATTTCTGCTTTTCTATCTGTTGTGCTACTTATGCATGGAGCTCTCATTAAGCCTTTAAAACACACAGGGCACAACTGTTGTTTTTTTTTTCCTTTTTAATAATTTGTTTTTTCAAACCAACTCCACAGTCACTGCATTTAAAACGGTGAGGTTTTCCGGGTTGCACAGGAAATATTTTTAGTTAGAAGGTTTATTGCGCAAGCTGTCTAGCAGTCTGACAAAAGCTAAATTCCAGCTTACGGCTGAAAACCGCAGGAAAAATTCCAAAGCCTTTATAAATTATACAAATGAGACTTTAATCCTAGCTGGCCTCACTAACAGGGGCTCTACATCTGGGCACACATACAAATGTACGTTTCATATGGATTTTCAGTTATTTGAATAATGAAAAACCAAACCAACCCCAAATCTCTGTTTTTATAAATGCTTGTATCAGAGTAATAAAAAACCAAGCACAGATTAGCCAGACTGTCAGAGAAATACAGCTGTTTCACAAACCTGCTCCTGGTTAAAATTTATCAGCTGTCCAGAGGATTCACTTCTCTAACAGCAGAAATCTTCAAAGCCATACAATCATCCTGCCTTCTCCAAGGCAAGCTTATTCTCATCTGCAGAAGGCAGGAGGTATCTCCTCATAGGGCCACCCAGCTGTGATAAGATGCATGTGTGTGTAACATCAGCAAGTTTGATCAACCAAGAAAAATGGGAGGAACTAGAACAATCAGTGCATGAACAGGAGGGATGGAAACAGGAGGAGCTGCAAAGCTGCCCTGGTCATGTACGTGTTGATGCCAGAGTGCAGTGTCCCTTTGAGTCCCTTGGTGCTGGCCTTCAGCTGCTGGCAGTGAGTGGAGCACAAACATCACAGCTCTCCTCAGCTACATCCACAAGGCTCAGTTGAGAAGAGCCCCTGCTTCACTCTCAGAAGAAATGCACACTGAGAATTTCCGAGTTCCCATGAAACTGCAATGAATAACTGGAATCCATAAAGGATTTATGTTACTTGGCCTAGATGTCTCTCCCTGCTTTAACTGCTCAAGGTATTACTACCACAGCTTTTCATGTTTGGTTAAGGTAAACCCACAGAGATTATTTTGAAGAATAAGGAAATCAAGTTCTTTCCAACATTTTTCCAAACATGTTGCTTAACCCCACAGTGAATAAAGAGATTTAATGCAGAATTGCTGCACACAGACATTTGTGTAGTTTCACCTGGCGGTGGCAGAGGAGGTCCCACTTCAATAACAGGAGGTATCTTTACTTGGGCATCCATCCTGTGTGTGGTGTCCACAGGAAGAGATGGGGCCAACAGAAGCCATTTCTCATTTCTGACACATCGTTTACTCTCACCACTCTTCAATGGAGACAGAATTTAGGTCAATTCTCAAGCAGAAATCCTCTCACAGAGTAGATAAACTTGACAGCACTTTTTTGGGGAAGCAATCCTAGCTACTATGATCACCCACTGAGCAGGCTGGTTGTACTCTGAACTACCAGCTGCTAATATGGCTCATGATGCAGGCTGCCAAATGGCTGCTGAGCCCCAGTGGGCTGGAGATAGAGGGGGGTGCATGTCTGTCTATCCTCTGCAGCTAAGGTAGATGCCTTAAAAAATATTAAATTCTTCCTTCTCTGTGCACATATGCGATGCTTTTGTGAGTTACTGAGTGTAACTGACATGCTGCTTCTGCTCCTTTTTCTTGTCATTCTTTTTTCTCCATTCTTTTTCCTTTCCTAAGGACAATGTGAAGGTAGGATAAATGATTTGCCTGCATAACTGAAGACAAATTTGCAAAGTAATAGGGCAGGGAGGCAGAAGGCAATACATTAACAATGTTCCCAGTGTACGTGTTGGTTCATTAATGCACTGACCTTCTTTTAGGAGGTCAGACTACAAGAACTCACCAGTCCAGCAGAACCAGGGACATGAAATGTCCAGAATACATTATGCTTAAATTTTATCCCACAGAGGGTGCAATTCTGCATTTGCGCTGTTACAAAGACAGGGCAGGTACTAAAGTAATTTCCATTACATAAATATCCATTAGAAAATAATTAAATGACCATTTTTAAAAGATGTTTTTTTATGGACTGGGGACACATATTTTCAACCAAAACAAGTTAAAATTATTTTGGACTGAGAAAAGCATTAAAATAATAGTATAATTGAGACACGGATTAGTCTTTAAGACGGCAGATTAATCTATATGGAGTCAGATACATTAAGTCTGGCAACTGTGTAAAGGAAAGTGAAAAGATAAAACCCATTATCTCTTCTAGATATGAAACAAACAAATACATATAGACTACTCAAGGGTGTTTACCCTCAACTTTTCCTTTAGCTATGATGAACTTCCATGAAAAAAACATTCTTTCTCATTTCCTTCATAAGTTCGTTTTTGAAAAGAAGTACAGATCTCAGGAATAGAAACACCAGGGAAGGAGGGAAAACACAAAAACCAGGAAAAAAAACCCCACCTGACTTTGAGTTTCAAGATGGCAAAAAAGAGTCATTCTTCTCCTCCAGTCCCCAAAAATAAGAGGCTGTATTAAAGTATCAAGAGTATCCACTTAATTCCAGCATATTAGGGAAAATAATAAAAGGATCTACACAGACATTTGACTCCTAGAATTAATCATACCTTGAATAATGACAGGTTAGTAGCACTACTATAAAATATTTGGGTATTACACATCTAATCCATGTCAATACTATTAAATAACACAATGTGAGATAATAATAACAAATACTCTGCAAGCTGCAACAATGGGATTACTTATTAAGTATACCAAAAAAACCCCACAGATGGTGAAAAGAGATTTCCCAGAAAATGTCTAGAAACAAAGTTAAAAGCAAGAACTTCTTTAATAAATAGTAACCAAAGAATTTCTGCAGGTCAGAGCCAGCTCTTAATCCTGTGATACAATTTATGATCCAATTCCTAATTTTTTTAGAGATTAACTCTGTAAAGGAAAAAGTGCAATAATTCTATGTAAGGTGAAACAGCTAGTAAAACTATTTTACACATATCCTATTTTTATGCAACATTTTATATGTTTTTTTTACTACTCTTTACAATCAATAAGTATATACAATATACCACAGTTATTTGAAACTTCCTACCTCATTGACAATAACGCCATTATTTTAAAGCAATTAAGACCTTCAAAAGGAAGCTAACTAAAATCTCACATAGTAAATAAAAGAAAGGGCCAAATATCCTTTAAACTCACTGAGGCACCAAAAGACTTGCTTTCAGTTACTTTGGAAATCTAGCATGTTGAGAAAGTAATTTAGACAATTCTAAGCCTTTTGTTTTCCACTCAAGTTGACCACTCTCCAATTCTGAGCCAATAAATATTTGTCTTAAAGCTCCATTTTTCATATCTGCAATTCATTCAAATTATATATTTTAGATTAGATGCTTGTGTTGAAGAGAAAAGGAAACCAACACTCCAGAAATCTTTACGCATGAAGAACTGTGAGTGAGATCAAGGGGTCGAATAAGGCAGTGTGACAATGCATGCAATCCTCATCCAAATCCACTGGACAAGCAACATATCTGAACTTGGAAACAGCCTGCAGCCAGGGATTTTGCAGATTGTTTTGTTAAGATATACGGCAAGAATTATTAATGGCTGAGTATATGACGGCAGATGCAAATCTTGTAAAGTGATCATCTACATTAAGCCTACTTAGCACTGCTTTTGTTCCAACAGCTTCACTGCTGTGCTCAGAAATGTAACAGAGCAATAAGACATTCCCATTTTACAGCCAAGGAGCCACAAACACATAGCACGTATCCCAGCTAACTCCAGCCATACAAATCCCATCGTGCAACCCTGTGTACTCTGTGGCCCAAACACTGCCTTTATTCTCAGAGGATTTGGGATGACACAGAAAAAACTCCATGCCCACACCTTCAGGCTTCTTCAGGGTTTCTCATGCTGCCTCATTCAGAAAAGACCATAAGTCCTCAAGACAACAATTATCCATGGGGAAACTTATTCACTTTGATCAAAAAGGCTCCATTTCCCAAGACACCACAGTAGCAGGAGTCAGGTCAGCCTAGCTGAATGCTTTCAGTTATATTCCCTTTTATAAACAAGACCATCACTCCAAGTTTGGGCTTACTGAAAATTATTAAATCCTAGGCTACTTGAAAGCTCCATAAAGTAGAAGATTTCAGAAAAAAAGGGAATTGTTTTCCCTCCTGATACTACCCTTGGATCCAATGTCACCTCTGAATCCACCTGCAGGATGTTACTTTGAGGAAAAGCTTTCATAATAGTCTTTGATCCTATTGGAAAATAATACTTGCAGGAATTCTGTGTATCGAGATCCAAATGTGTTTGCCACTGTGCCAGTAAAAATATACTTGGAAAATGAACATCAGGATTCTGCTTTAACCTTTGTTTAACCATGCAAATTCAGAACAAATCAGCCACTGTAAGTCATTGGCCAATGTATGGGGATATGAGGATAGCAAATCACCAAGAAAAACAAAATGATGGTACCGACACTGCCATATTCAGTACCAAAAGGAACTGGAGTATCTAGTTCCACTCTAAATAATCTTTTTCAGACACCAATTTGTGAGCTGTGAGGCACAGGGAGGGAGCACATGGACACACAGCACAACACACATGCATGTGTTATGCAGCACCACAGGATTGCAGGAGGTGTACACATGCTACTCTGCAGCTACAGGAGACACATTCAAGACTTGCCAAGCCAAACTACTGCAGCCATGATCACAACATTTCAGCTGGGTTATGTTCAAGTTGCCCATCACTCAGGGCCTGCACTTAGTGGTTATTCAGCACAACAATGAAACTTAATTGGCAGAGGACCAAAGCTTTTTCATGGGGGATTTAATTTCTGTTAACCAAACCTCTAACAACAAAGGAGCAGTATGTTGCTGCCTTTGAAATTGAGTCACTTCAGTAGGAGGACAGGAAGGATGAAGAGAATATGTAAAGATTTTTCTAACATTAAGTCTTCAAACTCATCATCCCCAATTTGTATGAATGCCAGCCACTGTTTTTGGCAGACTACATGATGTCTTGTTGTATTCTACAGCCAATTTGTTGACTCTAATTAGCAATTTGGGAATAGAGTAACAAGAAAAGAGAATTAAAAAATTAGAGCACACAGTGCCAGTTACTATAGTGAGACACACACGCTTTCATTGTTTTTTTTTAATGTAGCTGTACATAGGTTGCATCCAGCTGTTTCTTTAAAATCAAACATGAGTCGTTCCACACAACAGAACAGCATTTTTTACATTGGAAAAGACCTCTAAGGTCATTGAGTCAACTGTTAACCTAATACTGCCAAGTCCATCACTAAACCATATCCTTAAATGCCCCATCTCACATACGTTCAGGGATGATGACTCTCCCACCTCCCTGGGCAACCTCCTTTCAGGGAGTTCTAGAGAGTGATAAGGTTTCCCCTCAGCCTCCTTTTCTCCAGGGTAAGCAACCCCAGCTCCCTCAGTCTCTCCTCATAAGACTTGGGCTCCAAACTCTTCCCCAGCTCTGCTGCCCTTCTTTGGACACACTCCAACACCTCAAAGACCTGAGATTGTGATGATTAAGCAAGCAAAAGACAAGGGGCATGTCTGTCTGGTTTTTTTTTTTCTGTTGTACCCAAGCTTCTTTCAGGGATATTTCAACACAAAGTTCCAGCAGATAGAATCTTTTCTGGGGTTTGCTATACACTATTCATAATACTTTTCTCCACAAACAGGTCTTTTGTGCCCTTATGCCAAATTTCTCCTATTTGAGAGAAAATAATTTTTGTCACAGCCAGAAAACTAATAGTTCATCACCTCTCTTCATCCATATAGATGGACATAGGGACACACACTGCCTGCAAATGGGCCATTTTGGCTGAAGGGGAAGAAGCAGTCAACCTCACATAATATCCTCAGCTGGCCATTGCTTCAATGAATGAACTTTCAGCTGGCAGCTATGACTCCCCTGAGGCTTTCCCAAAGCCCTGCCTGCCTGAGCTCAGGCAGCGTTTGACTAGGCAGGAGCAGCAGCCAGCTCTATAATCTCTCATGGCTTTATGGAGGCTCCTGTTTCTCTGTGAGTCTCAGGTGCAAGACCTGGGTACCACTTCTCTTTGTGAGCTGTGGCTAGAGAGCCATCAAAGTAAAGCAGGCTGCCCCCACCTTTATGTATCACAAGTAGCAGGTGCCTCATATGAGAGAATGTAAAAGCAAGTCTCAGTCGTAGACTTCCTTCAGGTGTTTTTTGAAGAGCGTTTTGCAACCTCTGCTCCCTTTACAGATGAAGGAGCTTTGGGATAGAAATTCCAGTATGGATCAGTGCACCTAAAAAAGATGGATGAAACACTTTGACATGAACATTCATCCCAAAAGAGTTTCTGACCAACTTAACCACAGTCAATACTGACTTTTACACCTTCCCCAATGTCCTTCAACCCTTCCTCTTCACTGTCTTCATTGTCTAATGCCAAAATAGTCTGAGACATGCAAAAATATAAAAGGACCAACGCCCCCTCTTTCTACCACTGCCTTTTCTCTATGCTTAAAACTCACTTTTTTTTTTTTTTTGTTTTTTGTTTTTTGTTTTTGGTAAAGACAGCTGTTATCACAGCTTTTGTTGCTGTCTGAGTACAGAGAACTTCAAGTGGCACAGGTGGCTGTAAGACACCCATTGGTGCTGAAGCAATTTTTTATAAACTCTTTCTCAACAAAAGCAAATATATCTTAAACAGCTGCCTTTTACAGAAAAGGAAAGTGAACCAAAAACTTGCAATGGCTTTGGTAGCAACTGCCATTAAAATGTCACAGATAGAGGCTGGAGTGCTTACATGGCATTGATGAGGACATTAAAAATCTCATAGAATGCACAAGTAATAAGAAGTTCAATCATAGTTTTTACAGGATATTTAGAATTTGTATTTTGAAAATATTGTATCTTCCTGTGAAAGATTATTTTTAATTTTGAAACTATCTCAGGACGGTTAGCCATGAATATTGTCTCCTAAGGTATTTGTATCTCTTTCAGGAAGAGAGTTTCCAAGGGGCATATTTCACAGAATCATAGAATTTCTGAGGTTGGAAAAGACCTTTAAGATCATTGAGTACAACCACTATATTGAAACATTAAAATTTGCATGATCACAGTAGGATTAGATACAGAACACTCACAAACCTTGAGCAATAAAAGAGGCTATATAATTCCTGTGTGTAAAGCTTTTTCTCTCTTCTCCTAAACCTTCCTTTCATCCTCTCCTCATAAGTCTGTTAGCACAGCAGACTGGCAAGCAGTAGCATTTCAGCCAGGGGCAGGCTAGCACATGCACTGGCAGCTGCACCCCTTGGGCCAGCTCACAGATTTTTGGCTCGTCCGGCAGGTTGTTCACCAGATTGGCAGTGGCTGGTGTACAGCAAATAGGCAGTGGTCAGATGGTCTGTCTGAACAGGCAGTCTGCCTATTTTGGCTGTCAAACCTATGCTCAGGGCCAACATGTGCAACAGCCCTCGCTGAGGCTGCCAGCCAGCCAGGTTACCAACACAGCAGGAGACGTGGCCTTGAGCTGGGTAGAAGAGAGGGGGCACGAAGCAGTACTGGAGTATCAACACAGGTAAGAGCAATAGATGCAACCCAAAAAAGCATGTGCTTGCTGCGCATCCCTATTCTAAAAGATTCAGGGCAAACCATAAAAGCTGTAAATTTTCAGTATTTGTCAGTGTCACCACAAACTATTGTCAGGTATTAGAGCTACTGCAAAAGATGGGAATTTAACAAGCATCCATTCCCCTAGGGAAACAAAGTAAGTGCCACAAACAGTGATCCAAGTCTTGGGAAAATTTTGCATGCCTCTATGTGCTTGTCATAAAAGCTCTGGTACTATGTAAAGACTTCTAGTTGTTTTGAGACATGATGAAGAAAATGGACTCCTTGTGCAAACAAGATCTAAAAGTTTTATTTGAGAGGTGAAGAACCCCATTTTGAAAGATCTGCATTACCTTCTGCGCCTCTTGGGATTCCCTTGAACACTTTACTCATGGTGATGCTTCTGCCTGAACTTATTTTCAGCCCTGACAGCAGGACTAACTTGGTCTAACCAATGGGCAGGTGTCATGGTAAAAGTCTAACACAGATTCTGAAGGTAAAGTGTCAGAACGGTGAGAAAAGGGGGTTGGGTTCACCTGTGCTCACCTTCTTCCTCCATCCCCTCTCTCTTCATTGTAATTCTTTTGCAGTCCAGCTCAGAAAGGGCTGCCCAAAAATCCCTAATCCTCCCTCAAAACAAAATGTCTGTTTGAAGTCTTACTTCTGTGCATTACACCCACTATGCCAAATTCACATCAACACTTTAGCCAACTAACACCCCAAGCCTAGCAAACCCTCCTATAATTAAATGCCGCCTCCCGCCTTGGCTTCAACAGCTGATTCCTCTGTGTCTGCCAATTCTTCTGGCTCTTGCTTTGCATTTACTGATACTCTCTTTGCCTATCAAAAATCAAAGAAAATTTAAAAATGCAGATTATCTAATTGTAAAACTTTTCTTCACTTTAGGATAACTTAAATCATTCCACCTAAGACTAAAGGTCTTGGGCTGGTGACACTTGGTGTGCTGGTGTGAGAGTTAATTGGGGGTGCCCAAGGAAACCAGTCACCCACTGCCCACATCAGACTGCCTAACTCCCCTGCTGGAACAGAACGCCCCCCACTGCCAGTATGTTGGTAGTGATCTTGAGAAATGCAGGACAAAAAATCTACTGCAGGTAGCAAAGAACAGAAGAGATTTTATGTAGGTGTAGTCCAAGCTGAAAGGATAAAATGCCACTAAAAAGTTCTTCCTCACTCTTTTGAGAGAAAGGCAGATTGACTGCTCTTGGTACAGCACTGAACCTGCCAACAAACACGTTCAAAATATTATACAACCTGCAGGTTTATGTATTTCAGAAGGTTACATAGAATGAGTGTCTTTGACAAGTTCATTACACATGCATTCACTATGAATACTTGCAGGAAGAGAACTATCATGGGAAACAACGTGCACATCTATTTGCTTAAACAAGAGGTCAGAGAGGAGTATTACAGAGACAGATAGGTTAATGACTGCCTCAGTTCATTAAAAGTCATTTCCATGCTTTCTGTCAAAGTTCAGTCAGACAGTTCAGAGTAGTATTAGGTCCATTATTATTTCATGATATTTGATAGGAATTGATTTGTAGCAGCAGCTTCTGAAATTAATTTCTAAATTGTCAGCTGACTAACTTGTATTGTTTGTCAGGCACTTGTGGTTTCAATTGTCATGAATAGATAAACCAAACGTACAGCTGCTGGACTTTAAAGATAAAAACTGGGATTCTTGTTTGTGTATGCAGACTCAGGGAAGGTTAATGAGTCATAAATACACAGTATGTAGAACTAAAAATGTTCTTTGTTACAGACAGCCCTCTTCCCCAGACACCAAAAGACATGAAACAGATAATATTAAAGGGGTTTATTCTTAACACATACTTTACAATTAAGAAACACAACCACAGGATTGCACACACCCTCATCTTTCATACTTCAGTTAGTCCTAGAATGCTTTTGCAGACTAATTTGGTATCAGATAAAGGGAAAGATGAAGGATTAATCAAAATTTTGCAAGAGGAGTATAATACACAACACTAAGCAGTCTTTTTTCTATTCCACTTTCCTGCATATTCATTGCAATCAGAATTTAAGAGTGTGCTAGTTTACAGAAATTATATATAGGTAAAAAGGAAATACTGAATTTGGAGTAGGGATGATTGCTCTACTGAAGAAAAATTTCCAAGTATTTGTTCTACAAATCCTTGTTACGACAGGTAAATCTGTTATGTAGGAGAGGAGACATTTGGAAATAAACCTACAGGATTTCTGTAGGATAGAGATCATATCTTTACAGTCATAGAGATTAAAAGATATTTCTAACACCAAATTTGTTCATGTCTTGTTATTCCCAAAGTTTGGCTGGTTGAAATAGATGGGTCAGCATTATTTTTGGGTATAGCTGGTTTCTAGAACATTCCGGATTATGTCCAAAATGAACAGGCATATTGCTTCATTAAAAAGTACCATAAAATCTCACAATGAAAAAATGTTCCAGTAAAAAAAAAACCCTACATATAGGTTTATCCTTTTTATTCTCCATCAATATCTTTGTTAGCATCAACACTATTTCATATTTATTTTGGTGTCACTACAATCAGAACTATATTCCTGAAACTGCATATATTCCTTTGCCTCAGTGGCTGTGAGAAGACACTGCCATAAGTGTAAAATTCACTAAAAAACTTTTACTGGAGCCTTTGATGAGTAATAATGCACAAAAAGCTCTTATAGAGGAATAGAAAAGTGATCACCAAATCACAAATTCCAAAAGCTGCCAGTAATACAAGTCCAGAGAGGGACATTCTCAAGAAAACATGTTGAAATCTATGTTAGGTGGCAGCAACTATTTAGAAAGGCACTTAAACCTGCAATGGAGGTACGAGGCTATTAGCACTCTTTACAGCAGTATCAGTAACGCCAAAATAAGAGTGGCTATCCTTAGCTTTCAGTAAAATGAGATCTAATGAATTCTTTATCACTTATCACAGCACACCCATTTACTAATCTTCACTAACAGTAACACTGTTGTTCATCTTAGGAACAAGATAGACAAAACGTACACTGGTGTTTGACGCTGACTTTCCTGTTTCAAACCAAGCTGCCTTTGTACCAAAGTGATGTTGCTTGTCCTCCCTTGGTCTCAGGTGCACCACTTATCCTCTGTTTTCGTTTCAGACTTGCTCCCTTTCTTTTTATTGCCACTAGACCTGAGCTCCCCCGAAAACTGCAGTTATCAACCAGCCCAACACAGACAGAGCTGCTGCCTGAGCACCAGGGCTTTTCACTGTGAGAAGCCAACTAGCCCACGGCCTGCAGAATCAGTGGCATCTCTGACTTCAGGAAAACACACCCACTACATACCATTGATGCCCAGCTCCTGGAAGCCCAGGATCATGGATGCTCAGGCACCCTCAGTGCTTCTGATGGATAAGCTGTCCCAAATCAGGGCAAAACACAAGCAGGACCACCAGGAAAATAACCAAAGAATTCCAGCAGATACTTTCTTCCCCTTAACACTCTCCAGACCTGGAGTACCATTCAGCAACAACAGGTTCTTCCTTTTTATTTGGCTCCTGCTGTCCACTGAGAGGGCATAACTTAAGCATGAGTGTGTTATTTCAGATATAAAATCTGGTGGCTCACCTTGGCCAGCAAGCTTTCAGCTGTAGTACTTTAACATTGGTGCTATTGTTTGTGGTCTTTCTACAGAAACAAAAAATATGAATGCACACACAGAGCAGAGAGATAAATTTTGTACTATAGGGCTTCAGGGAAAAGCTGAATTCTCCAGGAACCAGAATTCCCATAAAGTCACGAGAATGAAGAGATACTGGGTTACAAATGCTGCTGCACTGAGCACTGTGGGGTGCAACATAGGTACACTGCCTAATTTCTAGGTAAAGCATCAGATAAATCAACTGCATGCTTATCTACCAGCCTCCAAAACACATACAGAGTCCTTCAGCAGCATCAATACAACCAGTCCCAAATAGCCTGGTCATTTAGGACTTACATTTAAATCCTACAGAAATATTTAAGGGACAGAGATGTTAAAAGGAAAGAAAATATTTGGGTTTAAATTAGTGTCCTCAAACAATGATGTGCAAAAAGGGAAATCCCATCTTGGCTTCTTGACCTGTGTGTTAACATGCACAAGTACATTCTCCCTCTTGCTGCTGATTTACAAGTGTGTGGTGATGAAGCTGTAGGGGCACAGATCCGTTGCTCACATCCACACATCTGCATCAAACAGAATCAACTGCAGTAGTACTGAAGCTCCTTACAACACAGGGAGAAGGAAATCCACACTCCTTCCATCTTTTACTCCTTCCTCCACCCATTACCCAGGTATCTGGCAGTCACCAAAAAACCTGTCCCAGAAGATGCTAAAGGGATTAATCAGAGAAGCTTATACCAGCATGTAACCTTCTGGCTCATAAACATCATGTTGCCTCTGCAGAAGACTGGTCAAGTCATTCACCAGCTCTGTGTTACTGCTGGTGGAACAGAGAAAAGAATGGGCAGACAAGCAAACACACTAAAAATGAGTTAGGCAGAGTTTTTATCAAATGACTCAGAATTACAAGTGAATAACAGGGATTATGAAAGTACAGACATAGTTGCATGAGGCCATTCATATGACTTGTGCTCCTCAATGACGCAAGAAGTAAATGAACTGAAGACTATTGACAGTGTACAATTCCTATCTTGCTGCCTGCAATACAATTCAGAGGAAGATTCCAGAGATAAGCCAGAGCCAGAGATAAAAAGTGACATGAGGCAGCTGGTAAAGAAAGAGAAACAGACTCAGTAGATTTTTTATTTTTTTTTGCACTTCTTCACCCCCAGAGAAATGGAAACAAACTGATTGCTAAAGGCTTATCAAATGGGACTTGTTCTTCCAGTGGTACAGCTTATTCCCCTGGAGAAGCAGAGAAGTTTTCTGCATGACTAAGGTTGTCTGGAAGTGTAGCTCCTCATAGCCACACATGAATCACCTGACACTAAGGAGCATCTTTCTCCACTGGCCAGAATGGGCTGGCATGAACATCAACTGAAACCCTGGAAGGATTTCTCACAGACCCCAAGGAAACTACACAAGCCTGAACTGCTGTTATTCCTCCTAATACTCTAGCAATTAAATGGGATGAAGTCCTAGGCTCCATCACCAGGATTAAGGAGCTAACATCCCAGCACTTCACTCATTTTTACACCAAGAGAACACCAATATTGACACAGCTCAAGGCTTCTGCAGCACTTTTTGATCTGCAGATGCAGAAGTTTTCTTTGTGAATGTCCAAGACTTACCTCCATTTCACAGATGGAATAAAAGTGCTAAGCACAGAGAGGAGTGGTTCAGTGGTAGTTAAAATCTCTTTCGCATGGGGCACACAAGTGAAATAGTCACTCACTGATCATATCAAATGAGTAAATCACCACAAACCCTCAGGATTTTAATACACATCAGCTGTCAGTCCACTAGCTTTGCATTTCTCATATCTGACAAAAGCAAGTTCCTTCAGCTTCAAAACACTTTATAGTCAAGTGACAAATACATTGAGTAACAAGAGACACGGAACAAATGATAAATAGTTCAGATTAAAAGATGATCTGGTGAGCAAATGGGCAATGTTGCCATCTTCTAGCATGCAACATATCAAGCCCTGTGAAGCAGCAGCAATGCGTGTCACTGGCATACATAAAACCTGTGGCCCCTACCTTGCCTCTGGATAAAAACCTCTTCAGGAATGGATAGTGATACTTTCACTGACCAAGTCAGGAAGTAAGGGAGGATTTTAAGTGTACACATTCTCCTAGCTTATTTTGCACAAACTTCATGGGAAACCCCAGGAAGAACCATGCCTTGAATGCAAGAATTTCATTGAACTTTACACAGGTAAAATACTGGTAAATTTAGCATTTTCTAATGTGAGACAACACTAGATGAATGTCTTAATTTTTTCTCAAATAACTTCTCTGATAAAGTTCATGAGCACTTTCAGCCACTAGGGATCTTTTGGTCATTGCTAAAAGCCTACTTCATTAACTCTATTTTGTCTAGCCAAACACCTCCTGTAACTTAGACACCCTTAATCTCTTCATTGTGCTCCAGATAACAGAAAGGAAATCTAAGATCCAGCAGACTACCAAAATGTTGTTCTCATCTGGCATCATAGTTTTTGATAGAGACTGATTTTCATAAAACGTATGTGATTAATTTGTTATTCAACAAGTCTAAACAAAGGATATATCAGTTTTCTAAGCAACTGCTCCCCAAAAAAGGTGTTAGTTCTCCTTTCATCAAGAAATGATGACAGCCAAAGTAGAGCCAAAGCTATAGCAGCAGCTTGAATGATACAGAAAAGGCAACAAGTGTGCCAAGCTTGTTAGAAGCATTAGAGTAAGAAAGTTAAAAATAGCTTTCTCTGCCCTTATGACACAATCATGCTTGCTTACAAGTTGCAAACCTTAGTGTCCATCTCTGATGTGATATTAAAACCAGCAATACTCCTCCCTCTCAAAAAAACACACACAGGCTTACAGACTGACTCAGCAGATGGAGTTTCTAGACCATGCCCTTTCTTTTAACTGGGGCTTAATAAAACAACAACAACACTCCTTTCTTCTTACATTAATTATATAAAAGGTTATGAAATACTGTGCTACAGAGGCCACAGAAATATCTGAAACAGAATCTTTGTTCGTTCCCACTTGTATTTAAATCTTCTTACTGGGATTTCCTCTTGTATCTAATATGATTAGTAGCTAGAAAATCTCAGCCTCGGCTTTCTCCCTAAACCTACTTGTTTGCTACAGAATTTGCCTCAGCTCTGTCTTATTGCTCCTGTAACACTTCCAGTCTGGTCATTACTAAGCTACTGAAACTCTGTGGATCAAGTAGGATCATTATGGAAACTGGGCAGGAAAACACCAAATTCCCAGGCATGTTTTAAAGTCAATGAATATGTTAGAGGCTTCCCACACTGGATGTGTTCAGGAGTTACAAATGTGCCTCCTGAAGTCAGAAGCGCCACACAGCAGGTCAGGATTTCTCCTGAATTACCTGCACTCAGTGTAGCAGTGCTGCCAAACACCGCAAGGATCTGTTCAAGAGCACTTCAAAACTTCACATAACTCGAGTGAGTTTGAAGCAAGGTTCCTGATGCAAAAGGGCAGGACTAGCTTAAAGCTGTGTTTGCTTCACTTCACATTTCCTTCATTCCTCAATTGCCTTTGTGTCTCTTTAGAAAGATTTATTCTTGGGCATATTTAAAGGGTATTAACCTATGCTTCCAGAAAGCAAATGTACTCATAAATTGTTTCACAGAAGAAAAATCACTTCTGTCAGTTACCAACTCTTCCCTCTCTGATTTATGCTGTAGAGTTTACTGGCTTCTGCCAGCATCCTGCAAATTTGAAACAGTTGCTAAAGAAATTTTTGCAATCACTTCCTCTAACAAGGTGTTGGAAAAAAAATCCCACCAAAACACCAAAGCCCCAACTTTCTGCTCCTGAGCTGTCACCATGGAAGAGCACTGAAATCATACCACGCTGACACGGGACCACAGAAAATCACCAACAAAGAATACCAACAGATGTAATAGACTATTTTCCTTATCAGAACTGTGTTACTGGTTCTCAAACTTAAGAAAAGACTGTGAATCCATAGGCGACATCCCGGAGCCCTTCAGATTACACTCACTCATCTCTCTCCGTATGATGAGCTCATATTCAGAGCTGAAATGCCTACAGGCATTAATAATCTGAAAATCTATAGAAAAGTATATGCTGACAAGGAGAATGTAGAAACAACCTTCAAATAAGCTTTTCTTCGATCAGATTCTACTTTTTATTTGAAAATATTAAGTTATTTCATTCCCAGACTTCTGAAATGGTCATCTTATATTTCAACTCAACTAGTGTAGGTTACATAGGTAATACTTTTTAAAATTTAAAAAAATAAAAACAGCTCTTGAAAAAGAACTTGCCATTACTGTCCAGTGCTTTGGGGTTTCTCCATTTGTTCCAGATTTTTCATTCCAAACTTTTCCACTCCTAGCATTTCTTCTGATGCCCTACTTTTACCATGTTATTTCTATACTGTCAGAAAAGTGAGGAAGCAAAGATTTAAAACCAAATTGTTTATGAGGGGCAATGCCTTTCTAAATCTCATTGTGTTCTGACAGTCCTCGTTACTGTTTTCTGCAGTTAGGTTTTAACTTTAAGAACACAACTGTGATTTCTTCTTTGTAAAATGTATAAATTGTTCAGTTGTTTTCATAAATGTGTTTTGGAGGTAGATGAAGTAACAACATCATTTCCTAGTATAGCCTCTCATGTTACTTTTAACTTTGTAGTTGAAGAAATGCATTTAGCCTTTCACAATTTTTTTAAAACTTTGAGCGAAAGGTAAATGAACGATATGTTATGATCAAATAGTGTCACAAAAAATTCTTAGTGGTTTTTTTCAGGGAAACAAAAGCTTTCCAGTAGTCACTGGTCACACTTGTAGCATTTGGCTGTCAGACACGATCCAGCCTGGCTTCATAGCAGACTAGTAGATGTTAATTGCTGTAGCCTTCCCTTTGAAATCCAGACCCTACTTGTAAGTTCTATTTCAGACTTACTATTTTAACCATTTTTTAGGACCAAGTAGAATCACACACTTTCTTCTACCTTTTGTATGAAAAGTTTAGTGATTTTGCATTACCCTGTACAGAAGCTAAAAATACAACTTTAGGAGGACCCAAACACAACTGTTTCACAGAGTCAACTGTTTTTTCAGTTCATTTTGCTTCCGAGATCACACTACTTTTCAAATACCCCAACAGCCTGCAAAAACACAATTAGGATCACTTTAAGCAAGTGAGCTTATTACAAACTAGATGGGACCCTATAGATGGACAGCAACAGCGGCTCATGGATTAACCATTTAGAAGGCAACTGGAGACTTTTTGTCACCACCAGGGTAACTCAGTGACAGCAGCACTGAGAAACACAAGTCTCTTGTCCTGTCATACAACCTGAGCAGCTCCTTTCAAGTGTTGGCCAAAGCAGACCACATTCTTCATGTGACTGGTCAGAGATGAACAAATGGGGCAGCGTGATGGGAGCTGAGCTTTACGGCTGCCAAAGAAAAGATGACACACTGAAAGAAATTATTTTAAATTCCTCATACTGATGACCAAACTGTGAATTAAATGTGTCCAAATTACATCCCCTCCCCGCTCCTCAAGAAATGAAACAAGCAAACAAACAAAAAAAAACCTCAACAAAAATGTAAATGAATGAATAAAGCATGCATAACATGCACACAAGTAATGCCTTCATACAGACACTTGATATAGATCAGAAACATATTTAGAAACCAAAGAGATCTTATCTGGGTGTATTAAGCAGTCAAAGTTGCAACAGACCTATAGAAAGAGACAGGGAGAAGTGGACCAGCTCCTACCTTGAACTGAGGGATAATAAGACTTACTAAAAAGGAGAGTTATAGATGACAGAAGAACGGGGCTAAAAAAAGCTACAGACAAATCCACTAAGATTAGCTGTGAAACAGATCTTTTAAAAAAACATGTGTCAGACTGAAGGTTTTTTTGATGACAAACACAATTAGCATATGGAAGAATTTTTTTTTTTTGCCACAAAGCATGAGCTGCAGCTAGAAGTTCATAAAAGGAGCTGCACAGACAATGCTTGCATGACAGACCTGGACTTTAACCAGCCCATGGTCTAGAACCGATGGTGTTTCACAACCAGCTCTTAATGCCAGCGAGAGAGGAGCAAGGTGCCATGTCAAAAGGCAAAAACCACTTGTCAAGACATGGCCTGGTGCCTTTTGCATCTCAAGCATAGAAAGGGAATGTGAGATTTTTAGATTAGGCTATAAAACATAAAAATGCTGATCTACTGCAGAGGTCACTTTGTTCCCAATAGTGTGCACTGGCCCCAGGGCAGGGTATGATCTGAGAACCACAGATAGGAGTTTAGCTGCTGGATTTAGTCTGCTTAAAATAAGAGAAATTTTTTGTTTTTAGTTTTCTGCAGAGTTGGCAGATTGACCAAATCTGAGCATGGTAATAGTATCAGCTATCTATGTCTCCTGAGGAAACTTTGCATTTAGCCAAGTTGTAGACAATTAACAAATTACAGATTTCAAGGTTGTTTTACCTTTTCTGAGAGACTAATAATTTATCAGGAGCATATTTAATATTTTGTAGGTCAAAGTGGAGGTTGGAGAATTCAATAATTTTAATTAGATATATGTAGTTGCACTCATTAAAAGGATAAATCTAACAAAACTGAGTTAGGGGGTTTGGGGGTTTTTTTGTTCTCATTAAAATGATTCTTACAATTTTAAAGGCAAAATTTCTGTGTTAATAAACTGGGGGCTGGGGAAAGGGAGTAAAAAACACAGGTTGCATTTAAAGTAGGATGAAGGAGTGATATTTGACACCTCGGATATTACTGACCAGAACCTCAGCAGGAATAAGCTAGGGTCAATATAATGAGTTTGATGAAGCTTGTGTCATGAAAGCAGATTGAATTACATGTTCCAGCAACTGGCATAAAAAGGCAGCATTACCTCTAATTGTGAGCAATGATTTCATCCAGGAAAGCCCAACTTACATTACAATGGTGGGGAATATTATTATCCACTTTTATAAAAGGGAAAACCAGGACACAGGGAGCTAAAGGGGATATTAGCAAGATTTCACAGTTGCAAAATTAACAGACCCTGTTTAGCTCAGTAAAGTTGCTTCCTGATACTTTCCATGCCTTATTTTAACTGTGGTAACAATCTAGCTCAGTTCATTAATTAAAAAACTTAAACCAAATACGCACAAATTTTTATCATTGGAAAGACAGATAATTTTTCCTTGGAACAGAACTGCTACTGCTTTACATAGATTTCATGGTAAAAGAACATTGGAAAAATTCAAGACTTATGATAATAAATACAGTAGTTTGCCCAGATATTATTTAGCTCTGCCTTAGTGAATCAATGCATTTTCCTTTTTTGCTGTGAGGGATCCTTATTTTTCTTAATACTTGAACATTGACGACATGTAATTATCCGCTACTTGTTTCCTGCTCAGGAGCCTTGTAATAGCAACAGAGACTCCTGAGCTATGCTTGTGATAAAAATCATTAATTCTTACAGAATACATTATTTCAGAGTCCAAAGGAAATCAGCAGCTCACTGTTATTTCCTGCTCACCTCAAAAATGCCTGGAAAAAATGAACAAACAAAATCGCTATCCCTCAATTTACCAAAAGAAAGCTCTTCAGAGGAATTGGAGTGACTAGAAACACAGTGTCTAAAAATATTCAGCCTAGTTATTCTGTCAAAGTGAGGGAAATGTCAGCTGGGTCACTGAGACTACAAAATGATTATCCATTATCATGTGATTATTTTATGTATTTTTACCTTTTCATCTCCCTGTTTCATGCACATGTTGCAGCTCAAATACAGCCCTCAACAGGCACTTTATGGTGCAAATAGCAAACACCTGCACTTCTGAATGTGCTGGTGGCTTTACCATGGACTGTAAGGGTGAAAAATGAGGCCATTAATGTCTGACACAATGGGGCATTTCGGGCTGTCATCAGTCTCATCCTAAGAGCAACTAACAAAATTACTGAAATGCTTTTGACTGTTTATGATCAGCTCCTCTAAGGGTGACACAGTCTATTGCAATACATCAAAGCATATAGAAATGGGTTTGTGACTAATCAGTAAGTTACAATACACCTCAGCTCTGTGCAGGAGAGACCTTTGTGTTCTGCATCATTCATAAACTTAACTGGAGCAACATAACAAAACCAATTGTATTCTTGGCATCATTCTGCATTGAGTGCTGGCAAAGTGCTTATTCTCTGTTTCTTTAAATTTATTATCCAGCTTTTATAAATGAAATTAACTAACAGGTTTTTGTCTTGTCAACTATCGGTAAATGGCTATAATATTTGACATAAGATTTCATATCTAGTCAGCTGGATGGGTTTTCTGCCATGTTTACACCATCAGAATAACTGCTTTTCCCTGTCTTTTTCTCACTCATATTTTATATATATCTGTGTATATATGTTAAGTCATAAAAGCAGACATGACTTGTATTTTCCTCTAAGAACGCACATAAAATAGTCTGCTGTTTGTACGCACTAACAATAAGCATCTTCTAACATATATACACACACATTCTTACATCTTTTAAATTCTTTGTATATAGCGAAATACATTTTATCAGTTGGAGACACACTGGAGAGCCCCACTGGAAGCAGAATATGTACCTTAAGTTTGCCATTTTATAAACATTATATAAACAGTTTACAAACGTATATGATGAGATGTGGCCCTCCACAATCATAGCTGTTGAGACTTTTGGTTGTTCGGTGTCTTCCTGAATGGGAGAGCATAAGAAAACCCCAAAATATTTCAGGTATATATTTCCAGATGATGTAAAAACATCACTTTCAGATCAATATATTTTAAAAAAGCACCTCTGTTATTTGCTATTTTGCCAGTATTCAAAGATTCCGTAAATTGGTAATTTTCTTTGAAATACAAGTCTATGATGGGGTAACTTTGTGTTGATTTTATGATTCTTAAGAAGATCTTCTTTCTTTAGATTCAAATTATTTTTTTCCTAAATTCATGCATAAGCCACAAACCCATCTTCAGTTTTTGTAATTCCCCAAGAATTATGAGGATCACTGGATAACAGAGGTTGCTACTGGGGAACTAATAACAAGTCACTTGTGAGAGCAACGCATTATGTAATCACAATTTTCACTTTCTTCCTATTGAGGCCAGGGCAGGAGCAGGGCCAGAAGTCCAGTTCCACTGCACAGGGAAATGTCAGCACTTGGAACCAAAGACCCTATAGTCTTTCTCTCTCCTCACTGGCCTTCTTCAGAAGTTATAGCCAGAAGCCTGCCACGACCTTTAAGGCTTCCCAAGAGTGAAGACTCAGCCAGGAAACTTCATACAGAAAACAGAGGCCAGGTCCAACCACCCGTCAGAAGATGGTGGAGAATGGCACAGCAGGAGAAACCTGGCTGACCATGGGCTGTTACACCTTCCACATGACTGAACGCCAAGGACAGGCTGCACAAAGTCACTCAGTGAGAGGGGAAGAAAGGAGCAGGTGGAAAGAAGTGCTCAGCATATGTCAGTGCTCAGCATATGTCAGAGCTCAGCTCCAAAGACACCTAACAGCACCCTGCATCACTGGAGAAATTTCCCAGCCATTTCCAGAGTAAATCCATGCTTGTAATACACCAGCAACTAAATCTGGCCCCTTTGTTTTCCCTACTACGCTGGTTTGTGTTTGCTTCTTCCCTACAGCACTATGCAAGCCCTTCGTTCTGCACTGCATCTAACATTCCCCTGACTCAGGCATTAAGAAAGTATGTCAATGCATGCAACTAAAATCACCTCAAATCTGGTGCAGGTGTTACCCTGCACTTGCACAACTGCTTGCAAAGGTGCAACAAAGACAATATTTTAGTGGAACCTGCTGCCACATCCTTGTGTTTAGTTTCTTCCTTGACAGGGACTGAATACCCAACCACATACAGTGCGGAGCCATGGAAGTAGAGTAATACTCTGGTGGGTATGCTAAGTATTAGTTTACTAAAAACTTGGGGAGGAGGGTGAGGCAGGAATCCCCCTGACTGACAGGTTGCTCCAAACTCCCAAATTTTGCCTGTGGCTCCCACACAGCAGCCAAAAATTCATATGGACAAACAAGCAGACCTCACATCCTTTCAAAGAAGTCCCCCTGCTGCTAACCTGGACATATAAAAGTACAGCTGGTTTCTTGGTCTCTCCCTCAGCCTTCCCCTTCTACTGCACACTCTAGCAGCTCATGCATATTCTTCCATTTCAAGGGCCTTCCCTTTTAATTGCAGAAGCATTGGCAGGGATGGCAGAAATTTCTCATAAGCCTCCTGGAAAAGGAGAGAGTCAGAACACAGTTGTTTTTCCAGACTGGAGATCAAGGGAGGAAACTCCACACAAGTTTTTATTATTATAAAAATGGGGATCCCCAGGCTAGAGCCTCTTTAATATCTTTGCAGTTACTTTTTCTACTGACAGCCAGAGTTACAGTGTCTGTTGCTTTCAGAACTATGAATAACCATCAGTTATTCACAGCACTGTTTTCTACGAACAGTACACAGATCATCTCCATAGCACAAGCAGCAGAGATGGGAACAACTCAGCAGCAACAAGCCCAAGGTACAGTCTCTAACAGCATGCCCTGTCTCTGTTTAAATTGATTATAATTGCAAGAGAGACATTACATCCTTTAAAGCTGTGCTTATAGAAGAACAGGAGTATGTTTCACCGTGAACCAAAACAATCAGTTACTTGAATATGCATAACTGCTTCTTTGGCTGTCCATCCTACAATAAAAATAAGCATCCAAGGTTTTGAAGCTGCTGCAGCTGGCAACCCAGAACACAGAAGAGAGAATTATCCTCCCATTTCCTGTGCTTAAGTATATGCAGTGTAATAATGTTCCACCTTCTGCTCACTTCAGAAGTGGTGATTCCCCCTACATTAGTGGGATAACACACCACTTCTCCAGCATCACAACACAGACGCTGTGATGCATCTGGCAAGGCTTCACGTTGATGTTTGTAAAACCTGTGTTATGACTGTAGCAGGAGAAAACAGTGTTTAATGTTAATGCTACTTCCTAGAATACAGTTAAAAGGCATTAAGAGAGAACAAATGCAGGAACACTACAGAGTGTTGGTCAAAACACTGTCAATACAAAAAAATAGATGCAATGCTGAAGGAAGCACATCCTACACCAGTTACAGAGAACATGGTGGATCATCAAAACATCATTAAAGCAATAAGTAGTTTACTTTACATCAGTGAGCTCTCAGCACATCTGTATGTTCAAGAAAACTCCTGCTATGGTTGTGTCCACTTCCTTAGGCAGCCACACAGCACTGCATTGCTTGGGATTTCAGCAGAGCCAATAAACACTGGTTAAACATTTATACTTACAAATTTAAGGAGTTAAATTATTTTATTGATGTAAGCTTCTCTGTTGCCAGATTTGGTTTTGAAGTCTACATTTGGGGACTAAGCCATTTCAAAACAATATTTAAGATAATTATAAATGTAAAGATATATCAAAGCATCTTCAAGAAAATCAACGCTCCCCCTCCATAGTCCAGATAAATATTGTGCAGAGATACATTTGTCACAAGTTCAGAAAAACAAAACTTAATATTTTTGTCATGTTCACTGCATCTCAGCATTCAATATTGCAAGGCATTCCCAATCCTATGATTAAATCACACACTAATATTATGAACTGAAAGAACTGCATTGCAAGGACAGTGATGCACAACACAAGGAATGAAGTAATCTCATTGAACTACCATGCACAACAAAGATATGGGTGTCATCATTACAAATGGCAAAAAATAAAGCAATAAGCAGATTTACCTGAAGTAGTAACTGTGTTCTATTCCTGCTTTGTTTCATATTCCTTTCCGGATAAACACCCCTAAAGTATATTCCCACTTTGCAGTAATATTTTATTCACAGCATATGTACTCATCATTAAGTGGAGAACTGTAAGGTTTTCAGAAGGAAGGCAGAGTGTGGGGGGAACCGAAATCCCCCCATTCCCAGCTCTCCCAGCTGAACTCTTATGCTGCAGGTGGACAGCAGGGTTCTGCTGGAGGGGAGTCGCAGTGAATGCAGCTCCTCTCAGCAGCACTCCTTTCCCCAGCACACGCTGCTCCCGCACAGCGAACAGCCTGCAGTGGAATAACAAGAGAATTTCTCAAGTGCTAGTGTAAGTGAAGGAGGGGGTGTCAGGGAAAGCAAGGGAAGAAAAGGCTCGGGAAGCTGCTTCCCTCTTCAGCTAAGGCATGCTGTATGTCCCTCTCTCACGGGGGTCCCACACAAGAATAGGCACACTGAAGATTTTAAGGCTCTGAGATACTGTGTAAGATCTAACACAGGGAGTTTCTAAAATAACCAGCGTTAGGGAATGCAAAGTATTACATTTCCCATACCAATATCAACACCTCCCTGTTACAGCTCCTGTAATGTGATGCACATTTTGAGACAAACAACAACATAGTATAAGATAACATCTTTGGCCTCAAATCTAGTTGCAAAATCAGTCTTGCTACTACCCCTCCTCAAGATTCATTTGACAGTTTCTAAATTTTGCTAGAATTTACAGATATCATTTCCCCCAATGTATTCTTTAGTATTTTTGCCCCTCTGATGATGAACAAACAAAGACATTATTAACCCTTGCAGGTGCTTAGACAGTCTTGTTTACAGCCCATTACTGAACAGTAATTTAAGTGACCACAGAGATGAAAAATTACTCTGCATGTAAAAATAGCCAGCAAATCTACACAGCACATGTGCCAGACAATCAGACTTTTACCAGATATGCGCAAGGCTCATCCAGCCATCATGGAAGTGGAGTGTAAAAGACCTGCTGAGCCTCAGGCTGAGCATGAGGGTTATTCATCTGGCATCCCCTGCTGCAGCTCCTGGGCAGCTCCAGGGGCTGAGCTGACGTACAGTGTATGACTCTGGCACTTTCCTCCAGCCCTGGGGCTGGATCCTAGGCATCCCCCACATGTAATCTCACAGGCAACCCAGCACCCGACTACAAACGCACCTTTTGCATTAAACAACAGGAGTTGAACTGTTTGCCTTCTTACATATTATTGCTAACAGTAGACTTTTTAAGGGAACTGTAACTCTTAGATTATTACAGTCTCTTGTCCATGCTGACTTTAATGACCAGCCCTGAGAGATATGACCCCAATTTTCCCTCACTCATTGCTTTAAAACAACAATATTGCTTACAACTAACTGTTCTAAGAAAGCAATGATAATGGTTATTGTACTAATAGTATTCACAATGATACAGTAATGACTATACTTTGTAATCCAGTAAAAATAATTCTGAGAAATTTCAGGGAGAATTTTCATCCCCATGTGGTTTATATACGCTAATTCCTATGCAAATTAAAAACATACTGACACATCTTATTATAATACTTGTCCATTTTGAACACGTATCTGGTGAAATCATCACAGTCATATTATGCTTGTGGAAGATGAACACATCCCAGCCTGTATTGTTGCCACGACAAGAGATATGGATCCATCATGGGAGTGTATCCTCCACTCTGGGAGGTGGGTGTTCAATACCACTAAAATGGCATGGACAGTGGGTGGCAGCAGGTTATAATTTCTTCCCTACATTATGTAATTAGTTCTGTCAATCCTGACCTTTTAAAAACTCAGAGTATAAGAAATAGAACAAACTGATGTATTTTTACTTATTGCTTCAATATTCTAGCATTTTAGAATAATATTTTCTGCTCTAAAGAGCTGAGCATCACAACTATTTTAAGAGAGAAGCCAGAGCTTTCCATTGCTGTAGAAACTGAAGCTTTAAGGGAAATCACGACAAGATCCATAATAAAATCATGACTGCCAGCAATATCACACAGCATGTAAAGAAGAAACCCCCTAATTACATCATGATGTCACTAAACACAAACAGCTGACAACTTATGAGGAAGGAACAGTGAGTAATAGGAGACAATGAGTGTCACGTTAGTGTACGACAGATCCTGGCTGGGACACTCCTGGATGGGGAAGGGGAAGCAGCTTGTGAGGGGACTGACACACAAATGTCAGTCCAACAGGCAGTGCCTGCTCTGGTGACCTCTGCGAGAAAAGGCAAACACAGTTGCTGAAAAATCTTTCAAAACAAGAGCACTCCCTCAAGGCTGAATGACTCCAACAAGTCAGGATAGGGAAATCATGAGCTCAAGGCATTTACGAGCTGCTTACCTTTACAGCAGCCGGTTAACAGTGGGTATCCTGGTCTGCTTCTACATGCAAGCACAGCAGTGCACGCCTCCATCCAGCCCTGAGTGAGGACAGTACTGACTATTCTCTCTTAGCTCCTGTAGATCTGGACCTCTAACCATGTATAAGATCTTTGGCTACTCCAGACTCCAAACAGCAATGCAGACAGATCATACAGGGAATAAACTATTCCAAAACTTGCTACATGGTTGAAGGCCGGAGCATAAGCAGATATGCAGGGCTAGCTGGTTGACAGACCATGTGCTGACTGAGCACATCTCACTCTTGGGTCACCCACGCAAGCAGAAGACACACCACACTCCTGTGTGAGTGACACCAGCATCAGCAGGAACAACACGTGTAGGAGTCCTGATCTCAGCCCTGGAGATGTGATAGGTCTGACACATCAAAAATAGAAGATTCTTGTCATTATAGCTCCGTGTTGTACACTATTAACACAAGGGCCAGGAACATCCATCCCTTTGTGAAAATTAGGCTCCTCGGAGCTGTACATGAGAGATAAGTGGTAATACTGATGTGAATCCCTATTGTTACAGGGTTGGAGACCCCAAGGCCTCCAACAAAACACAGAGAACTGTACAAACAAGAGGCATTCCTTGCCTAGGGGAGCTAATCATCTAAATGAAAAAGACAGGCAGGGAGTTGGAGGGAAAGCAGAAGCACAGAGAGGTGAAAGCAATTTGCCCAAGGCCATGCAGCCAGCCAGCGAGCAAACCAAAAATAGAGGCTGACCCCCTTGATTGTCAGGCCATTGTTCTCTCCACTAGACTGAATCTCCCATGGTGAATGTGACATTAAATTGGTACTTCTGTTTTGCTGCTGTCATTTTTAAAAATAAAGCATGACGACAATGTCACAGCACTGAACTGCTGTAATCGAGGCCACACAGGCACTTTTAGAAACAATACCGTGGAGAACTTTTGCTTAGACAAGAAAGCAAGGCCCCCAGACACAGGGACTGGAAAGCACACCCTGACTACCAGCTACTGCTCTGCCTGGAGAGACAAGAGTTACTGCAGTTCTGAAGTGCCTTTACCAGAGCAAACCCTGGACAAGAAGTGCAGCTCAAGAATGCAGCTGAGGGCAGACACCATCAGCAACCGAGAAAGGATCTGGCCCTTCAGAAGACTGTATGGGTGTCTGCAGTAGCTCTCAGATCGGCAGGGCAAATTCTGTGCAGAACGTGGCACTGAACTATTGCTGACAACTGATCAAGATCCTGGCTGCTCTGGACACCAACATGCAGGGTGCTTGTTCTTTTAAAGCACAGGTTTTCATCCCCCATAAATGCCACTTTAAATGCAGTAAAGTCTTCCAAAAGACCTACATCTACATTTTTAAAGGGTGTCACTTCAGGCATCGCAAACACAAGACTTCCACCAATGTGTACCTGAAGCAGTTCTTCAGCATATGCCACAGTACTTGGAGGACTCAGCAGGAGGAACAGCCACACATGCTGTCCTCATGGAACAGGAATTCTATTACCTGCATTCCAACAACTTTTCTCAAGTGCATAGATATTTTATTACATTAATTCTGGAATGGAGCCACACAGAAATTCAGTTATGTTTTTAAACACACCTCCTTGGTACCACATATTCAGCCTCCATCCCCCAAACCGGAAGGCAGCAAATGTTTTTCTGGTCTTCAAGAAGGTGCCAGTAGGATTCAGGGAACTACAGGCTGGTCAGCCTCACCTCAATTCCTGGAAAGCATTTCCTAACACATGAAAGACAAAAAGGAAACAGTCAGCATGGAGTTTCAATGAAGAAATCATACCTGATCAACCTCACTGCCTTCCTGACTGAGATGACTGGCTTGATGAAAAAGCAGAAATCACCAATAGAGCCTGACAGTTGACTGGTTGGAAAGCAGGCTTGCCTAGAAGGATCTTGGGGATCCTGCTGGAAAAGAAACTGACCATGACCTTGCAACACACCATTGTAGCAAAAAAAAAAAAAAAAAAAAAAAAAAAAAAGAAGGTCAAACAGCATCCTGAGCTGCATTAGGATAAGCATCATCATCAGATCGAGGAAAGTGATCCTTCCTCTCTACTCAGCGCTGATGTGGATGCATCTGGAATGCTGTGTCCAGTTGTGAGTTGCCCAGTACAAGAAAGACAAGGACTTACTGGAGAAATCCAGGGCAAGATCACAAAGATGATTAAGGGACTGGACCATCTATGGGAGATGAAGAAAGGCTGGAAGACCTGAGAGTCTTTATAAGGGAGAAAAGAAGACTAATGTAGGGATCTTATCAATGTGTATAAACACTTGATAGGAGGAAATTAAAAAGAGGGAACCAGGCTCTTCTCAGTAATGCCCAGTGATAGGACAGGAGACAATAGAGGCAAATGAAAACACAGAATATTATATCTAATCGCAAGAAAACACTTCTATTTGAGGATGGTGGAACAGTAGAACAGGCTGCCCAGAGAGATTATGGATTCTCCACAAAGATATTAAAAGCTTGGCTGGATATGTTCAGGGAAAACCTGCTCTAGCTGAGTGCTTGAACAGTGGGGCTAGACAAGATGATCCCAAGAGGTTGCTTCCAGCCTCAATGACTCTGTGATTTGCTGGTGCTTCAGTACATTAACAGCACAGTTTGCTTGCAATGACCCAACTACAGCTGGTGCAGGTGTATGCAAATATCTCCCCATGGTTTCTTGGTGTGCTTTCTCTCCTTCTGCCAACAACAGATTGCATCAAATTGAAGAATTTAATTCCAGTCTTAAGACTTAAATGTGACAAGTAATTAATTCCTTAATAAGCTGTGGTAATTCACCTTTATAGCTTGTGTCCTTGTGACAGCTGCTGTGCATATTCCACTCCTTTCCACCTTTTGGCATGGGAATTGCACTCATTTACCTCATTCCCACTAAAAGTGGAAATGCAGAAACTGAATTGAAGGCAAGTTTCTAGCTGTGATTTCATTATAGAAAGTAGAGGATACTATTTTACAGAAGTAATTGTGTCTGGCATGAAACTCAGAGAAATCTGCAAAAGGAGAGTGAAACAATGCAATTTATGAAGATATTGCAATCTACTATTAACAGAGGAGAGGTACAGACTCATTCAGACACTGACAGTGACAGAATTCTTTAAGTGAAGGAAGAAAAGTATTTTAAATACTTAATTTACCAATGTTAAAGCATTCTAACTTTCTTAAAATATAAGCTGACAGATTTCAGCATATTATTAAATAAAAATATTTAGTTCTTGCTCCTCCTTTGGGGATAAAAAGAATAAAGAAACTATATTTCTCAAGAGTAAAAGTTCCACAATTCCTAGGCAGACTTGATCAAGAAATCAGTAATTCTAGATTTATAATGCATCTTACAAGCTAAAATATTGACTTTTGTACTACGATGACAATGTTGGTATAATAATTGGTCTTAAGATTCAGTAAGTCAGACACAAAAACCTCTGGCTATGGCAATTCTGGTTTCCTCTTGTAGTTTGTACAGCATGGCAACACTTCAAAACACAACATTGTCAAACTAGAGTTGAAAAAAACGCAAGCTTGGGAAATTTATGCAGTGTAATTTCCTGGAGAAAAAACTCCAAAACATTAAAAACCCTAGTAAGATGGCAAAGGTAAAAAAATGAGGCTCTCCAAAACAGATTAATTTCATAACACAGATTAATAGTAAAGTAAGAAAACTGAAGTTGTGGTTTTCCTTCTGTATGCTCTAAGTCCACCATATTCTTAAGTCACACATGGATTTTACTTCAGTATAGTTAAAATTTGCGCTTTCAGGTCAATACTGTTGTGTAAGCAAAGAAAGCAAGGAAGAAACTTACCACAAAAAACAAACCTGAACTAAATTTTGGTTTGCTCACTCTACAAAGCAGACTACTGTGGCTAGTTTATTCGAAGAATTAGTAAAGGAACAGGCATACTTGGTTATGGCAAAACAAAATTCCTCCAGACTTTCGAATGTGCAGCAATCTGTTGGAGCACTGGTTTCTAGCAAAAGAAAAGCTCAGTTACTCTAGGCACAAGCCCAATCTGCCAGCAACAGAGGAGAAATATGGATTAAGATTTCACAGCACTAGTCCTGACAGGTTTTTTAAACGGCTGTGCATTCACTGTTCTACCTGTAGGTGGGCTGTTCTGCCCAGTATCATAGACAAATATTAAAAAGATGATCACAGCTGAGTATTCTTCTACTAAAAGAAAACATATGCATGAAACTGTAAATTTTCATACTTTCCTCTCTACAAAGCTCTCTGCAAGAACTACCCATAGCCATATAGCTGTATGCCTTAAAAAAAAATATTAAGTGCAACACCCCTGAGGACAGCAATATTTAAAGAGGTCTTTGAGAAACAGAATTAAAGGTTATTCTTTATAAATCTCTAAAACTGCAGGCCTCCTTTGGAATTAAATTTAAAATCCAATGGCTTTAAAATTAATTCAACAAATAATGTCTGCAAATTGAAAAAGTACAGCTCAGACATCATGTCTGACCACTATTTAAAACACCCATATGTTGAATATGTGTTGTATCAAAATTGCTCCTTTGGGCCAGGAAATAGTATAAACATCTCTTTATGCAGAGCATGTTTCATTAAGTAATGCTGACATGAAGCTTCCATGTTAGCTCATGTGACTTATGAAAAGAGTTTAGGTATGTGTCTGCAACAAATTTTGTTTAAAATTACCTTTCATACACATATATAACTCCAGACATAAATATTTATTAGTTTAAATTATTACATAATTGCACTATAAACACACAAAAAATCCTGTTAATATATTTTCACATTAGAGTGCTATCGATCTTGTGCTTGTTGACTAAACATCCTAAGAAACAGATGATTACAGCTGATAACCTAGACAGTAAAATTTAAAGAGAAGTTGGCAATACTTCTAATTAAAACTTCAAGATGGTCTACTGTTTCCAATGTCACCTTTAAATTCAGAAAAGGCAAATCTCTCTCAGTACTAAATTTTCACTTTCGTGGATAACACTTAATTGATCATCAGGAGCAGTAAAAGGATCTTGAGTTCAGCCTGGCTTGCAAAGACAAGAAAAGCACACTCACATGATCACATAATCCATGCTGGAACAACTCCCAGCTCTGTGTTAATTAAGGTTATAACTTGATTTTGAGGCTTTAAAGGAAATTTCCACAGCAGACTGTGAGGAGGAAAGCAAGCCACCCTCCAGAAGGAAAACAGTACTAGAATTTGCTATTCAATATCACAGAGGATTTCTGCAGTAAGTCCATCCATATTAAGGCCCTACCATGCCTGACAACAGAGAAAACAAGTACAAGGAGATAATTTCTGCACAGAAAAGCCTGAAGTCTATGGACAATATGCAGAAAAATCTGATCTACCGAAGCCTTGATGGGTGCTTTTAACCACAGCACATGAATGGCTCCACTACAGCAATGTTCTTCAAGATTTTAATTAGGCAGCCAAATGAGAGGACCGGGTTTTACTGCCCCACACAGCACATCTTACAACCCCAAGTAAATCCCTGATCCCCACAATGAGAATGGAAATTAGGAAAAAATGTGCTTGAAATGGAAACAAGACTCTTGCTTTCTGCTGTATCCCAGCACCTGCTGGTGTTTTAGTGCTTTTCCATCAAAGGAAAACACATAGCAAAAACAGGCAGAATTAGAGTAGAAAGCAATATGGCTCCAAGGCAGTGTGACACCCTTATATGGTGACTCCCTTGCTGAAACGAGCTACTTAAGTGTAGAGATAGATAGATATACCCTGTAAAGCAACTATCTTCAAAGCACAAAAGGGGTACAATGATCAGAAAAAGATTTATTGGCATCACCAATGAAAACACACAATAAGAAAGGAAAATACTCATCAGTGGTAGGAAGTATGTCCCTATCAAGTTAGTTAATTACAGGTTGTCAGGATGGCAGGTAAGTTCTGAAGTATATTGTAAACTGGCTTATAAATAACTGTTACTCTCTTAAGATTACCTGGCATCTCCATCTGTTCTTCATTACTTCGATAAACTTCCATTCTTTGAATTGTGTTGTGCTGGGAATTTGCCTTACATTAAATATTTTGAAAAAATATCAATGTTGTTCTGCAATTTCTAAGGACAAAGCTAAAACCACATTTTTCACATATATGGAAACATTAATCTTCTGATTTTTTCCTTGAGATGCTTTGCTCTTGCATGTGTTGGAGGACGACTTCTGGAAGACACCAGAAAGTTTGTGCATTTTCGCTTCATGAAAACAAAAAAAGAAACTGTGGCAAAACCACTTGATTTGGAAAAATCACAGTGAAGTTTACGGAGACTTTGCAGCATGGTGTGACTTTGCCAACATGCTCTATATAAAAATAAATGCTCACTAAAGCACACACCCTTGCAAATGCAGGAGCAGAGCCTGAGTCATCTGCTGTTGACAGATCTCTAAGAAACAATTTGACAAAGCATCGCGTTTTACTCTCAGGCTGCCTCCCAAAGGGTAACAACCACCTGCTGCTCCTCTTGCCTTGAGTGACAAAGACCTGCAAGGTTTGCAGAAACAGGCAGACATTGCTAAAGATGCACCGAGGTCTCAGTCTAGAAGCACACAAGGAAGATGTCTTTTGGTTTGTTCTTTTCTTTGCAAGAGGACTACATAAGCTGTGAATATTCCTGTGAAGAAATGTAAGCTGTGCCTCTGGGGCAGTTTTTGGCTTATTGACCACATAACTCTTAGCTTCTGAAACAAATGAAACAAACAACAGCTTTAACCACGAGATAGTCCTTTTTCCTCTTCTGCAGTGGGACCACAATCAGTCAGCTATCCTGTGGGAAAACCAATGAGAAATCACATACTGAAAAGGATTTATAATGCATATGTAAGAGTTAACCCTTCACAGTCTTCTTTCTTAATTATTGCAAGACACATCTCTCATATGCTCACCACTGCAGCTTAAAATGCTCTTTAAACACCTTTGTATCACTAAGATCCTTAGAGCATTAGATTGTGTTTAACTGATCCCAGTGATTTTCTTTTTGCAGCCCTCCAGATTCTACAGAATGTTAAAAACGTTTTTAAGAAACATTAAGAGCAAAAAGAAAGACAGCTATATCACTACCAATGCAGAGAGTAAATCTACTGTATTAACCGATAAAATATAATGTTGGTAAAAGTAACCAGGAGCACTAGGACTGATCTGAACTCTATCTTTTTTCAATAATAACCAGCTCTTATATTTCAAGGTAAGATTAGTGAATGGGAAAACAAAAAAGTGAAATGTTACCAAGGAAATATAATCAAAGACTAATGACAAATAGAAGGTCTCTGGGAAAATGGCTCAAGTTTTAAATAGCAGCTATCTGGTGTAAGCACAAAATCATAAAGAAAGGAATTTCTCTGCAGAGTGCATTACATTTTTCTTTGCATTCATTTACTTGTCTGTTCATTTGTGCTGAGTTTTCTCAGCACCTGACCTATTATTTACAAGCTGAAATTCCTAGTATTTTTACTGGGAAATGAACTGCCAAAATTGTCTTCAAAAACCTATGAATATTTTTACCGCTTTTATAATTTCAACATTTGGGTTTAAATTTTAAGCCTATTTCAATCTAGCATTGCAGCCAAGAGTCTGTAGAAGTAAACTTAAGTTAAAAAACCAATAAAAATCTGCGAATTTGTGTCTGTTATCCCAAACCCACCAAACTAAAAGGTCAACTTACATCTCAGATACAGCTACATTAAGGCATGTACCCGTAAGGCAGAATTACATAAACAGCTAAAAGCTGTACCAGTTGTAGCCTGTAGTCCTATAAGGCTCACAGTCCCAGTCTTAAAATTTTAAAAGAATATTTTTCATTTCTTGACACAACAAAAGTTGTGGTCCATTTGGGAATGCAAGATGAATACGTTGATACTGAACAGAGCAGGGATAGCTCACAGTCACTGTCTGCCTCAGAAAGCATTGAGATCTACTCCCTTTGAGAGATCAGTGAGTAATGTGCATTTTAAAAGACTGTCCTGCTGAACAGAAGATTATAGGGGAAGTAATTTTGAGACAGCAAAGGGATTTTAAGAGTTTCTGTCAGTGAAACATTACGTCATAATTCCCCGCTGAAAAAGAAACTTTCATTGTAGAGAATGGCAGAAAAACCATGTCCTGAGAGTAAATTCCCCATACATAACAAAAGGCTTCAGTGATTTAGTGAAATGGGAAGTCCTAACAGCTTGCTGTGTTCTGTCATAATGCTATATTATGGAGAGAAATTATTTTGAAATTAGATTAAATTAAAATTAATCAAGATACTTATAAAATTTTCAGAATATTTACTTCAAGCCCCTAGATGTATTTGTTAATTTGTTAGCAGCAATATGAAGGATACCTCTTGTGAAATATCCCTCTTGTGGAGCTCTGCTTCAAATATTTAATTAATTTTAACTTTAATTATGGAAGCACAAACAGTATTGACATAATAACATCAAGTAAATTTCACAGATGATGTTAGTGAATATTTATTCATAGTTCATATTTATTTATATAAGCTAAACCAGGACCACATGATCCCACTAGATATATGCATGCTGATTCTGAAAGGCAAGTTTGGTTTCAGGGTGGTTTTTCCTACCTCTGACAGCACCACAGTGGATTTTTAAATATCCTAAATTAACATTTCTCATGTCCTTCTTGTAATGAGGCTAAAGAGGTTGTAAATACACAGAAAAGCCATTTAGACATGGTACTTTTACACACAACTAAATCCTTGGCATCAAAGAAAACAGAACCTCAAATGACATCTTGCAGAGGCTTTGTGTAAACCAGTTAAAAGGCCCTAAGTATTTTGTGATCTTTCACTGTAAACTTATGAAAACAAGGGTAACTGGAGCAAAATAACCAAGAATTGAGATACTTCTGGAAAAGCAGAAAGCTAGGCAACTCACCTCATGGGAGGAGCTTATTATCACTTGTAAAAAAATTCTATTGCACACTAACTTAGCAATTTGTTTTAAAAATAAGTGAGATGGTACAGCTTCCTTTCATAAGAAAAAGCAAAGCTCATTTAAATCTTGATGTCAGCTTGAATTAATTTATGTCAGACTCATGGCAATATCCCCTGATGCTGCAGGTTTTTTAATTATTAGGCATAAAAGCAGCAGTCTAATAAATCCCAACAGTAACGATAACGGCAGAAGCATTTTACTTTCTGCAGACTCTCAGAGGCTGTAAATGCCGCATTTATTCTGAGGGCAGTGTTCAGACTGAGAGGAATCTACAGAAGCATCTGGAGACAATTATTCAGCTAGAATTAAAAGCAGAACAGACCTCTGAGATCTGTGCCTGAAAGGAGCAAGCCTTTGTGCTCTGGAAACAGAACTGCACCAGTGCAGGGGCTCTCAAGATTTCTTACGTGGGTTTTGGTACCACAGAACATTTTACCTTTACATTTTACATTTTAGAAGATGGTGCACTAGTGAGAGCAAGTCATTTTAAATGAGGACAGAAGATTTTCTTATCTTACTTATATGTCAAATAGGGAAAAGAGCCAAACAACCAATATGTTGCTGTTCTGACAGGATTAGAAAAAGTCACATCACAGAGAAGCAATAAAGATACTTAGCACCTGGTTCCCCACCCCAGATCTCTTTAGATTTGCCAGAATCTTTGCTACCAAAGGCAAAAGACATTTTTAGCATGAGAAAGCCATCACAGAAGCATGGTAAGGCAGTTATGCTTTCTGGCTTGCCTTTACAGAAACTGCCCACTACTGAGGAAATTCTGGCTAATACAGAGTCCCAGTTGAAAGCATTCTCTGATTAAGTTAATTCTTTCCCACCACATAGTATCTGAGGTTTTTTTTTCTTGCAAAATGTAATTAACAGAATTTGGGAGGTTCCATCAGTAATGCTTAGATAACAACCTCCTCAATACACAAAGCACATCTGCAGAATGATCCAGGTCTTAGTAATGAAGGGCAAGATTCATGTTTGTTAGGAAAATCATGCTGATTTTCTCTTACATATGTTATAACAATGAAGTTAGTTGAAACATGCAGGATGAAACATGCAGGATATAAGCTAGTTCACTCTGTATCTACAAGCCCTGCTAAAAGGAAATTACTCACAGTATCCAAATTCTCACTTATATTAAGCTCTCATTCCTGGCCTGGCTCCCCAGGTGCATCTTTGTAAACCTCCTCTGCTGGTCATCCCAGAAAGGACAGGAGGAGCTATCATTTGGGTGATACAAGTACACCCAGATTCTGATATCATGAACAGGATTTGCTATGATTTAAGAAATCCCATCACTGCAGTGGACCAGGCTACTTGTGAAAAATCTCATGGTAAGAGAATTTTTAGAGTTTATTGTATCAGCTGTCCAATTTCAAGCAAATCAGCCAGCCCTGGACACAAACCTGAAACAGTCTTTTAATTAGAATGTATGATAATGTCTGTGTGATAACCAGAAGAAGCACAGTTTTTAGACTTCTGCTTCACTATTAAAAAAATTATTAAACCCATGAAATCTAGCAGCCAAAGGCAGCTACCACGGAGGAGGTGTTTCCCTTCGCTACATGCAAGGCTTTATTTTTATGTTTTGGTTTTTTTCTGATCAAGATTTCCCATCTGCCATGTTCTCCACTAAGGAATTTTCCAGTGAGCTCTCTTCAGATTTCACTTGACAATTATTTGGACAGGAAAGGCTGCTTTTCCCACAGGTGTTTTTCAGGTCTAATTGCAGTGCCTTGACCAGTGAAAAAACACACCACTGCAGTGTGAATCAACTTCTAAAAGTCTACAGGGCGGGGTTTTTTCATCTGAAGGTAGAAACCCCAGCTCTGAGTCCCCAACACCCCACCGTTTTCCCATGTTACAGCACACATGGCAGCAAAATCTGAGCCATTTTGATGCCTTTCTGACCATGGACCTACCTTGTGCGTAAAGCAAAGGAACATGCTCTTCTGCCTTGGAAAGCCCTTCTTCAACCTCTGGCCAAAAGAAGGTTCAGAGCATACAGACACACAGTAAGGATAATAGAGAAAAGAGTAACCCTGCTTCTGATAGATGAGATGAGGCTCTGAACTCCGAATCTTACAGAGGATGCAGAAGGAGAAAAGTTTTAAAATGTCTGACCTAGTTAAGTGGATGGTGTATCTGTTGTTCATCATTCAAGACACAAAATTATCAGAGCCTGGGGCCTTCCAAAACCCTGATTTCCCATATGGAGCCTGTCACATTCATGATTTTTATTTAAATACTCCAGGTCTGTATGACAGCAAGTTTAAAAATATATATATATATAATTATGTTTAAAGTTCACATGAGCTTTATCAAGGTAGGGATTGCATTTCTCTCATAATGGAGCAGAAAAGGGAAAGCCAGAGTGACCTACTCAACACCAGATGGTGAGCACCTTCTGAGCAGGAAGCAGAATCCAGGTCCACCTTCTACTTCCTCACCTGATGAATTCTGTCACCTACTGAGTAATAAAAATATTTCCTCCCTTCATGCACTATAAAAAATATCTACAAGTCCTCATACGTATCTGTGATACAAGATATGTAGAGACATGGAGAAAACACTCTTCTGCGGAGCAGAATCTGTATATTAATTTTCTACCTTTAAGTATACATCAAAGTTATGTTTTGATTTGAAGTTCTTCTACCTTTCATAAACCATTCAAAGATATTTGAAATGCACAGAATCAGCATCAGCAACCATCCAGGAAAATGGAAGTGTCCAAATAATTTTGAAAGCCACAATGATGCCTTCATAACCTAAATGAAAAGTGTGCAAATATCAGACAGCTCATGAGATTCAACACAATTCAGAAGTCATTGCCTGGCTTCAACAATGAGAAGGCATACAATCACTTTGTATTTTACAAAGTAATTCTGACAACACTTTTCAGCTTAAGCAATGCTGCAATGGCAACTTTTCAATGTGCCCTTTAATAACTGGAGCGGTACACGTGAACTGAGTGAAGCAGAATCTTTGTGCAACAGGAGCTAACAAAGCCCATGAAAAGGCTCAACCACACAGTTCCTGGTAGCACCCATCAGCTGTGTGCCTGAGATTTGAGCTGAATTTAGAGGTGGTGATTTCCCGAGCAGCTCTACACTTCAAATGAAGGAATTGCCATCATCATCTATTGTGTTTCACCAAAAAGAACCTTTGGCATGCAAAGTTTAACACAGCTGACCTTAGACAGAGACCATCTGAATGGAAGCTGGGAGCTACGTCCTGACCTTCAGAATTTTGAGGCAGTAATTTCCTCACACAACGCTCTAATATCAGTAACTGGTGCATCTGAGCAATGGCAGCTGTGGGAAGGACGCTGTCAAACTTGGAGCAAACCTTACAGAGGTGACATATATGCTCATTTAGCACAGTGCTCCATATCCCTTTGAATGTCAGCAGATTTAAATAAAGCCTGCAAGGCTGAAGTCCTGGCTGTCGGACGTCAAAGAGGGCTTCTGTCCCAAAACGCCCTCCTCAATGTTTTACACATCCACATTACTCTAGATGCTGTTACCGTAGGTAGTCCATGCTGATCACCTGAGAAGCTTATTTGGCATCCATTAATCCTACCAAAAGTGAGCTGTTGCTAAAAAAAGGTAACACAAAAGTGGTATCGCTACAGAGAGATCAATGCACATTGTTTTGAATTTACCTCTACATTTTCCTCAGGCTCTGACTTGCTGCCTTTGCAAGTTCTGCACAACCTGCTGTGAATCACTTGCTCTCTTTCACCTTGGACCTCTCTTATCACCAGAGAGGAGCTTGCTGGAGCCCCAGCCAACTACAGCCCTGGGGGCTGGCACAGAACTCTGACACCTGAGGATGAATAAACAGTGTAATTTTTCCAGCTGGCTGGCTGTCCCTTTTTCTTTTTTTTTTTCTTAAGTCTATTAATGCAACATATTGTAAAGTCATAGCCAGCTACCTACAGAGCTGGCGGTCTCTGTTTGCTAGGAGTAATTATATTAAGCAGCGGAATGTGGTAGCTTATGGAGTGTGTGAGGCAGGTATCCATCCAACCATTTGCAAATTATATACTGGAAGTGCTGTTCAAGATCCTGAACATTACCCTGTAGTGTTATTAATCCTTTATGCAGATATGTGCTGTTTAATTGCCAGTTGAGAATTACAATGACACGTTACATGACTAATTTTTCAAACTACAATCGTACTATTTCCCCCACCCTCCTCCTTATACTTTTCCTGTCAATCTCCTTTCACTCTACTCTGTTGCTGTTTCTCTTGCCAAAACTACCTTCTTTGGTAGCAACTGCAACACTTTAAAAGTAGAAATACGGTATTTAAATGTATCACACAGAATGGACTCAGTAAAGTATGCTTTCACAGGTCTCAAAACCAACCCTCTTTACCCAAACCCTATGTAAGACTGGTGTCTCTCAAGAATATTCAATCTCTAATTATAATTTTCACAAAAAGAAAAATAAACACTGTTGCCACACTCAGGACTAACAGAGACACTAGTTAAGTATGTTTTCTGTGCGAGTGGTCTAGTTTCTGTACTCAGAGGGGTTTCAGGGAGCAATGTTGGTACAGACATGTTCCAAAATATTAGCCTTAAATTCCTTTACATCCAATAGCCCTTTGATCCTAGATGAAAAACAAGAAGGCATTTTGTGATAGGACACAATGCCAGAGACTGAATTGCACCAGTTGTAATGTGGTGGGATTTTTTAGAACATGTAAGAGAACTGCTTCCCCACCCCAAAAGAACTGCTCAGAATTTCTAAAACACAGGAGGCAGCACCATTCAAAATGTAGCTCACACTTCTCAGTGCAGCACTCTACAGTTTTTTTTCCACTGGGACAATTCCAAAAGCACTTTTGATCGGAGCTATCCTCTGCCACCACAGACAGAGGCCTGGCTATTGGTGAGTTTGCAGGATTGGGACAGGTCATCATAAATTTTTCCCTTGTTGCTAACAGATATTAATTCACTTTTTATCAAGCCAGAGTTTGAAAGGGGTTTTGACAGTTGCAACTACCTGAAATACAGAGAGCTCAAGAAACCCCCTATGTTAAAAAGTCCTACAAACACATCAGAGACAAGATTACAACTGTGACTCCTGATGCAATTTCTACCATTTTCTATAAGGGTTTACTCTATCTTGCAAGCACTTATTCAGGTTTCCATATTCCAGGCACCATTCTACAAGCCCCTACATTGACAGCCAGGAAGAAACATGAAGACAAAGCAAATCTGTCATCAGCAAATTGAGAACAATGCGAACCATGATGTCTCCATTACACTACTAATCTCACATACAACCTCAGAGTATGACAGTTTATGTATTTCCTAATTAGATAAACTTTCATTCAACACTAATTATCTCTTGGGACCTTAATGAAAACGGAAGGAAGGCTCTTTCAGTCTGGGGCCTGGAGAAGCACCCCACTAATCTTCACATCAACAGACAGAAACAGAGATGAAACAAAGAGGGAGCAGTATGGGCATCTGATTCCAACATATTGCCCTGAGACATCACTTGCCAAATTATAACAAGATTTACAGCATATTAAATTTCAAATCAAAACAATCAGGACAGGCAGTGTTACAGATCCAGCAACCACAACCACCTCGTTACCGTACAAAGATTCCTTCCCAAAGCAAAAGGGTTCATTCAGGAAGGCACTGGCCACTCAGTCACAGAACAGCTCTCAAACAAAGGGAGTAACAAAACTTCTTCAAAAGAGTGTCAGCAACTCCCTGTTGGCTTCTAACATCTAGAGACAAAAGTCAAATAGTAAAGCCACACCATGCTGATTCCCAGAAATGTACAGAAGTTTCAGGTATTTTGGTGGGGGACAGGGGTATGAGGAGAATAGAAGATAAATTTGGTAGGATTATTTTTATGTTGGCCCTCATTATTTTCCAGTTACTGTGAAGAATTTTCATTTCACTTCAGCACCTTTCTGATGAAAACAATTTATCAAAGTAAATCCCAGGCGCACTGTAAATCCAATACCAATCTGAAAACAAAAGCTTTCTTTTGCTATGATCAAACGGCACTTCCAAAGAGTTCACAACTTCTGTGAGAAAAAGGGTTCTGGTTGTAGGCAATTTTTATTTAAGCACTATGTCAAAATTCAATCTTCATTTTTTGAAGCTGCTTCTGCAAAAATAAATAAATAAAAAAGGATAAAACAACTTGAAATGAATGGGGGTGGAAACTCAAAGACAGCTTTAAGTCAGAGATGGCATTTCCACTATGTTAGCATGATTCTGTTTGTGAATACAAGAAAAATGAAAGAGCTGCCTGTTAGCTCCTGGGCTAAAATGGACAAGATGTTAGCCTGGACAGCTCTAGCAAAAGATGCAGGTGGGATGTAAGACAGGAAAGTGCATGAAACACACTTCCAGAACTGGTAACCATTACCATTTATTTCATGATCCACAGATCTAGGATCATATTTTGAAATATGAGAGTGGAAGATGTAAGAAGAATAACTCTCTAACCAGACTCATGCAGTGCATATCTGAAAGAAGACTCCACAAAAACCTAGATGACGAACAGATATGCTACTATAAAAAAAAGTACAAGAAACCCAAACACTTAATTCAGCACACAAATTTGGAAAACCTTGTCTTTGTCAGAAACACAGAGCAATTGCTTTTTCTATCTTCCTTTTCCCTCAAGTTGCAGAAGCAGGATGAAACATGAACGTAGGATCTCATAGAGTCTTACCGGAGACACATAAGCAGTGAATGCTTCAGTATCTATTTCATGCAAGAGGTGGGCCTGAACAATAAGAACACTGAGTGACTTATTTGTTGATGTGGTCAATCTTTTTTAAACTGACAAATTAAATTCTCACTTTAACCTCTTTGGTAACACAAGAACATTTTAAGAGGGTAATTCTGCAAACTGCACTAGCTAGAGGAAAGACACATTTGTTACTGCCATTCACTGCCAGCGGCTACAAGTCTGGAGGATTTCCAATTTTCTCACCAAGGAAAAAAATCCTTTTCTAACCACAGCATTTGTAATGCTTCTAAGGGTACCCATGCGTAAGCTTGGTGCTTGCACAAATACAACAGAAGAAAACAGGAAGACTCACCAAAAGCTGAAACAAACATACATCAATCTTTCATTAGTGATAATAAAAAAAAGTTCAGTGATATGTCTGTGTGAAAGGGCACTCTGCTCTGCTTAGAGCTACCTCTAGAGTGTTAACCACAGCATGGCTTCTTGCTTTATTACATATATTTTATGATGAACAGCACATGAAGTTCCAGTTGCAGAACTGATGCAAGGGAAGTTCTTCCATAAATTGTGCTCGATACTGAAGATTTTTCATCTCAGCTAACTGGAAGGCATGATGTTCCCACTTGACATTAAGTGTCTATACTTAAAGAATATTCTGCAATTTTAATTAGCTTTTAATTTGTCACCCCCACTGAAAGTCCCTCAGCTTTTGCAAAACTGGAAGGCAAAGTAAGTCCAACCTATAATTTGTATGCTGCTTCTTGTGAGAGAAAACTGTGTTACATCCTTTCATATCCAGCTCCTCCCAGGTTAGCAGGCCCAATATATTTGCATACTATTTACATAATATTGATTCCTACTAGGGAAAATGTTTAATAGCTTTCTTACCATGACTTGCTGAAGGTAGGTGAAGCCAAACACAGGCAAGCATTTATATATTAACACTGAACATAAAGCCGTGATATTCTACCCTCATTCATTCCGTACAAGAATCCAAGCACCTACCTTTCTGTGCCACTGAAAACCACAAAGGTTTAGCCATGCTGACTGCAGCAAAACTCCTCTAATAACAGTACATTAATAATACTTAGCACTTTACAACCAAAGCATTTAACTTTTCAACCACTAACCTCCAAGAGCTCAGGGTCATCAAATCCATTCTGCACATGGGGAAACCTGACACATGGAAATTTCCCCAAGGTCACTTGACAGCTAAAACTGAGATCCAGAGTTTCTAAAACACTGATTAGTCCTCCAGGCACTCAGGCACACGTTGACTTCCAAGGCCACTTAAAGCTAGAAAAGATCGCCTAATCAGCACTTGTATTTAGCTGTTTTAATAGACCTCTCTTTCCTGCTCTCCTCTTCAAATCCATTTTTAGATACTTTTCTTAAAGCTAAGTGCAGCATTGCAGTCTGCTGTATGTTATGCAAGTTCAGCTTTATTCTGTCTAGCAGAAATTAAATTCTTCACAGTGCATACTTCAAAATAATTAAGACAGATCAGTATAGCAAAAAACCCAGCAGAGATCAACCTGTCAAAGCAACCAGTTTGCACATTTCTCTCTCTCCTCCTCCAGTTAGGGAACAACTGAATAAACCAAAGACTGTTCTTGGCTCCTGTGCAAAATCAAAACTCTTGCCCTTGCTCTTCATGGGTACAGTGAGCAAAAGGATATGGTGTCTGTGATCCACTGTGATGCTAAAGCATGGTAAGGACAAGGTGTTCAAGCAGCTGGATACAGAACAGAGAGATAGTGGCCAGACAGGGAGGAAGAAAAAAATTTGAATAGAGCAGCATGCATTTTTGGAAGGAATTGCATCAATTTCTACAAGTAAATACAGCTCAGAAAAATAAATTTCACTGCAATTTACTTAAAATTAGCAAATCCTTTAAGTACAATATGAACGGGATCATTCAGGGAACTTCTAAAAAAGCAGAACAAGACCCATATGGGTCAAATGAAGACAACACGCACATGGTAGAACTAAGACTTTATCTTCCGTGCTATGCCACAGAGCAAGTGAACGTTCCTGTACAATTCTATGATCTTGGAAGCAAAAACACATTTCCTGGCATTTACTTGACAATGTCACAGCTTCCAAGTTCTGTAGAAGTTCTCACTAATGTCAGACAGGGACCTCAAACAGCAGAAATAGCAACTGTCACAAAACTGTACACAAAGCTCCAAGCTATGGCTGAGGCAGACTACCTAAAATACATTTCGGCTTCCTTTTACCAGATGGTTGAGCCTGCTTGAAAGCAAAACAAAATTGCTAAGCAGCATTATATCTTCATTAGTTTTCCATAACTAAGTCCTGAAAAATACTGGTTTTGTTACAGCCAAAAGCACCAACAAACAAATACGAAGTTCAGTTATTAACTAGAAGTATTACTTTTCCTCATGTACCATACCAAAGTTTTGTCCAGTTTTGATGCTTTTTTCCTCATGTACCATACCAAGGTTTTATCCAGTTTTGGTGCTTTTTTTTCTCTTTTTCCCTGCAGAGACTGTTAGGAGTTTTACACTAAAATTTGCATCAGCTAAGCCTTTTGGCAGGCTAACTTCAACTTCATCATATTTCCACAAACACGCTTTGTTTTGCTGACATTAAAACACATTACATTGTTTTACAGAGCCCTCCAGACAAAACCATATGAAATATAAAGGTTTTATTTAGGACTGTTCCTGAGGTTGGCAAAGCTCCTTTCTATTTGAAGAGTGTTCTGCCTGCCAAGTGAGTCTAGACTTTTATTTGCTGTTGCAATTTTTATTTTATCAGAAGCATTGTTCCATATTTACATTAGCATTAATTCTAATACATGCCAGTTGCAGAAAAATGTACTGGATACTGCTGGTAGACTAGACCTTAATGCTTTTTATCAAATCTCACTCTGATGTGCATTAAAAAACCATAATGTGTATCTAATTACTCTAACTAATTTTCAAATTCCAGGAAGACCATTATATTTGCTACTGATGCAAATTGTTACAGTCTAGTTACATTCAACAAGGAACTCCAACAAACTCAAAATAAAATGTAAGGAACGTTCAACAAAAACTCTGGATTGGGAGAATTGATGACTGTAATTGATATACCCTTGCTTTCTTATTTTTAAAAGTAGCAGATAAATTAGGTGTACAAAAAACAAAGTTAAAAAAAAAAAGCAGTTTTCTTAAACATTTAAATAAATCTGTGCTGCAAGCAACCAGTGTGACAATTTTTGAGACCCAATCTGAGCCACAAAAAACCACTGCTTTGACTGCAGGGAGTCTGGGTATGAGCAGCATCACCAGTGCGTTTCACTGGTTAATAACACAAAGGAGAAAAGGACCAGTGCCTGGGTCTCTGTCTCTTAAAAACTGTTACTAGCAAAGGACCACCACCAACACAGCAGCTCTTATAAAGCAGAATAATGACTTCCTGCAGACTCTCTCACCTATGGCCTGGCTCAAGAAGGCAAAATGGGAGTCCACTAAGTGATGAACTCTCACCACCTGAGCAAGACTTTTGAGAACAAGTGAGAAAATCACATGACAGATGGATGTGAAGGCATGAAAGGATTAGGTGTCCATGCTCCCATTCACAATGGAGACAGAAATCTTTTGACATACAGATGGTGAGACCAGAAGAAGTGAACCAAGAATGCAGAGGAACTCATGCATGACAGCCATGAAAAGCTGAGGTGGACAGCCAGATGTTTGGATACCTTATTTTGGACTGGACTGTATGTACTCATACTAATCAGTCCAGAAGTAAAATGTGATTAGTTTAGAAAACCCGCAAAAATATGCATTTTAATGGATTCTGCTTGGGTTTTTCTTCTTTTTTTTCATTCTTTTTTTTTTTTTTAATTATTTTTATTAGTACAAGTGTTAAAGTGGAAAGTAGTGTATCATAAGCAGGGTGTTCTGCAATATGGCTCCTTGGAGAATGGAAAAGACAAGTGGTCTCAGACACATGGAAAGCATGCCTTATTTCTACTACACGAGCAAAGAACCTCTGTGCCTGGCATAAAAGCATTAATCCACAGGGCAAAGAAATTGTACTTAGCCAAGAGGACTTAATAAGTACAGACCTCAGCAAGCTGCCTAAATACACTGACAGGTGTCTAACAAGGAGACATTGTACAAAGCTTGGGAAGAATTGGAACTGCACTACAAAGAAATCAAAAACTTGGAATTGCTATTACATAACTTTATCATAGAGGGCTTACAGACTAAGAAGATACACATGAGAGAAGAAACCCCTCAGAACATTAATAATAGTATTCAGAGATAAATCTAAATCAAAATGCATTTGCAGAATATGTGCTAAATCTGGGAAATTAGGAAATTGAAGGAAGGTTCACCTGTTCTTTACAAGATTAATTCAGACATTGCTGTAAAGACATTTTTGACCCTGAGATTCCATATCAAGCCCAATTTCTAACTTTAAAAAGATGCATGGCAACAAGAGATGGGATTGAAAGGAATTCAAACACCAAAGTTTTCATTGGCTTATTGATGAGTTTCCTGCTTTTGGAAGAAGCAGAGACTAACTTTTTTGACCAATTTTCTACAAATGTTCTATGTTTCAAATGCTGACCTGAATTTTTGCTCTCTGCTAAATGGTAATGTAGATGTCTGCCTTGGAAGATGAAAATCAACAGAACAGGTATCTCTACTAGGGTCAAGCCTTGAAAGACTAACTCAACATGTCAGATTTTCTTGAGTATAGAACACAGTCTTCAGATATTTCTAGCCCACTAGAGCTCACTTTCCATTGTGCAGTAAGATGTGCAGGCAAGTAACAGCTAAACCAAGAACCACCTCCACAACCTGTGCTGCCTCATCAAAGGAAAATAAAAAGACAAAAGCAGAGGAGTTGGGGAGGGGCAGGAAGACACTGTCCACCTGAGGAATAAATCACGGAGAAGACAACAGAAACTCAGAGCAGACTGTTCTGTTGTGTTCTCCCTTGTGTTTTTCCCTGAAAGAAATACTGATCGAGAGCTAAACCCCCCAAAATTATATCATCCCACCACCCCCCAAAACACACCAAAAAAGCCTGCACCAAATCAACATACATCAGGAGTCCCTGAGGAATACCTGCCCCTGATCAAACCACAGAGATTTATAAGTAGCACAATCCAATAAACTGGAACATAAAATGATTAGCAGCAGTGTTAGTTAATTTATTCACTGAAAAGTAACTCATGCTATGTCTCAGGTCTCATAAATAAAGAAGATGTTTATAACTGAGTTACAGGTGGGTGACACTGAGGGCTGCACAGGATTGTGGGAAAAGCCCTGACTTCAAGGGTCAGAAATAGCATTTTTATAATATAGCTACAGATTTTTCTTCTGAAATTAAATTCTTCTGAGACATTTTCTGTGGAGTCAGCGAAAGGTATTTTAAGTGCAGTTCATCAGCATCCACAAACCTGGCTGCCGTGCTGCTGCCCGTATGGGTGAATTCAGGATAAATGGAAGAAAGAGGTGTAAGATGAAATGGTTGAATGACTAAGGCAGAAACAAGCACTGGCTCCACAGCTCTCTGTGTTGCTGGAAAATATATTCCTGTCATTCATCTGTCTCCTCATGAGGGAAAAGGGGATTTCTGTAGGTTTTCCAGGGCAAAAAGCAGATTAGGATCAGGTGACCCAAAGAACACAACCACCTTCATCCTCAAAGACTGACGATTGGAAATACAGCATTATCCATCCAGAATAGCTATGATTTTAAGGACCTGTGCCAAAGGGCACACAATTCACAGATACTACAGGAAATTTTACATTTCAAGTGAATGTTAATGGGAAATGATAGGGAATAGTAAAGCTTTGGTGAGCACAGGAGTATCATAAAGCATTGCAAAGGTACTTGTCTCTTGTCTTCATCCTGGGTACTCCACTAAAGAGAAAGAAGAAGAATAAACAGCCATCCTTGTCACATATGCTCAGCCGCTTCAGTCACCAGTGGTCAAAATTAAAAATAAGGAACTGAGTTACTTCATTCACTCTTCTTGTCCGAGTTAAAGGGTCTTGGTCAGGACTACCTCACCACAGCAATGGCTGTTTTTGGAACTTGGAGAGAAGGACTATCACAATCACCATTCAAGGAATGGCCCCTCTGCTACTGTTAAGTGTTTTGCTTTGATTTTCTGGTGCTATCTTTAAATGTTGGGGCTCTGCTACCCTCAGAAGGGTGAGACAGTAAATCCCTGATACCCTCTGCAAATAGAAGTCCGGCAGCATATTCTTAGCAGATGCTATGAATTATAACAGGTTGCACTGCTATTTTCTTTGGGCACTTGCCAAAGTAAGCTCAAGGCATCCCCACCAATAAGCTGGCATTTAGAAAAGCACTCTAATACACAGCCACAGCTGGATGATCTATTCACAAATATTCTTCCTTCCATTCCCGACCCATCAGTGGGATTAGCTGCCAAACTATTAACTGCCTTACCACCATCTGTGCTCAGGCTCCATTAGTAACCCAGGAGCTTCAGGACATCCCAGTCCTGTGTGAGCTATGCCCAGTTACTGCTTGCTGACACATCAGTCCAGCTAAACAAGCCTGGAAAATGCCAACAGGTAATCAAACACTCTCAGAACAATTTACCTCTACAAAAGCCAGGCATGTCAGGAACAAATCAACCCCTACGTAAACAGATACCTCATGTCCTACCCCACCAGAGTTAACTACTGGCAAACACAAGGAAAAGCTCAGGTCAGGCCACAGCTGCTTTGCACAGGTTGCTGAACAACAACCCTTTACCTTGCTTGCTGACAGACACTGCAAATCCAAGCCTTCTCCTTCTTCTGGTAAGTGCTGCAGCTCTTGCAGATGTTGTACTTGCAGTCTTGGCACTGTCGCTTGCTGTTGATAAGAAATGTGAAAGGGGAACAGCAGCGAATGCAGCAGTGCTCGTTGAACTTCTGCTGCTTGGAAAGGATGCTGCACTTGTTGCCCTCTTCATCCAACTTCTGCTTCATTTCACTGGAATGAAAGGGGAAAGAACGAAAAAGATAAACAAAATTTCAATGGGAAATCTTTATCCTCTTTCCACATATTCATGTTCTACTCTTCAAATAACTTTTGAAGATGTGAAATGAATATGAGAAATGCATATTCTAAATTCAGAATTGGGAAGCAAAAACTCCTATGTTCCCTTAAGTTGCCCGTGGCCAACCCACTTAAACTTTCCCTGAGTCCCAAACCAGAGCAAAATTTATTTGGAGAGATAACCCTAAGGAAATCCAGGTTGCTGTTCCAGGCATTCCAGCTATGCCAAGCCATAGAAATCACGTGAAAATTTAGGGGTGCTCTCAGAACCCTTTACAAATCAAAAATCAGTTTAGGGAAGCCAAAAGGCTTGATGCACAGTAATAAAACAGTCCTTCTGACCAACAGTTTTGAAAACAAAAACTTTGCTTTGTTCTGACCCATGGGGTCATATTATTCATAACAGCTCCAATTTGTGAAGCAATGTTAATGATATCCTTCATTTCAGAGAGATTTAGGTGCCTTACTAGTTAGGACCAATATTAAGATGACTGCTAACTGTGAAAGTGTTTGCAGGCACTCTGCATGAAGTTTCCTGTATTCCAGCAGGAGAGTTCACTTATTAAAAAAAACCTGAAATAAATTGTGTATACATGGTATTAAATAAATTGCTATATCCCATTTTACAATGCTTTTGATATTTACAAATTAGGCAATATATTCCATATTAGGAGTAATACAAAATCATGCAGAAGGATGAGTTGTGAAGGCAGACAAATCTGCAAACTCATTACACATTTTCTGACATGTACAACTAGGACATACCCTATGAGAAGAAAAAATTAGAATCAATGAAAAACAAGTAAAATAAAAGCTTTTAACACAGCATGCACATACTTATACTCATTCTCTCTATTTCTCAGAATTAGTGGTACCTTACTATTTCCAATTGCTGATAAAAACCTCTTGTAAGCCTAGAGTGACACAAAAGTCTCAACAAAATTTAGAGGTACCACAAAACAGACTAAGCTCCAAGAATACTTACTCATGACATGCTGACTTACTCTTAAATTAATGCTTAAATATCTTGTTACAGGAAAAAAGAATACACTTCTTGCATACTTATTCAGGAACTCAGCCAAGAACATCTATGAACATCATTATGTGCCAAGCCTGGAATTTTAAAAGGAATCACATTACTGGGCTATACATCATCTTATTTGCCACTCCTGCCTCAGATTTGTAACTCAAAATAAAACCAGCCTGTTTTATGAAAATCTGACAGGTCAATTCTAAACCTCAAGTCTAAAAGACAAGTAAAGTAGTGATCTAAACCATATAATTTTTGAACTTGCACATCCATCATATTTAAGCATTTTCCTGATACATGCCTTTCATAAATTTAAAATTTGAAAACAATGTGTGTTTCTGCTGCTCACACACTGTATAAGGGTTTGACTAAATTAGACTAGGTGTTCAAACAGATACTCTTTGGATTTTCAAGTAAATAATATTTCTTTATGATTTTTTTTGTCCAGATGGCAAAACATGCTTGTTCTGCCACATTTTTACAGATTGTGCAAGATACAAAAGGTAAGAGATTATCATGTAAGAGAGGAAATGTCTGAATTATGAAAGTCAAACTGGCTTCCTTGGGTAAACTGATGGAACTGACCCAGAGATTCATTGGGATGATGGCTAGACTAGTTTGTCTCAAATCTCCATTACTCCCTTCTACCATGGTACTACATGGATAATCTAGTGGGACTGGAGAGGAAGTGAACTGTCCCCACGTCACTCCTCCATCCACAGCAGAGATGCTGCTCTGCAGTGATGGCGCGACACACAGCACTGATTCTGCACAGAAGGTCAGGCAGGAACCCCAGGTCCCAGGACAAAAGCTGGTGAAGGTGAGGGCTGTATGACTCAAGGAAGATTTCTGGCATGGAAAAGTGTTTGGCAGCCCAAGATGCTGCAATCTTTGCTTCAGGATTGAGACCCCAGGCAGCAGAAGCTGGCCTTCCCATAAAATAAGAACAGCTAAGGAGTCAGGGTCAGGGGGAGTGATAAAAGAAGAGATTTTTGTCCCTATGGAGTTCTTCTATCTCCCAGAATTAGTAACGCTGATGCTTGGTAGTATCAGCCTGCACACTCAACATTGCCATGCTCAGTGGCACTTTGAACCCTCATTAGGGCTCTGATGCATGATAGCAAGATAAACCACAGAGGCAAAGCCACCAATTAAACTGCTACAATAATGCTTACAATATAAAACTGGGCAGTTTTGTTCACAACAGAGCTAATAAAGCCTGATACCTTGAAAAAGCTGAGCACACACTGAAATCTTTTCATCAGAAAAGGCATTAATTACATCTCTCTCCTCTATCTGGTTGGCAGTGTTCATTATAGTGGTAGAACTCAATATCATTAAGGCATCTGCCTCAGTGTTAAATAGAACTAAAATTGGCCAATGGATTAAAAAAGTAAATAGGATAGGGTTGGACAGGCTGGCAGAGAGAGAGCATGACAGAAAAAGCCTCATTTCCACAGGAAACCAGACAGAAGAGAAAAGAAAGCAATGCACATCTCTGACAGCTGTAACAAATTAAGGTTCTCACACACTTTCTGCCAAAGGCTATTCTATAAGAAGTCAAATGGCAAAAGGGACTGTCAACTGGACATGTCATTTGAAGCCAAAAGGCTCCCCTCCACACTCTTTCCTTGGAAGCAAAACATGGGTTTCATATGAAAGCAAAGTGCTGCCTAACTCAGGTGGGAAATTCAACCTTCCTAGTTTGAGGAAAATTAGTTGAAGTGAAAAGCAGGCAGTGGTTTACTCTCAACAACACAGAGAAAACCTTACTTGGACATAATTCCAGCTGGATGATCACCCTGAGTGGGATGATTAATGTGGGCTTCAATGTTGATACACTGAGAAAGTTCGCTGCACTGAAATTCCAGAGGTACAAGCTGAACCTCAAGGCACTCCAAGTTTGAAAGTCTCAGGCTTTACCTTCAGGATGTTCAAATGGCTTAGTGCAAGAAGATTGTAAGAATGTTCTAAGGAAAGGGGAGCATCCAACAACACTGATTGTCTCATGAAGTGAAACTTGCTTCCAAAAAGACAACAGCCATCTGTGCAGGAGCCATTTCTAACAAGATCAAACCACCCAGTCACTGCAAACATTCCCCTTCCTCCCCCTGCAACACTGTTTCCCCCAGCAAAACATAGCTGAGGGGGATAGAGAATAGAGCGAGAATGCTTCTCCCTTTCTGAATGTGCACTCATGTGTGTTTACTTCCCCAAGGAGGGAATGTAACGTATTCAGAGATGTAGACATAGAAAATGTATGCAAATAAAACAAGCAACAAAATATGACTGCACAAAAAATGTCCCTGTTGAGGTAAGCACAAATGTAAGTAAGTGGGAAAGACAAATGACAGAATTTATTCACAAGTCACAACTGATGGGGCTCAGCTATTATGGTTATGTGAAACATAGTAATAAACACCTGTAGAGAAGAGAACTCCTGCTGTGTGAATGAATCTCAGACTGGGTTTCATTTTCTTTCTCGAGTGGTTGCATTTCACTGATTGATTACAAGTACAAAAGAAGCAAAAAATGCTCAATAGATACCCAGCATGTCTATCACCAAAACGAATTCTGTCAAAGGACATTTTATTGAACCATGAGTTCCAAGTTCCAAATAAGTTAAAAAATATGCAGATGCATATTAGATTTTTCTAGGTTTTATCAATTAATTGGCACAGTTTGCATAATAAAAACATGTAATTAATTTCAGTCAATGTTTTGGGTGATAGACTCCTGGCATGTAATTCCCACAAACAGTCAGATTAGGAACATTTTCCATCACACTGTTTTGCATGTGGGTTTTGTTATTATATTCCAAGGGTGAATAGTTGTCTTCCCCTCCCCATCTACTATGCTTTTGTGACTTTTTAAAATACAAATTAAATAGCTTTCATTGGCATGGTTTGTTTCTTCTTAGTGTCTCGCAGGTTTAAATATAACTTCAATGTTTGCCTGAACAATGCCTTCTCCTCTAATTAAAAAAATTGGTATATTATACCTCCTGAACACAGAAATAGAAGTTTTTTTGAGAAAAATCTTTCTGAAAGCTACTTTTTTTGTTTGTTTTTTTTTTTTGTTGTTGTTGGGTTTTTGTTTGTTTGTTTGTTTGTTTTTTGTTTTTTGGCATGCTTCCCACCAAGAGGCATTGCTGTGATTCAGTACTCAAGGACTGGGCCAGGTGGAGTTTTAACCTCAAACTGCAATGTCAACAGTAATATACAACTTGCCAGAATAAGACAATACTGTGAAGTTTAAAACAAATAACTGGAAAGAAGCCTATGAAACAGGTTAAAAAACTCATTACTAAATGTGTAAGTTTAGGGTGACTGAACTCTAAACCTCTTCACTGGATGAAGCAATGGAAGGGAGCCCATAAACCAGGCAATTATATTACAACATAAGACTAAAAATATCCCATCTGTTTTTCATATAACAAAGAGAACAGTTCCTGATGAAAACCTGATAGCTGACTTGAGCTCCAAGACAGAGTCTGTATAAGCAAGGCTCTCCAAAATGCAGCTCTCTGCTCTTTTCTAAAGGCTTTGAGTGTAGTTACTGGGCTGCACCATCTTACTCTTGTCTCACACCAGTCTCCATTCCAGGAGTTTAAACCTGGCAGTTTAAAGGCAAAATCCAGCTGGACGGGTTCCCATTTGCTTCACTGCCATCTTAAGCGATGGACAAACACAGGTTTTCCTACTATTTAAATATCTTTTATCATCCCCAGCAGAGCAGAGGTTAAATCTATTCTAGTTGCCTGCACAGGAAAAGAGGAAAATGGAAGGACAATGTTCCTAGGAGTTACAATATAATCCCATTTCCTTCACCTCACTCCCTCCTGCTGAACAGAGGCAGTACTTTGACTACAAGTTACCAAAGACAGCTAGAAACTTCTTCAGTACTACAGATGAGGGCTTCTGTTTCTTGTCCTCTTAATTCAAATTACACCTATTTCATAGAAAAAGCCATGTTTTACCCATTGGTCTTAGATCCTTTTTTCCTTCAAAGACTAATGAACACACAGCACACACTGCAAAGTGGTTTCCTTAGGAGAACAGTGTTCTGCTCAGCTGGGCTGTCTCTCTTCTCTGCATTTGTTTGCATTATCTCACTTCCCAGAGTGGATTCAGAGCAGTCCATGAAGATCACTAATTTGTCTTAAAACTGGTTTCAATCTCAGTTTGACAACTGTTAAAACACTGTTTGCCTCCACAGAAGAGAATGCCTTCAGACACTTTTCTGTTCAAGCATCCTTAATACTCACACGTAACAAGCTACTGAGACCTTTTGCTTAGCACAAAGTCTGGATTTCTGCATAGTCTGGGGAACAGATGAACAAGCCCTGATGTACCCATTTCCAGTCTTTTAGACAGACCATTTTTACCACTGCAACTCATGTTTTTCCACTCCCACAATCAATCCAAACTTGGTGTATTGGGCAAGGAGTTTCCTGAGGCTAAAAAGATCACCTAAAAATACAAGTTTTACCAATACCTTGGAAGCTACAGCGTTAGAGGACAAAGGGCTTTTCACATTAAGAGGCTAAAGTGTACACAGTATTCCCATCTCCACTCTCCTTAAACCTGCCAGATGTGCATCAGATGACAGAGCTTGGGTAATCTGTGGAGAACAGGACTGTCTCTTACTCCTTGACAACTAGTACAGTGAGGAGTCACAGGCTGAATGTGACTGAAATTTTCCTCCCATTCACATGTTTTCAATTTGATGTTCAAGGTCCTAGATTGTGATAACTAGAAATAGTTCCCACCTCTGCCCTTACTTCCTCTCTTCTTCACTCAACCTCCCAAACTTTCAGAAATGGACCAAACAGGTTGGTAAAATGTTGCTAAATTAAAAATAAAAATCCACTGGAAGTTTTATAAGCCTAACTCCTGGGCAGGGATCCGAGAGAACAAGCCAAAATTGCCAAGGAGAGATGCTCAGTGTTTTATCCCTTCCATGTTTCTTGTGTCTGACACTGTGGCACGGTGCATATAGGAGTGAAGCCCTGTGCTGACAGGATCATACACCTTTTCCACCTGCAGCATACACTATGAACCAAATTCTCCCAGCAGGCATATGCCTCTATCACCATTTACTCTCTAAGGGTTCAATGCTGATTTCTTTTTGCTGCCTTTTCTTTTGAGATTGTTTATTCTTCTTCATCAAAACAGGCATTTAACACAGCATCCAGTCTTCCACTGCTATACCACCACCCTTTTTGTTTCTCTTAAGTCTTTGCTGAATTTCCCCTTGTGATGCTCTAGTTGCTCTCTGAAAAAGTAGAGCACAGGATAGTACCCTTTACAGCAAATGCCAAGTTAATTCATTATCTTATAATCAAGGCCTTCTTTCCTAAGTTCTCATCAACACTATCACAATTGTGCCTTGTGCTACATTTAACACTTAGCACATAGAAATAGTGTTCTACACATTCCTGGTACTATCAAAAAGCTGCGCTTAACACACAGGCAAACACACTACTTGCATTTGGGGAGCCTTCGAGGAACGCACATCACTTTAATCTGTTCAGAGGGACATCAGTCCAGCAGCAGTAGCTGACATTTTTGGGGAGGATTAGATAGCAGGGAGTGTACCATAAATGGAGCTGGAGAAGTAACATCAAAAACATCCTAAAGCAAAAAAGCAAAACACCAAGTCTTTGGGGGGAGATAGGGGGAGTCGAGTGCTAAGAAACTCATAAATAGTTATGAGTAAGCCACTTGTACAAAAATCAGGAAGATTAATATTTCACAATCCAATTACTCCAACTGCAGATGTGTTCTTTCACTTAAGACCTTACTAGCATGTGTAGAGGTTTTTTTCTCTTCAGCTTTCAATTTCTATAAAATAAATTTCTATAATATTAATGTGTATTCCAATCAAATCTCACTTTTTATATCTTTCTTTCCTTCTGTCTTCAAAAGTAGGAGCAAACAGTGATGATGATGCATATATGATATCCTCTGATCTGGGGACAACCTCTTTCTAAAAATAAAGAAAACCATCACAGTGGAAACACTGTTGATGGGTGTTTACTTCTTTTTTTTCCTTTTTTTTTTTTTTTTAAGATTTGCAAACACTTCTTACAATGAGAAAAAAATGCATTGACACCTTCATATTTCTTACTAAATACCATAAAATAAATGTTGTGAAGACTAACCTGTGGAAGTTGTTGTGCTAATCACAGTTAAACCAATTAAACCACTGATAGAATCAGAAAAATGCCAACATACTCAATATTTACCCTTGTCAAAAAACACTGCATTTACTAGAGAGACTCAGTTGGCACCAAGACAAATTGTGGTGCACTTGCCCCAGACCAGTACCTAGTTTGTCATGCCAGGTTCTATCCTAATCCTTTAAACAATTTCGTGCTGAGGCAAAGCTGTTTCACAAAATGAGTGACTGCTGCTGTATTACTTTACAGACACTCTGCTAATGGCTAGGGGAAGTTTCCTCTTCTTTTGCTGGCACAAGCATTGTCAGTCAGTGTCTATCATCAGCTGGAACTGACTGACATGTCAGACTGCAGACAAATGAAAAAACAGTATACTGGTGTTATTTTAAATTCCTTCTCACTTCATAAACCAATAAATTGTCAAGGGACATTGCATTTAACCCCATTTTCTTTTGTCATGTAGGGTATCACAGGAGCACAGACTGTGCCCCACATTTAACTGGTAGGCTTTGAAATCTACAGGCAAGTGGAGCAGCAAGGGTGAAGCAAGTTTTGAATTATAAAGCAGATATTCTGGGGAGCTCTGGGGACACTGGAAATCTCCACATGAAAGCTGAAATGATATTTTTCAAGAGAGTGCCATGAGTACGGACTCCTTTGCCCTCCCATTCTTTTACTGCCACATGGGACACATGAAAATAAAGCTGGGTTTTGATGTACTTTTTCCCCCTCATTCTTGTTTCTCATCTGCTCTCCCATCTCCGTTACAGCTCAGTCTGCAGAAAGGTAGGGTAGTCTGAAGTGAAATAATGTGCAAGTATCAGGGACAAGCACTTTGCTGCAGGTTAAATCCTACATGGCCTTCCAGTTAAATCCTGAGTTTGACTGAGAATGATCATAAGGTGTGTGCATCCATATTGGACATCAACTGCAAGTGATGATAAGCTAGAAAGTTTTTCCCTATTATGTCCATACTGAACCACTATACATATTCACCTGTATATGCCACAGCCCTGCAATGTGACTACAAAATGGTAAGCTTTAACTATTATTTACAATAGCATTTTGTGGCACTTTCCTCTTAGACTACAAATATGTAAAACTTTATGTTATACTACCCTATACTACCCTTCCTAACAACCTAGCAAAACATCATTGACTTTACCACCTTTCTTTTATCGCTTCCCTGTTTTTTCCTTTCCCACATTTGATAGTGATTTATAGTTACATAAATATTTGCTTCATTCCCCTTTATCTCATTTCCTCTCAATAAGTATCATTTTGCTCTCCCTGAAGTGTATTTCTCACTGCCTGTCTGGTACCTCTCCCTGGAGATCTTTCTCCTATCAGGTCCTGACTTCAGTACAGGCTCATTCCTAGAGAATGATAAATACAGACAAGCATTCTTTAGAATAAATCATTTTTCAATTAAAAAAACCCAAAAATAATTAGTGAAAATATTTAAAAAATATATATACTCTTCCATCATAGTTACATGCCACACATTCCTTGCATCACTGGCTGCGTCTGTGAGTCTACCTTTCTTTGGAATCCAATTTTATGTCCACATTAACTTGAAAATCTTCCTTTAATAATAGAAACAGTCCTCCCACATTAAACAGTTCTCTCAGTGCTCCTTTCACAGTGCCATCTGGCTTGACCTCATAAAGCACAATTCATAGCCTGGCTAGTGCAGAGTAGAAGCATAACTGAGACATTGGCTCTGAAAATCCCTGAAGTATTCACTATGAGTCATTCTTCCCTCTTCCTGACTGGACTTTTAGCAACGCAGGCCTTCAAAGATTTGTTCTAGAATCGCTGTTGTCACTTGACCCTTCCCCACAGATCAGGCAGCAGAATGAACAAGAGCAGGCAGCAGAGCAAATGGCAGAGCTCACTAAGGAGCTGGGTCTCACAGCCTGACAAGTCAGTGCCAGACGACTGTGAGTGTGTTGTTAGAAAGAACAGCCCAAAGAAGCTCACCCTGGTTTGTGCACAGACAGGATGAGTGATTCTGTGTACTCAAGGGCCTTCTGCCCAATGAAACTGGCTTTGAAATTTGCCCATCCCAGCCACTGGCACACCAGAACCCAGGTGGGATGGGAAAATTCGGAAAGTCATGTCCTCCACAACCCTCCATGGGGAATGCAACACAGACAAATCAGCACATATCCTCCCACTAATGTCCACTGAGCATTCTGCCACTTTCTGAAACAATCACAAGAGCCCTAATGTGGCACAAGAAGAGAGCAGAAGGCATTAACAAATGTTCAGGCCATCCATGGGCTTGTTTCAGGTAATACTTCTGTGAAATCCTTGGACCACACCATGATGTCCCCATTAACTTGGTCTCAGAGTAAATTCCTTGCAACTGTAGCACTCAACACTGTATTTTCAATAAGTCTGCATGTATACAGCTACTAAAGTCCATTTCCCTAGTCCAACTCCTCTTCATACTGCCCATGCTCCCAACATACAGTTAATACTGTTCTTTGATATTCCATACAGATTGCAATTCAAGTAGCTTAAAGACTGCAAGCCCTGCAATTCCAAACAGTCAGCATGTGTCAAAAAATAGCAGCTTCATATTTTTGCAGACTTAAGCATATGGGCAATTATTTTCTTAACTATAGAAATTGTTTGCAATTTTCATGTAGGTTTTGTTTGTTTTAGAGACAGAGATTTAGAAGCTTAAAATTACCACACACCTGTACTGTACACAAGACAAGTATTTTGGCAGACAAAAGAATATTTTCACAGAATGTATTTTATGTTCAACATAATGTGTTACCCTGGTGTGTTTCATATCAACAATATTAATACCTTCTGAAAGCAGTATCGTATTTTTTCTTACAAACGAGAAAAATGTCTTCAAGAGGCCAAGAAATATTGACTGACCTCTACCTCCTCATTCAAACACAGACGTTTTGGGTAGTCCTTTAAAAAAATATTGGCATGTACTGTTCCTATAGTAACCCCTGTATATAAAAAAGACACGATCTTCAGGTAACACCTTTTATAATACTTTGGCTATCTTACAGCTGATGTTCTTAACTTAATCCAGAAACTTTTCATTATGGGAATTTCTGCAAATTTAATAACATACTGATATTTTAACATATAAAAGAATATACAGGAATGGATTGAAAGGAGATCAGCAAGCAACCACAAAAAACAAACAAAACCCCCTAATAATTTAGATTTTTTTAGAAAATAATCATCTTTACTCTGTAGCTTTGACTACAAGTGCTGCTATTTAGTTTTATTCTGCGTATATGTGTGAGCATGCATACACTTAGAGATAAACTGCATTATTCAATATCCCTTGCAAGTGAAGACCAGTATTCTCACCCACCCAGTACTCTCCATACCCCATCCCCATGGAAACGTAGTACTATGGATTGTCCTTGATAAGGCAATTTAGCTAGAGATGAGGAAAGGCAGCCAGGTTACCAAACAAATAGCATAGTAAAGAAATAAAGATAAATTAAAGCCCTCTTGTGCAGATGCTCCTATAGCTCTATGAATCCCAATAAATCTTCCTTAGCCCTTGATAGTATGCCTCACCATGGACACAGAAAGCTAAGGTTAGTGAACTATCCCAGAGGGAAATGGACAAAGGGGAACTTCATCAACCTGCCATTTTCATTCTTCTTCTCAGCCTGTTTGTGCTCTCTGAGCTTCCCAATCAGCTATCTATCAATCTGAAGTACTGCAAACATACTTCGGTGGGATAGTTTTGGTGAATGGCAAAACAACTGAAATGACACAAAAGCCTTTGAAAAATGGAAATTCACCTAATTCGCAATCAGAATGCAAAAGGATGCTTAGGTGGTGCACATTTGGAAAAGAGAATGATTCTTCACCATTTTGAAAATAATGTGTTTTGAATTTTAAAAACATCATTTTGTTCTTTTTCATTACAAAAGAGTTTCAAGTACTATTATTCTTCTGTGGATAGTACCATTCAGATATCTGATGCCTCTCTTCTCTCCCTTGAGCATTTTCTCTCTTCAAGAGCAGCAGATGGGAGACATCTCCCCTGTGGGGAGTTCATGGCACAGTCAGACCCCAGGCTTGGTTCATGTACTTGGCACAGACCCTCTGGCTATGTCTGAATTTGTGAGATCTGCTTGCACCAAGAGCAGACCAGTAGCCTGAACTAGACAATGCTGAAAGCCTATACCTACACAGCATGTAGATCTGCAGCTTTGCTTCAGGGAAGACAGTATGATTCCCTGGACCAAACATTACCACACTGCACACAGTCTGAACATGTCTGACTGTGTGATTCACTGGTTCAGAAACGCCGACACTTCCAGAAGAAATCTAGCTTATGCACACCAAAACCAGCCTGCAAATCATGGTGTGATAAGTGAGGACAAGTAGGCTTGCTCCAAAATTGTAGCTTCTGATTAGGAATTCTTTTTCTTTTAAAAGAAATCACGAGGCCAGGGCTGCATGGGCTTTTGAAAATTTCCCTTGAAATAACATTAGAAGTTCAATGTATCATATACCCAATTCATTTCAAGAAATATTCTGGATTGGTATACTTAAAATTTAGCTTTATAAAGCATTCCCAATAGGTTTCTAATTTGCACCAGTTAGTTTGAAATACCTTTGAATATAACTGATTTAATTCTCCATAGCACCACATTGGTTTATGGTGGTGTTGCTCCAGGACTTTCATCAACTCTGTGGTCCAAGAAGACAGACATGGTAATGGAACAAGGAGAGAAAAGCAACACCTCTGTAGCTATGGCCTGAAATACTACTAGAGGAATGCCAGACTTTAGTTTTTATTCAGCAGCAGCAAATGGGTACGGAGTAACGTAGGGATTCTCTCAGGAAAACACAAACGCATTTTCTCAGACTTTTCTGCTGCCTAGCAGATGTCAGTGCTTCAATTGATTCTTCCTTCCCTTACCACGCTTTCAAATGAAACCAAAGCTCTACCAAGCTGCTTTCCTCATAGGCAGCTTGGATTTACTTTCTGGACTAAGCAGCTAGAGTGACAGTCTGTGGGCAGAGAACTGTCAGCAGATAGTCCCCTCCTAAAGCCCTCTTTTGCACTGATGCACCATCACCTGAATTACAGACCCAATCTGCTTCTGATGTGTGACTGTAAGTGTTTTCAAATTAAATACATCAAAAGGAGAATTACTGCTTTAAAAGTAACAATTTGTTCTCAAAACCCAACATTTATTCTTAAGGAAAAAAAGAAGAGTGACTGTGAAACACTAATCTTTCAAAATAACTAGAACATAGAAGCATTGGCATGTCCATAAATTCAGGACTTCAAAACTTGCATGGTTAAGTCATCACAAGGGGCTATCTCTTGATGTTTAGAGGGTAAGAGAAATGCAAGTAGAGATCTCCTCCAAAACAGTTCTAAAATTCATATTTAACCAAGATTTTACTGTTTAGAAATGGCATAACTATGTTTTTATAAGTATTCTCTAATGATGGAGGTGCTTTCTCATTCCTTTCCCTTCCACAGAAAGCAAAGAAAACACCATAGCTTTTCTGTTTGTTTGCTCACTTCTATCCTATGAAACACTTCTTATAGCTTTTACAGTTTTATGTATTTTCTACCTAAAGTACAAATATCCTGGGAAAGGTGCAAGTTAAATTCAGCAAGTATGTCATAGAGGGTCAAAGGTGGACCACAAGAACCAAGAGTCAAGTAGTTCTCCCCACAAGCAGGGGTGGAAGAAGAAGTAATCAAGAGTTAGTTTCTGGCAGTTTAGCAGCCATTTATATTCAGTCAAGAGTAAGAAAAATATAAGCAAATACTGAGATAGCAAGATAGTGGTTTTTTCCACAGAGAAGGCTGTATGATTTTTCACACAGTTCTGTACTTTGCTCCTAAACATTTCGAGTTGGTTTCAAACCACCATTGCAGGCTAAGGGCGCAAATTGCAGTTACTGTGGCAGTATGTGTAAGTCAGACATTAAAAGGCAGTATTTTAGAACTTACAGCAAAACACAGAAATTTCTAAAAAATCTTGATTGACATGTGCTTATTTTTACTGAGAAAAACAATTGCACAAATTCATTCCTGAATCAAAAGGCTAATTATACATAAGATTTTTGAGAGCTCTGAAACACAAATTGGAATGCACCAATATTTATAATCAAGGACTCTCCCTTGAGCAAAAAAAAAGAGAAAAGCTTTAGAGGAATTCAGTATGCTGGTTATATCTGTGTAACTACAAAAGCAGATAAAACAAAAGCTCTGAGCACAATCAATAGTTTATAAATCAAAGCAAAGCCTTACTTCAAAAACCAGAAACAGACTTGAGAAGAGCAGCTGATTTATAAAAAACATTTTTTGTAATCAGCAAGGAATTAAAGCAAAGCATTTCTCTTTCTGCTATACAGGCAAAGCATGCATAGGCTCTAATACACATAATCAATTATGGAGAAAGCTGTAGCATCTGAAATATTTCCTCCTTCCAAGAAACACTGAGGTTACAAAGATTCCCTTGACTGCAGCTCAGTTCATTTCTGAACAGCGTCACCACAATCTTTGCCCAAGAAGTACTTAAACCACTCTACAAATACATTTAAGCTCCCCAGGACACTTAAAAAACTGAACCTCTAACTTTGCAAAAAATACCAGTTGAGGCCTCACATGGGACAGATCAACATCAGTTACACTCAATAGCTAGAAAATGAACAGACTAAGCTCAAATAACACTCAATAAATAAATAATTATAGCGATGCTATAAAAGCTAGCAGCAGTTTCAGAGATTTTTGGCTGCAGCGTGCCCAGCTAAACCCTAGAGCACAAACCAAGCAATGCAGAGCAATAAAAAGACCCGATGCCATTATTAGATTTGGTCATCTGTACTGTGTTCAGGACAGATTTTTCAAAATTGCACTCTGAATGTTTTCAGACTGCCTGTACAGACATAGGTGAATATTAGATCACACTGTTCATGTACTGCATAAAACTCGAGTAGGATGTTAGAGATCAGGTTTTTGGTTCCTCAGTTATGGGATGCAGAATGACAGGTGTTTCACTGAAGCCTGTTTTTCAGTGAAGGCTTAGCCTTTCTTGAAAATCAAGTCCCCTAAATTTCTTCTCTCTTCTTCTCTCTTTGCATATCTCAAAAATTTAAAGACCCAAAAGCATTGATCAAATAGAGTTTTTACTCTCTATTGCTAGTTGTTAGTACAATATCAGCTCTTGGCCAACTCCATCAAAATGGGTTATATTCAACATACTGCACCAGAGTATTTGCACTTTTTTTTTCTATCTTAAAGTTATACTACAAGTATCCAAGTAAAAGAAAATGCTGTGCTGAAGTAAACTATATAAATTGCCTCTACTCTGTGTAGCTGAGAAGTTTTTCCAATAATCTTCTCAAAAATCTTGACTCCAACTTCTTCAAAACCCTTAAGAATAAAGTATTTGTTTACAAGAGGGTAGAAATTCCCACATTTAGTATTTAATCAGGAGAACATAAAGGCAAGTTTGTAAAAGATCAAAGAAACAGAGATGTAGTAAGAAAAAAGTAAGCTAAATAAATTTGAGGAAGATTTTAAAATATGTATTATATGCCTGTTACATTTGTGTTTATGCACTTATAACAACCAAAATCCCAACCAAACTTTTTGAGAGTGTGCAAGCATTTTATCTAAGGAGGTCTAATGTTCTATTCAGTAAAGCACAAGTGAAGCATTTTGACTTCCTGGTTCACACTACTACAAAAAGTCCCAAACCCAAAACAACCTAATAAAAATTATTAAAAGAAAGGCATCTAAATTTAATTAAGACCCCAAATCTCACATCTGAGACTGATAGGGGCTTTGCCCTTCAATAAAATAAGACCGTAACAAAAGTCATTTAGCACAAAATACTTTGGTATGAATGTATGTGACCTAATATGAGTGACACAAAATTCACCTACCTCAGTATCTTAATACTACACACTACATCGGACACAGCAAGCATAACAGAGTCTGCTACTCAGAAGGAACAAAAAATGGTAAAAGCAACCATTTTAGTTTATTTTAATTAGCAGGCTGGGTATTTCTAAGACGTCTCTGGCATCCCAGTACCAATTATCCTGATCTGTACTATTTTATCAAGCCACTGAAAGTGGAGCCTTAAGGACAATTACATAATTCACTCAAGCTAAGTTCCCTTCAAGTCAGTGAAAATATTCCTCTTCCACATAGAAGGATATCTTTCTGGATATCTGGATATCTTTCTCCAGCTTGGACATGTGCTCAAATACACTGTTTAGGAATCAACATTTTACTTAGCAGAGTCTTCCCAGAGCACCAACAATTTATTCTTTACATCTGTTCTGTGGTTTCTTTTATTTCTTCCCTTCAACAGCCCGTGTGTTTGCAGGTCATCAGCTAACAGTACGTATGCTGTAACACTGCACGAATTCACCCTTCACCTCTGCTCCCCCTGCTTTTCTACCTTCTGCTAATGCAGCAATCCATCCCATAATATGTGCAAGCAATAACTACACACACGCACACCTGTTCTCATGAGAGGCTTTGTGCTGGCACATCCAGAAAGGAAGTCATGGCAACTGAATCACTTCTGAGAGCATCAGTGTCGCTTCAGAGATACGTGGTCAGCAACATTTACCTCATCTAACACTAGGCCTAACTGTGCAAAAACAATTCCCACTTCATTTCACATTTCCAAATGTTACTGAAAGAAAAGGAACTATGAAGGTGTCATTAGTTTCATATTCTCCAATATTGTTGATTTAATCTTCTTTTTAGATTCCTGGTGGTCTTCTCCAGCAAAATTCTCAACCTGAGTTAATTAAAAAACATCTGGCTCCCTTGAGGCTTTCACTCAGTCTTCTGAGTGTTAGAGCACTGGGTGCATTCCTTTATATTGACTCTGGAGCACCTGGTATTGTTAATTGCCTGCCAGAGACCAAAGAATTCATTGGCATATTGCAAAGATATCATTTACCCTGGCACAGAAATTTATTGTGTAGATATATATATATAAAAATCAATATGCTCATCCATAAACCATGTTTTTCCCATGCCAGCAGAAACCCATTTGTCTAAAGCAGGTGACACATAGAATACTTGCTGTACACTGTGCTCTTGCAGCTATTATTCAGTAGCATTATCATTTTCTCCCTTCTGCTCTCAGAATTTGGATTTTCACACACATCAAGCTTGGGAGACTTTATAACTTCTTAAAATTGAATATTTAAAACGTATTTTCAGTGAATTGTTTAAACAACAGCTAGCAATTTATCTCAACAGCTTCTTCATTCATCCTTCACTTAATAATTCAACCTCAGAATTAAATTTCACCCATATTTTTTCTTTTGAAACGCACATAATCAAAACCTGCAATCAGCATTACAATAGTTTATCAAGGCTGCATCCTGGGCTGTCTGTAACAGACTTAGAAGCTTACACATACCTCCCTCCCTTTAATCAGGGTACCTCCCCTGTCTATTCTTTATATTGTTCCTTCTTTTTCCCTTCCCCTCCGTATTTCAGTTTAGTGACTAACAGTTGTGAAGTGACAGACTTCAGGCTTGGGAAGTAAATTTCACGATGGACTATGGCCCATGAAACACTTGAGATGGGCAGAAGTTTTTGGAACAAAGAAATTTGGAGTTTTTTATCTTCCCTCCATGCTTCTGTCTGTAGAAATAGTCTTATTTTTCAAAGAGTGAAAGTTGCTATTGTATTGAAGACTTGCAATGTTAACTTCAGTCTGCCTGTTCAAAAATCCTATTATATCTGAACCTCAGTATTATTTGAAAAATTAATTCCCTGGCCTAACCATGCAAAAATAATTGGATTTATGTAGTGTAAAGTTGATGATGGTACATGTGTTATCAAAAGGAACTACAAGAACATTTAATTTGATACCATGTAGTATCTCCCATAATTTCATTGTGTCCTTTCTTGTCCCTTCTGTAAGGCAAACTCTCATGTTTCTTTTAACCAGAAAGCTCCTAATGAAAGCTCTCATTATTATCTATTAGCTTCTATCCTGATCAAAAGCAGTGACTATTTCAGACAAGAAGGCACTTTCAGATTGCCAGTGGAATTACGAGAGCATCAGCACCACATTCTGTCATAGTTTTTACATCCTCCAGCACCAACCTTTCACAGGTATACTTTTTGATTAGGCATCTTTCTACCTATTTGCCATGAGTTTTTGAACTCAGTACAGCACACACGGCTGGGTTCATCTATCCAGGTGGCATTGCCCAGCATTTGTCAAAAGGGCAAAAAGGAGACAAAAAAAGGTGGCAGGGGGGGCGGAGGCGGGAATCCCAGTCCAGTCAGAGCTTGAAATAAACCATTACCTACATCCTTGCAGACACCTTTGACTTCACCTAATCTAAATTCTTCTGTTGCTTCTGAACACCTTGCCATTCATTGCTAAATCATTGTTTAATAAGCTAACAGAAGCCCTTCAATATGAAGCCCCACATGCCTCCAACCAAAGCTGAAAATTCACAGTTTGTTCCTACTCCTTAATTTAGTTGCAGTTTCTAATCTGTAACACTTCTTTATTGCTAACCTCCTGATAACACCATGACCTTTTCTTCACATCTTTTTTTTTAATTCCAATTTGCTTTTTCAAAAGTTTTTTGGAAATCAAAACAATTAATACTATGGAGATAGGTAGAGCAAATAGCGATAAGATTCAAGAGTAGAAATTTAACTCTGACACCTGGAGTTTGATATAAATTGTAAATATTATGGGTACTGGTTTTTAAAATGTTTAGACAAACGCTAATGGATTAATTGAAATTGGACATAATTCCTTAATAATACAATCCTCCAGAGCACTGTTGTGCTCTTTCTTCATTTGCTAAATGGAGGTGACAACATTTACCCAACTTCTCTGCAGGACACCATCACACCTGCAAGTGAAAAGTGCTATAGGAGATATACATAATGGATGCATCCTAATTAATTCTTTGTTGCTAGAGATAATGGCATTAAAAATTGAAAACACACTTCAAATGTAAGGTAAGATGATTCCAAGTCTATTATAATTCCCCGTCCTATTAATTAAGGTCTAATGTAACAAATAGCTAAAAATATTTCTATTATGTTAACAAAACCATGGCATTCAAATATTCTTCAGAATAACCAAAACATACATGAAACACTGCAGTGTGTAGAAAATCACCTGAACTCCAAATCACATCAAAATGTTTTACTAGAAATGGTGGCAAGGTTATCTTCTGAACCATGAACTAACTCATCACATATTCTTTTGTTCAAATTATTCAGGCATCTATGCCTAAGAAAATTTTATCTCTCTCAAACATAAGAGATATATTTTTCCCATGCACATTTAAGCTTCTATAGGAGAAAATATTACAATTCAAACCATGTTAAGAACTTACTTTAAGCTACAGTAGCTTCATTTTCCAGCTCTGTGTAGGCCTAAATAAACAATTTTCTACACATCTATTTGTGACTCAGTCCCAAATCTTTTCAACCTTCAGTAAGCAAAAAAGGCTCTCAACATTTGAACAAAGAAGCTGAATAAAAATACTTCAATAGTCTTCCCAAATGGCTGAAATTACCTTCCCAAATGTAACAACAACATGAATCACAAACTGGGCCCAAATTTTTCAAGCAGTGCACATTAGGGTGATCATTAACATTTTTTCTGTTATGGACTGCATTCCTCCCAACCAAAACATTTATATTACAAGGGAGGGCATTAGGGTTGGTAGGTATGTTTGTTGCTTTCCTTAAAATTAAGAAAACAGATTACATATGGAAACACCAGTGTGTTTGTACAGAAATATCCATGTATGTGTATTAAAAAAATGGAACTTATTACCAGTCCCACATGCTGCTTTGCTGCCCTGTCACTAAGGATCAGAAGTCTCTGTGCATCTTTTCTCAGCAAATTTGCTAATTTCATTATTTATTCTTACATGGTTTTAAAAGAAATCCAGTAATAATGTAATACTAAGAAAAGTGATCTTTTAGTCCTATTTTTCTTCCTGGCCTGATTTTTAAAGATCAGTATGCAATTCATGAAATACATTCCCTCTTATTGTTCAACAGCTTCCTTTCCTCAAAAGCTTCGATTGAGTGAACTCACTGAAAACCTTTTAAATCCAGTGCAGTACAGAAACTTGATCACCATAATTCACATTTGTCAGATCCTTCAAGGCCCTCTGCTTCATTTGCAAGGAGTGACTTTGCCTCCAAAACCAGGTGGATTCCTCCCCATTATTCCTGGTTTGAGTATGACTATTGCCTTTACCAACCTCATTTTTCTTTGACTGCAGAAGTCAGCCTTCCTGGTATGTAGCTTGCCCATTCTTGCATTCCCTTTCAGAAACTAGCATCCCATATCAAACCCATTAATTTTCCTGGCATCAAGAACAATTTAGGAGACAATTTTCATACCACAATTCAACAATTTAATTTTTGAGTTCCTGTAGAATCTGTGAGCAATTGCCATCTGGTTCTGGAGATTAATTTCTCTTTACTGATTTAGTCTAAAACTTGCTCTTGACACTTCCAATTAAGGCAGCCCTCACACAGTGAGAGACTGATGTGAAAACTCTTCTAAACTCTTTCAGTAAAAAAAAAAAAAAAAAAAAAGAAAGCCAATGCAAAACAATTCTTTTGCAGTCATTAATTGACTTTATCTTCCTGCAGTGTTCCTTTTTCATCGTCCTCTTCAGATAGCACACTCACTCAGAAACTCTCCAGAAAGCTTCCCCTGATGTCTCTGCACAATATCCTGTTGTTTTTTGGTTTTTTGATTTTTTTTAAATTACTCCCCCATCTTTAAAAAGCACTTCAGCTGTACTAATTCACTGGCAAGTTCAGTCACCCATGTTACAGAAAACCAAAGGAAGTAATCAAAACTGAATTGCTAGTCATTCCACAAAAAAAACTTCATTTTCCTTTCAAATCCTAGTAATAGACTGTTACTTCTCTTTCCCTAAACATTTTAATGACCAGAAAAATAGTTAACACTAAGAGCATCCTTATTGCCATCTGAATTGATACAAATGGGATAATTTACACCTCCAAAGCATCATTCCAGCTTTTCTGCAAATTCAGCAACACAACTTAATTGGTTTGGTTCTAACCCTGTTTTCCAAAGCATTCTCCATAAAGCAGCTCAATTTGTTTTCCTCATGAAGTATAAAACTGCCAAAACTGTGGCCAAATGTTTTGCTCAGATTTTCAAAATCAAAGGGGATATGCCTGCAGGAAATCCATTTTTTATGAAAATAATCACATTCCACAAAAATGCCAAAAGTATTTCAGAAATGAGTAATCTACTATCACTGGCTTACAGAAAGACACCATCACCTACACAGGAGCTTTCAAATGACTGGAATAAGATACAATCCTGTATTCATGGAACATCCTGAAGTCTTCCAGAGCCGATGATAAGATGAATAATAGCAATAACGAATGATGCACTGCTATTTTTTCATTACTGAGTAATTCGCTTTAGAAGTCATTAGGTAATTTGGGCTTAAAATGAGATGCTGAGCTGCTGTTACTATTTTTTATTTTTTTTTAAGTTTTGGATTCCTGACTTCAGCCAGTAGTTATGTAACATTGTAAATGCAGATCCCTCTGGTTTCCAAGAATAATTTTACCGAGTATACAGTTAACTAAGCAAGAGAACCCAGGGGTTCCGCAAATGACATACTGCTGTTAATTTTTCATTACTTCTCCAGTAAACATGATTATTTCACCAATAAACCTTATTAACTGATGTCCAGTGCAACACCAAGAAAATAAAGACTGCAAGTAATACTTTGCTTGTGCTCTTGATTGCATACCATAATGTTCTGCTACATTACCTGCTGCAGAAAATTAAATTATATGCTTACTTTAATTTTCTCACCTGCCAACACTGGAAGGAAGGCTATTATATGAAAGAAGTCCATTTATATCAAAGGTTATTATTAAGTACAGACTGGCAAAAGAAACTGCAATTACCATTTTATTGGCTTTCATTAGCAAAAGAAAACAGAAGAGTATCTATTACTACCAAGTATTCTCTGGCTTAGTACAGTAACTTTGCTCTTTAAGCTTGCAAACAGGCAACATAAATGTACCAATATAAATTCAGTTACAATGCCAGTTTCCCTTAAGCCCAATATTTTGATTTCACCACCCAAAGGGCTTGAGAAAGCTCTTGTAGAACACCTCCAACAGCCCTGCAGGGAGCACAGCAGCTCATCCAAGAAGGAAGGAACCAGGGACCTTTGCAAGTGATGTGAGTTCTCAAAACTCCCAGACCACCCTCTGAAATAGGATTATCTCTTTGGATCTACCTGATCCTCATTCAAAGGACTGAAAAGTAAGCGTAAAATGCAAACAGGCTCATCCTCTCTGAGCCTAAGCTCTTCCATCTCATCTAAATCAAACTGAACCCCTGTACACAAATGAAACTATTCAAAGGTCACTTTGCTGATACTTAGATCTCTATTTGTTCAGTGTGGGAAAAATCAATTTACATCACTTTTGCAAAATGGAGATATGGAGAAGAATGTTGGTCCTCAAAAAGACTATGTTTAAAAATTCTTTTATAATGGTAAAGCAAAAAAGAAAAAAATTAAATTAACAACTCTACCACTGTGACATAACCAATACAAAATTAATCACATTAAAAATATAAGCATTTTAATTGCTAATATCTATGTCATCTTACAAAAATAAGGCACAAAACTGCAAGAGCCAAGGGCAGCACAGCAGGACAGAACTGCTCCATTTGATCAGTATGGAAAATTACATTAATAGCACAATAAAGACCTGACAGATAAAAGAGCATTCAATAAGCTGCGATCTTTTAAAAACACCAGTTTACTCTTCTTTCTAAATGGATAGATCTTTAATGAACTAGCATCTCAGATCCCTAAGGTGATCAAACTAGTGCTAAGATAGATCACTCAATCAGTGCAAATTAAAACTGTTTCTCAACATATCAGCGTTTCCAATTTTTTGAAGGAGCGGGTTTCAAGCATGTAACAAACAGCTCCACCTACTGTCCCAGAAGCAGAGAAAGCATTTCCCAAATCCACATTTCCAGGCTATGGCAAGTACAAGAGATATCACTCATCATGGCCTTCCACCCTGCCCCTTTGCAATGAAGCACTATGTCTGAAAAACACGAATATCAAAGTAAGAAGAAGAAGAAGAGAACCAGTCATGTAAAATCCCACTCTGAAGTTCTTCAGATGTCCCTTAGGCAAGTGAAGGTCCCCATCCCAGTCAGGGAAAGCGTAAGAAATCCACTCAGTTCCTGACACAGCACACTAGAAGAGAAGGGAAAGATGCTCCCCAGCAGGTCTTGCTGTCTTGCATGAAGAGCTGCCTCTCCCCATCATTGTCTGTCTCCAGTGAGAAGCTGTCTGAAGAACACTAAAGCCCTACACAGGCCAAATCAAAGCCTCACACAACCTGTTCTGGATATTGTTCTGAATTTTTGAACATGCAAGATTCTTGTGTCTGAGAGGGAGTATATCCAGCAACATGAGAAGACAGCCAGCTGGAGCTTGGATCTTTTGTTTTGACACGAGGAGCAATGCTGTATCAACCCCTACTAAATCAAGGGGCAAAATTCACATCATCGATTCCTACAGTCTCAAAGTAGCTCAGCTGTTTTGATGCATTGGTCAGACTTTTATTCAGCTTTGAGTAAGACTTACCTTTGTAAACAAACCAATTCTCAATGGAGAAGAAAGACTGTACTTCCCTTTCAAGAATCACAAAAACATTCAAATACCACAGTGATATGGTACGCAGAAAATGCAATTTGTGATCTTTGAGCCCCAAACTGTGGTTTGTAATTCTCATAATACTTCAAAGGGGAAAGTAAGTTTATTTAACGTAACATTTTAAAAATTTACTGTTTTAAATAACCAGTAACTTAATATACACAAAATTTACCCAGTTACTACTTATATGCTCTACAGGACAGTCAGTTTTCTTATGCTTCAAGTTAAACCAGTACCTATAGTTCTTAGCTATAACCTGCTACTTAGCTATAATCTGCTTGTGAAAACAGCAGGACACAACTTGTCTGCCCAGCTCTTTAGGAAGCATCATGAGACTGCCCAACTGCAGAGTCCTGGCAGCATTCATCATCCTCAGGTGGGATAATACCACTAGATTTGTAATCATAACTAGATGTTTGAAACTATTGTGATATAAGATGGATAAAATACATTTCATGAAGAAGGGAAAAATATTTCGAAGTTCTTGTATTTTTTCTGCTTGATCTTTGATTTATTTTTAAATAACATAAAATTAGAATGATTCAAATGAATCACACTGAAGTTAACTTTTGCTCATGTGAACCAACTGGCATGAAGAGTCACGTCAACTGACTGTAATAGATTTAGTAAAGGGAAAAGTTGTGTTGGGAATTTGAAAATAACCCGTTTCATTTGCTTGTACGGGGTGACCCTGGAGTAACAATGTTAGAGGAGAGCTGCATAGAGCAGAAGTCAGAGTAGCAGCACATGGCTTCTCTTTCACACAGTCTTGCCACCTTCCCCCAAAGCCTCAGGCTGGATTACAAGGCACACTTCTTCACCCTGATGTTAATTGCTCCTAAAAATGCTACCTGCCAAATGTGAAGCCATCAATGCAAGACTTACAGCCCAGAATGCAAACCAGCAATGAATACACCAAGATCCTATTCCTAGCAATCTCTCTCTGTCTCACTCTGGCTGAAGCCTGCTTTAGCTCCTAAATCTAGGATCTGTCAGTGTATCAAGTAGATGGCACTAGAAGCTTTGGCTGAGTAGCAGTGGGGTACATGCTCAATAGGAGTGTATTTCAGAAGCAACACAGTTTAGAAGGATGCATGCACTAACAAAACCTAACTCTGAGGAAAAAGCAGTGAAACCTTCTTGCCCTTTGCATGGGATGCTGGCCAGATCAGTAAATGTAGCTACATGAAGCACACTGCTACCAAAACTTTCGAGACCAGAAACTGCAAGTTTAAGACTGTCATTTTTTATAAATACAGACTTAGTCAATAAATATGAAAACTTCTCATAGGGCAGCAATTTATATTAAATGCCTTGTATAACATCTTTGACCTTAATTATTACGACAGTAAGTGGAAATGTGTCCATTTCAAGGCAGTTAGAATTCTTCCCCTTTCCCAGCAGTGAAAATATGGTTGGCTGAAGGCAGGCTTAACGCCAGGCATTCACAAGGACTGTTATGCCTTGCTACGACAGCACTCCCCTTACCCACTATTATCTAACCCCTCTCAAGGACACTGAGACACTTGAGAACTACGTTGATAGGTGGAAGTTGGACACCTTGCTTCACGTTCATCCACACTACACTGAGGAGTTCCAGCTGACTTTAAGAGGGTGGCCAGTACCATCCACACATGCAGGGCAGCGCAGAACCCCACGAAAGCAGTGCCCATAAATGCACAGGTGCACTGACACTACATTCCATGCAACTTCTGCTACTTTGCAAACACAGGTACCTGAGTTAGCTATAACACTGGGCAGCTGTACCTGAGCTGATGTGACTGCAGTGAAGCTGCAGTTTTCCTGATTCCATTTTGTTTTGATTTCCATATCCAGCAAGACAGAAAAGCTCCAGTTATTCATTCACTTATGCCACTTAATATTTGTGTCACAGACCACTGCAAGATAAAAGCTTGGCAAATTCAGCAGCAAAAAAAACCGACAATTTAACAACTCAGCTCTAAGGAAGCAGAACAGGTTTTGGGCACTTGCTTTTGGGACCGAGACTTTCACAGAGGACATCTCCAAGTCACTACATGTGTGATCAAGCTTCCTTCATGTGTGCCCTGGACCATGAACTATCATGTTTGCTGTACTAAACAAATGGATTGTCCTCCTTTAGAAAAGTACAGTTAGAAAACACCCAAGATCCAAGGCCATGATGTACCAGTGTCCAACAAGAAAGTTCTTACAACCTCTCCCTTGTAGCCCTTGGAACCCTGTGATTAATGCAATCCAAGGCCAAGCCTAAGCATCACTGTAATAAAAATATCTGTTGCAATTAAAACTAATGTTAGCAATCTTATGCTCTGCATGCATCTCAGTTTGAGTAAATTGGGTCAATCCTCATTTTGTTCTTTCTTATGGATACACCAGGTAAATTCTGTATTTCTTTAGATTAATAAAATATGAAATACTGTAAAAATCTGGCAAACACTGTGTCTAAAAGTCAGTGAAACATACAGCCAGACTCACAAAACATAACTTAAAAAATTAATGTTATTTCCTCTATTTCTTGTAATGTCCTTGTTTGATCAGTACAATAAAGCAACTCAGTAAAGGTGCCTTAACACTGAGTTTAGGTTGGTTTTATGAGCGACTTTATTAATCAGACACAACAAGATATCACATTCTGATAGATTTCGTATTTACTTTCATTACAGACTTTTATTCTTCTATTACAACATTATTAGATGCATAATTCCAACATTCTCAAAAATGTAAAAATGTAAGACAAAAAAGTGGTGGCAAAAGAAAACATACTCAGCACCAAGAACAATGTGCATAAAATAACTTAGATTGTTACTGGCACTTTATTATTAAAAGAAAGAATGAAAGCTCTGCTGTAGTGAAAAAAAGTAGCTGTTCAGATGCCAAGTCTTAATAGCTCCATATGTCTCCTCAACAAAAAATCCTGAGTTTATTGAATTCCAGAGGGGAAAAAGAAGTGCATAGCAGAAGTCAAAGTCATGCCTTTTTCTTCCTGAGAGAAAGACCACCCTGGCTGCCTCTAGACATGCCATCCTAAGAAGGGTCAGAGTATCCAATATTCTAGATGCACTCTATTAGAGCAGGAGGGTGAGCTTTTCTAGGTTTCTTTAACACAACCATCACTACTGATTAAAAAAAAAAGCTTTCCCCCAATTTCTTAAATATGCAATGGGGATACATTAGAACATGTTAAATAAATTAAATTCCAACACGTGGGCATGATGGGGATTTGGGTCATTAAAGAATGTTGGGATTTTTTTTAATATAAAGCAGCAATTTCAGAACAATTCTGAAATTTCAAAGAAGTCAGTAATGTGATACAGTGGAGATACTCAGGGGGGTGCAGTGCTGTAAGTTCACAAAAACAGCCAGCTGTCAACAGCCATCATTTGCTCTTGGCCTGGACCAGAAGGACTAATTGCCTGGGAAAGAGCATTCCACAGACTCCAAGCCTAGTGATCACTGATATTATGAAGTTATGTCATGATATGGCCACAGTTTTCATTTTACCAGTCTGTTTCAGAATATAGTGAAATACCGCTTGTACTTCACAGGTTAAAGAAAAGATCAGGGCATGGTTCTGTTTCTCATAGTGGTTAAGTGAGAAAACATTGCCCCTCTTTTGGTGCTGGATACCTTAAAACTTCATCTGGCTAATTTTCAGTATCAAGACATATTACTACTGGGAGCCTTGGCAAGGTTGCAAGTACTTACTTGCAACCTTGGTTGCTGCAGATGTATTAAGACTGAAAAGATAACGTGAAACAAAAGAGACTAAATTAAATGTTTCATTAAGTATTCGTAGACCTTTGTACTTCATTAAACCAAACTCTAAGCTTTTGTGGCGGATGAACAAAAGGATATTAATTATAAAAAGCATGTAGGTCAAAATTTGACACTTTTCTCCCCAAGTAATACGGCCATACAGTATCTGGGCACCTTCTATTCACCTGTATTTCTCCCCCTCCCCCCTTTTTTTTTTCTTTGATTACAAGATATTTTTTTTTTACTCAAAATTCAAAACATGGAATTCCAAACAACTTTTGAATGCAATTTTCTCAGTTATCTTCAGTGTCCTACCTCCTGTCTTTTGTCCTACTAAAGGGCAGCTGACTAAAAGTGCTTTGAACAACAGAGCAAGGATCAAGGCAGCTGAGATGTCTGTTTTGGTGCTTCACCTGACATACTGAGACAGAGAAATTTATGCTTTTTGAGGATGTGTGTGACAGGCAGCCAGTCCCCCTAGGTTATACAAGGTGAATTATGGCAAATGGGGCAGGGAAGGGTCTTCTTGAGAACATTTAGTTCATACCTACACCCAAGACTGATTCACTTACATCCATACAGCTCCTAGTGAATATTTTCCTATTCCAAAACACTGCTAGGAATGGAGATCCTGCAGTTTTTGCAGGTAAGCACTACAAGATCTCACTACCCTCAGTGTTTAACAGTGCTTGTCAACATGAGCCCTCACTTCAATTTAAACACATTAATTCATATCCTAACACCACCTGTTTATCCTCTCTCTTATTCCAAGAAGTTTTTATGTATTCAGTCTGTGCAGTACATGTCAGCCAGGCTGCAGGACCTCTGAAGTATTTCAGACTCATTCTTCAGTGCACACTGCATTTATTTCCCTGTCTAATTGAAGTTTCTCTGTGTTACAGAGCTGCTGTTCAATAATAAGCATTCAGGCTAACAGCTGTGGGAGCTGTACACCTACTGAAAGAGCTCCTGCCACTTCCACCACACTTCAGAAATGGTCAAATGAGGACATGGGAAGAACACACATGCTCCTGTTTTCTAATTCAATACACGTTGACCTTCCTTCTTTTCATGCAACAGTCAGAGATTGTTCATCCTTTTCTGAGGAGTTCATGCCACTGCCTTTCACACCTTACTAAGCATCAGTCAAAACAAGCTTTATATCTAAGAAACTGTGTATAGTAGTAGTTTGCATGATATGCCATAAGAGACACACTGAATTAAGTTAAAATACTGGGGAAACTATCTGCTTTCTGTCAGTGTAACAATCAGGTCCATAACACACAAACTTTACAACACCATCCTCTCTTTCTCCCCCACCCCACGTACTAAAGGCCACAATGGAAAAGAAAATGCTCAATAGATTTAATGTACTTACTTACTGTCTGTCCAAAGGCTAGTAGTAAATGATATACATTTAATGAGGTTTGAATTAGGACAATTTAATCTCTTTGATTCAAGTGTACACATTATACACACATCCATCAGCTTAACAAGACTAATCTTTACAAAGGAAGACAGGCACTGACATGAGATGGTCTATTAAAAATTAAGGTCATCTTTTTTTCAAAATGAACTACAGAAAGTTTTTTGAAATCCAACAAATCTTTCTGCAACTAAAATTCATCACTTCTGCTATTCTACCATATCAACCATGAAATTAGCCTTTGTCCTATTTTTATGTACTCTAAAGTTATTGCTTACGTTTTGTACTATGCACCTCACTGACTCACTCATTTGATCATCTTTTGAGCACACAGTGAAAATACTTCCTGAGTAAATCACACAAATAGGATTATTCTGAAGCAATTTCACCCACGCTGAAACCACAGGACATAGAAGTGTATGAGAAGAGGTCAAAAAGTACTGAACATGCAAAAGCTTTCCTGTAAATAGAAAGCAGTCTGGGGTTAATAAAGTAAGATCACCCATCAGGCACTGAAATCTGCTGTAGAAATGAATGCTAGGTGAAAACAGATAACACTGAAACATCACAATCTAAGTCAATGATGTGGTATAAGTCTTAAAGAGATAGAGTCCTCACAGCTACGTTCAATCTTAAATAGTCAGAAATAATAATTCAAGATCTCTCCAAAGCCTGGAGTTCCTACATATCCAAATTGACCAGATTTTTCAGGAAAGACTGCAGCATTCTAACTAAACAAAAGCAGCAATCAGGATGCATCCACTCTATGTTACTTCATTCACTCAACATCTCTACTGAGCATCTGAAACTTCTTATTAAAGATAATTAAAATACAGAGTGGCATAGCATCAGAAATGGAGGAAATCTACAACAGGAAGTCACAATCTTTTTACGCTTTATTTTACAGGGTATTTCCTCAGGTAGAGGACCAAATTCAGGTTACTCTTCTTTTTCTTGCACTGAAATTTTCCAAGAAGGATTCTTATTTTCACCCTGGTCTGACATTGCAAAGAAGAGCACAACTTTCATGAAATTACTTGTATCACACCAAAATGGAATTAGGTTTTAACCGCTGGATGAACGAAGAATGCCTGTCTTTGATTCTTTAAAATTCATGTTCCCCACATTCTCTCATCTCCAGAGCTTGAATAAAACTTGCTTTATTAGTCTTAATGCTGCCTGAGTCTTGTCATACAGTGAACTATTACACAATGTCAATCAAAACCATGTATCTTTAATTTTTGATAGAGGCAAAACATCCAACATAAAGTGGTAAAGATGAGAAGTTTTTCCCTTGCTTCTTACAAATCTACACCTATAATTACTCATGACAGCTTCAGTTAAATGAATTTCAATAAAGCAGGTCAAGCCATAAAGGCCTAATTAATTTCACAAATACTCAGCAGGATAAACTGAGATTTCTCTGGAGAGTTAGAGAACCTGAAAGGACTAATTAAGAATGAGAATATGACGTGGTAGCTTATAATTATGGAAATTTTTTTCATGCATTTTCATTCTGATCTAACCTTGTTGGAACACATTTCAAGTATTTCATTGAGTTGTAGTTACAAAGTAAGTCAAGAATGTTGAAAGGTTACAGAGAAATTATTATTTCCCTACTTCATTTATCTTCACTTCTGAAACTCAATATTTCAATTGTGTGTATATATATATATACGTAGGGCAGAGTAGGACAACTAGTGAGTTTTACCAGCATTCAGTTTTCTAGTTTTCCAGTATAGGGGAGTTTACTTGTGTTGTATAGCTTCCAAAAATAAATATCTATATGAAATTTTAAGTGAACACCAGCAGAGGGTTACACTAAAAAGCCACAGAATCATTTAAAATTTATTCTGAAAAATAATCTGTCTTATTTCAAGGTATTCCTCTACTGCTTTCACCAAAACTGACAAAAGAAACAAAGAATCTGCAGTGTGCATTGGCATATGTTCAAAGCATATCCAAGTACCTATAAAATTCCAGTTATCCTGTATAAAGAGAAAGGCTTGGGGGAAAAATAGATCTTATCAGAAACCTAAAGTGATAAAAACTTCAGTGCAAGTTACAAAAACAGTCAAATTTGTGTTTTACTCCAGAATTCCATGGCAGATGATGTTCAGCATGTCAGGCCAGGTATATCAAGTGCATCTTTTGATACTGCCTGTTATGAGAATGGAGTGAGATAAACCCACAAAATCCACTCAGCAGTCACCCATTTCACAATGAGAATGAATAGGATTACACAATATATATAGCTCTACTTTGTATGGAGGGGACATGTGATACCCTGTGGACACAGACTGTTCTGCCAACAGAGGCAAACACAGCAGTAATTATAATTAACTGCATTTTTTTCCACTGGATGGATTTCTACACACATCAGCCCCCAACAAAAGGAAAATTGATTTTAATACAACAGAATAAACACCATGCCAGAGAATAGGGTAAAATATTGCTATTTAATTAACAAAAGAGATTGGAACTTATTGTGGGGATTTTTGTTGTTTGGCTGGGTTTTTTTAACTTGCTTTAGAAGAACCTTATATTGTTTTCACATGCCAAAAGTATATATCTCAGCTCAAGGTGATAAATCTAGGCTCCACACCACCAGTGAAAATACAGTATCTATTAAGTAATCACAGTATGACTGCCAGTAAGGAAAAAAAACCCCACACACAAGAAAAAATCATCCTCATCATCTTTAAAACAGTGTAAGCTGCAGCCAATCATTCACAAGTACAGAGATTACTCATAACATCCAGATACACAAATATACAAAATTACTTCTGAAATTACACATTGCTTTTGTGACTCTTAAACTTGTAATAATTTGCTGAATGACCTTGCAACCCTTCACATGATGAATCTGGTCTTGCCAATATGAGACAAACATACATCTCCATGACCCCTGGATATGTGGATGATGTTGTTGCCATACAGGAATAAACAATCTCTCAAATTTCATTATATAAAGCACTTCTGGTGAGCTTCAAATTTCTTTCATTTCAAATTGCTTGGAGAGAAAAAACGAAGTCTCATTTTATTTTCAACAGCCTCTTTGTGGATAGTCTCCTCACCATGACCAAGACAGAACAATAAATTTTCAAGAAATGCTGCTTTACTTTTAACATATAGAAATAAGCCTTAGGGCTTGCATTAATCTCCCAGACACAGTTTCACAGTGTTCTTTCATTAAATATCTCACAAACATACACTGGCATCATTTTTTTCTAGAGGAAAGAAAGGTACTTCTATTAAAGGTATCCTCTTTTAATAAGAATAGGCTCAAACCCTTGTCTGGCTGTTTAGGGCTGAAAAACAGAGTTTTCCACTTCCACGCAAATGAGTAAAAAATTTGCAATATCTGGGCAAGAAATACAAATCTCTGACAGAAATAAACTTTAGCTATTCCTTATTAAAAGGACCTTTAGAAATATTCTATTTATATAATCACACATTCAGTGAGTTCAAAAATCTTAAGCTACATTTATGAATACATAGAAGCATGGAAATTTATCTGACTTGATAACAAAATGTAAGGCTTTTGTGACAATCCCTTTAAATTTATATACTCGAATGTCTCTCAGACAGGTAGAGGGCATTTAATCATCTTTTATGAGGGCAGGCATTTTTCTCCATTATCAGGTAAGACAGCAACCAGTTCAGAGACCCAGAATGGACAAGAACCAGAAAAGGGGCCCAGCTGGGGCAGTGTTCAAGGCAGAGTTGCCTCTGTGCAGGATATTTAGCCCTGCTCCCACAGTGCGTCTAGATCAGCTTTTCTGATGTCCATTCCTCCCACATGTGCACAAGAGACTCTCTCTTGCACAGGAGTTGTTCCTTTTTTCAGAGATGAGGAGGTCACAGATTCATCTTCAGAAAGTCCTTCCTGATTACATTTGGGCTTCAACCACGTCACCTTAATAACCTCAGTCTCCAGCTTTGAAATGGGACCATAAAAGAAATAAACAATAAAGGTTTCCTGGGTTCTCCAAGGCCACAGTGACACAGACTGTAACTTTCCTGTGTAAGGCAGGAGACACCTGGCTCAGCCACATCTCATGGAGGTGAAAACCTATGCCAGAAGGAAGACAGAACCTAAAACAACTTTAAAGCAAGCCCATACACAGATAGGATTACTTGTAAAATAGAAAACCTAATTAAATTATCTTTTATCAATTGTAAGAGAGAAAAAGTCTCTAAAATACAAATAGTAAAGATAGTAACATTTTAATTTTTCTGATTTTTTGTTGTGTCTAGTGAGGGTTTATGTGCTTTTTGCTCCACCACATTCTATCAATAAGTAAAGGCTGATTCTGCATTGACTTGCTTCCTCACTGAACACTTGAGGGTCTTCAGCCTTTTGAGTGCATTATGTACAAACACATAAACCAGGAGGAATGCTCAACACTTGAATATGGACTACAACTCATTGGCACCTATATATAAAGCAGCTTTGATTTTTAATGAAAATCACCCATCCCTTGCATCATGAATAACTGAACTTGGCAGTTTGAAACGTTAACCTCCTTACCTTTGCTAACCAATAAAACAGAAAAAAGATCATGGAGCTAGCATACTGATTACTACATTAGATAGGCAGTATTTTATGCCCCACAAAAACAATGAAAATTTACCATTATTAGCCCTTTTAAAAACTAGTGAAAGTGTGTTGAACTTCATGCAAATGTCATCCTCATAAGGCAAATATGAACATCTGAATTTGGGATGTTGCATATTTTAAAATATTGACTTTGCAGGGAAAATGAGACCTCCCATTATGTTCAATAGTAAGTTATCATACAGTTTAGACTATGATTAGATCTCACCTTTTTTTGGTTTTTTTGGACAACATAGCACAGAATGAAAACTTAGCTCTGAGTTGTGATACTTTTAATAACTGTGGAAAGAGCTAATTTGGAGGATGCAACACTTCTATACAGTCAATGTAAGCATCAAACACGGACTTCTCCATATGATTAGGTCCAAATTCCTGCATGTGATTTATTTTAAACTGTTTTCCCAAACTAATGTAACATCTGCTTAGCTTGGTAGATACCCCTTTGCATATTTCCAACATATCCATTGGTAGTGCTGGCTGTCCCGGAAAGGGAAAAACACACAGGGTAATAATGTACATGTCCTACATTACACAAGAATGAATTCAGCTGTAAAAAAAGTCTATTCTAGGACTGCAGATTTGTTTCCACATTTGCCATTAAGAAACCTTTTTCCTCTTACAGTAGAAAACATCCGAAATAATAATAAAGAAGTTTTTAACATTACGAACTGAGGGGAAAAAAATCTGTGGAAATGTAATTATGTATATTCAACAGTGCTGGCCTATTAGGTACATAACATGTATTTTTTAATATTGTTTAACTACAATTCCCTTCTCTTGGGTAATCAAAAAACACACATCTGAAAATTTTACCTGGGAGAAAAGAATTACAATCTTTAATAATGGAAAATGCTTCACATTCTTCACAACATTTCTTTAGTTAACCAGCACGTTATCCCACTGCCTCCCTCCACTACAGTTAGCCACCACAAACCTTTGTCATCTGGGGATTTAGTCAAAAGATCAAAGTTATGAAATCAAAGTTTAAAGTATTGAAAACATTAGTGAGTAAGTGTTGATTTTCTTATTCACAGAGCTGTGTTACCCTGTGATCTGTCCAGGAGAGTCTGATACTGTGTGTTTTGCACAGCTCACAACGTGTGCTCTCTCTGTCACTGAGGCCTTTTACAATGAGGAATATCCTGTCCTAGGCACTGTACATGTGCACAGTGAGAAACTTTACTGGTAACTGGCCTTGCCTGCCCTGCCTGCTTAGGCAAAGCACTGAGAAACAAAGAGAATTAACTTGCCAAGACTCACACAACCACTTGGTCACAGGGCTCACAATGTTCTCCCAGCTCTCCCGAGACCACAGCTGCCTTGTTTCTGGGTCACATTGTCCCCTTCTCATAGAGATTATCTTCCCCAAGAAGGAAATAGGTGCACAGAACACAAGCCCTGCAAGCACTTTAAAGCCTGGCAGTATTAGGTAAACAGTTGGGATCCTCTGCAGGCAATCATTTTTTTCACTAATGAAAGAAGTTTATTTCAACTCCTGCCTGTGTCCTTATCTCTAAATTTAATGAGGAAACAGCCTCTTTTCTGCTGTTTTCCAAGTCTCTTTGATCTTATGATTATGTACATTGCTGGTTGCTTGCCATTATATAGAGTCTGAATAATGTATATCGATGCTAGATAGCTCCGAGTACACTTTGTACTCAGGAATAAAGAAAAGCTACTTTTTTTGCAACAAGAATCTTAGGAGTGGTTCAAAAAATCTTGAGAAGGAGAGGAGGAACACATAAAGCTGTCCCACAGTAATTCCATGCTTGCTCCATGTCTGCATTGCCCTAAATCACATGAGGGTGCACAGGGCAGAAACAAGAAGACATGAAATAAGACAAAAAAAACTGCACATGGACCTTACCAAAGACATACCTGGCTCTGTAACTCACAGGAAGGATGCTGATGGAGGATGGAGGACCTCACCATTGAAAAGCCTGACCTATCCTCCCACCCAAGCAACCCATCGCTGCACTTCAGTCTAAAACATCCGCAACTTTAAGGGACAAAACCAGCTCCTCCTGTCTTTATGTTTACAAAAGCCAAGCTTCCTGATGCCTTTGTCTGTTAGGAAATTCTGTCCCTTTTGGTTTTACCACATTCATTTGCTTGCTCACTTTTCCTGCTGCACCACACACCTCTGAAGAGATGGGAGACACACTGAAGAGATGGGAGACACACCACATACACTCTCAGTGAATACATCTCTGTACCAGGACATGTGACAAAACAGTATGAAATATTCACTCCTCTTTATTCAAACCAGTGTATCCCACTCCCTAGTGTATTCTACATTCACTTCAGACTTTCATTTCCTTGTTCTTCCTCTATATCAAGCTGATGGCACACAACCCCCCCATTCCAATGTGGTTCCAAGGCATTTCAGTGAAAGCTGCTGTGCAACAAATACAATGATAGCTAACCCCTGTATTGCCACTGCAACAACTGACCTCAGAATTAAGTTAAATCCCTGATAACACTTTACTTTCTGGTAACATCAAAATTAGATTCTTCTCCTCCCAATCAATATTACTATGAATACTTTGGACAGTTCCATGTGGGTTGATCCAGACAATGCTGAAATTCCCAGACTTACAGAAGCCTGAAAATGAAAACAGCTACTCCTCTTAGAGAAAGAAGACAAAAAAGGAAAAAAGATCTGCAGCTAAAACGGGCACAAAGTCTAAAATGAAAAAATTCTGAAATTCTTTCAGCTTTAATAATCTTTATTCCACTGTGTTTCTTTTTATGTATCACAGTTAACAAATAAATTCAGAACACAGAACAAATCAAAGCATTAAATATTAATTTTCAAAATACCAATTACCCCACTATCCTGAGAGCTAGGTTAAAAAATTTATATGATAATACAAAGGGAAAAATGTTATGCATTAAAAATCCAAAGGAAAGTTAGCTTTTATGGCGGGAATTTTATGGGGTTTTTTATGGTTCCTTTCTTCAGTATAAAAGCATCAAGCATTATATCACAAATTTTTACATTCTAAGCTTGGCTCTATCTGATTTTACATCCATAATGTGCCAGGTCTCTAAAGGATGCTTATTTATGACACTTTCATTAGGAGGGTACAAATTTAGATACACTAGAAATTTAAGGTTCAGGATATGCACAATTTCACAAATAAGCAGTGCTATTCAAGACCTTGAAATGAAAACAGTACATAAAAATAGATCTGAAATAGAGACAGGCAAAACAGGCTACTGCTGCGAATGATGTGCTGTAACTTCTCAGTGCTCACATTTATGCTCACACACACACATTTAAAGAGGTAGAAAAAAACATACTTTCTGGCCTGTTTCAACCAGTTACTGAAAGAATTCATTATTAACACTTCTGAAGTCCAAAGGACATCATTATCATAACACATCTCTCAGCCACATATCTTGCACTCTGTTCTACACTGTGGAACACAATACCTTGGAAATGCTTCTTTCAGGACAATTATGCAGAGGAAAGGCAAGCTGAGAGCTTGAGCTAAGGCTTGGCCACCGGAGGTAGTGATTGCAACATCTGTCAAGTCACTTCTTGACTCCACTTGTTGTCTGACCTGCACCCCCAATTTTACCTGGCTATCATAAAGGCTCAGGGATGCATAAAAGGCTGCACAGATTGAAGACTGGAGCATGCAGATGCTAAGGCAATTGAAGATTAAGTACCTGCTAAAGTGAAAGAGATAGATAGAAAATTCTGGTGTTTATCAAAGATGACAAAGCTTTAAAAGGAAACATGAAAATGTAATGCAGACAGAGAAGCAGCTGCTTGCCAGAGAGAGGGTCTAAGTCCCTGCACAAATAGCATGCAGCCAGCTCTTGACATTCAAAAAAAGCATCCTGTCATTTCCAGACTGGAGAATTACATTGATTCAAACAGCTTTCTTTAAACCCACAATGGTATCCAGCCAAACACCTATCACCTTCAGCAAGAGGGGGAAATAGGTTCCTGAGCCTAGCAAGAAGGCTTCTGAAAATACAGAAAACCGGTCTCATTTCCTGGGGCTATCAGTGTTAAAATGGCAGTTGAAAAGAATCATTTACATACAAACATGGTTGCATAATTTAATTATATAGAGATCCTGATATCATTAACTATTAATTAAATCATGCAGACAAGTGAATTGTGCTTGCAGGCAAGCTATCTTTCCCCAAATTATAATTAGCTAAAATATTATCAAATAAGAGCTCCAGAAACAAAAGATCTGTGTGCACTGCTGCTGTGCTTTCCTAGTCATAAAGGTGATCCTTCGTAATTCCAGCATACTAATTAGCAGTATATAGATATAGAAAGGAATCATCCACTGCAAAGGCAGCTTCATTGGGCTGGAGCAAAGCCAATACGAACTACAGGATCCATTCAAGACACAAACAACTCAACAAACAGGATGGCAAAACTTTATTTTCTAAGCCTGAGTAATAGGGACTACAAGGAAATCACTCACATCTTCAATATTTTTCACAACAGAATACACAGAGATCAAATTCACAGCAGAAGTCAAACGTAGATTCAAAGTCGTCTCTGTAGGACCTCCCAAAAACTTTGAAATAGTTTGCATCAAACGCACATTTCATAAAATATGCAAGGATACAACCCACACACACTCATTCTTTACATGATGGAGGTCAACACAACTCAATGGGAAAAGGAAGGAATATGAACATACTGAAGAATGACAAAATGGAGGAAGGTTTTTCAGGGTAGTATTGAAAGCAATCTACTATTACAGAAATTTGACTATCCCACACAGAAAAAACATTTTGAAGATCCCTAAAGAGTTTACAAAAAGGAAAAAAAAAGAAGCAAAAGGAGTTCTGTGGGAAGAATGAACCCTTTTGTGAGCAAATTTGATGTTTAATAATGTAAAGAGAACAAACAGGTATATTGGAGATCCCTTAGTATGTATCAAAAACCATACAAGTTAAAGAAAATCAGCAGCTAGAATTTGATGAGACAATTTAAGCACCAAAGTCTACAGTACAGACAAACCTAGCATCCCTTTTAACTTCTCATAAGCCAGAAGATCTTGGCACCTGCCTGCCATTTAGTACCCTTGTCCTTACTTAAAGGACTTCCCTTTTTTTTTGTGAGACCACTGGTGCAAACCAGACTGCGTCAGGCTACTGTGAGGACTGAGGAGTTCTCATGAGCATGACAAACATGGAGGTAAAACTGCTTTAGTTCAGAGGGTCTCCCATATTACCTCACTAAATAATGCAGCATTTTACCCATTTGAGTGAATGGGGTGTGTAGATTTGTCAGTCAATTTTATAAATAATACACTTTAGTAGCAGGCAACCCAGCTTCTAACAGAACAAAGAAATCGTGGCAACAGTTTAATTCTTTTCCTATGTCCTATTTAAGTGCAATCAACCTGCAGCAAAATCTAACCTAATCAACTCCTTTTACACAATTTACATTAACTGAATGTGAGAGAAAAAGCTGTTTTTACAAGACTTTATTACAGCAAGAACTAACTCTGAGCTTTTCAGTGACCTTCAAAAAAAGTTTCTCATTTACCTCATGAAAACTTTCCAAATATTTAGATGTCATTTATAAAAACCATTAAAAATAAAGTTGAACTAATCTGTGCTGCACAGTCTTGACAATATGAAATGTAGAGGCTGAATGGATTGGCCAACTACAGACAAAGAGAAACTTTCAATGCACCCCTCAAAATGGAAAGTGGCACTGCCAGCTGTTCACTGTTAATTAGTGAGGCTGAAGAAAGAATTGTTTGCAGATGACAAAGGCAGTCAGAACAAACTGAAAATAATCGAGATTGTTGGTAAACTGGCTGAAGGGAAACCTCTGTGAAATTCAGCAAGGGACAAATCCAAGGCTGGAGACTTACACAGAGGGAATCAACTGAGCAAACAGATGATGAAGACAGTGGTGGAGCAGTCCCAGAAGAACAGAAAAGCTGAATGTTTTTAATACATTCATTTAATACATACATTAAAGGCAAGAATGTTTTTAATACTACAGCAAAACCACAAAGCATTGACAGAGCAACAGCCTGAAAAACACCTGAAATCGCCCTGCTTTGCACAGCTAAGGTCTCAGCTGGGTTTATCAAACCAGGATAAGGAACTCTTTCTCAGTAATACAGGCACCAAGCAAATACAGTCAGCAGCAGCAACTGAAATGATTGGAGATCTAGAAATAAACAGACATACAAAAGAATATCTACCTAATAAAAATTATTAAGCCCAGAAAAAAGGGCTGATTTCCAAAGGTCCCTTCTATGTCTCTTCATCTTTCCTAAAATGAAATGCTCACAATATGTATTTGGCATGTTTTTAAAAGGCTGAAATTCATAGCCAGGGAAAGGAATAAAGAGGAAATAAGCAGATTTCCCAATTTCCCAATCATGGAAATTACAGATGATCCTGATTGAAGGAGATTATCACTTGCCAATAACATTCTTCTGTTTGAAAATGGGAATGTTTTCACATTAACTCCTTTCATAACTGCTGTGGTAGCCACAGCATATAGACCCAGATGAGGTCTTCTAGATCCCAATTTTCAAACTGTTTGTGAAGTAAGCATGGTTATTCCTTATTAACAGATCCTTTGCTTTAAAATACATAATTCTTCAGAATAAAACCAAACATATCTCACCAAAATTTCTTTTTCCCTCAGGTACATCCTGAAAGTTCATAAATTTTGAGATGAAGAAAATAGAATTGTGGAATAAATATAGCAGGTCCTTCTCCTGTCTTTTAATAGAAGAAGAAGGCATCCATCATCACAGATTTAAGGTATCTCAAGGATTTTTCCCCTAAGAATACATCAGCTGTATGCTCACATGTACACCTGGATAGTTTTCTTTTTTATCTCTCATACATAACCATCCAAGTAAAGTCTTCATCTCACTTCACAAAATTATTGAGCATCCAAGCATTAGGACTGTGTGTATAGTGAGGAAAGTGCCTGAGCAGATATGTAAAATAAACTGTTCAACTACAACAAACAATGTTTCAACCGGAGGTAAACTGAGAAATGATTGATAAATCTTGTCTGATCCTCTGCCCCTGAAAATGTCAACATCAACCCTTGGGATCGCTTCATACAGTAAAAATGAAAATTGTATTTACATTTGAAAAGTAACCCCTGTTTTGAAGTAGCAACATAAAAAGTTTACTACCTGCATTTCACTATACTTCCAATGCAGAGACATTGCAAACTAGTAGGAGCACACTTCCTACACTGGGCAAAAGATTTTTTCCCCCTGTTTATCAGATGTCACACTATATAACTTCAATGCATCTTTTTTCATTTCAGAGGTTTTTCATTCGATATTCCAAAGTGACACAAGATCCAGTTGACCAGCTTCAGATAACATTCCTAAACAGTCTAATTCAGAATATCTTAAAGGTTGTATTTCAAACACCTTAAAATATGTCCATATTTGAAAGAATACATGACTTCTAGGATGACTGGATCAGCACTAGAAATTCTTTCACAGTAGTTTGTGAATTGCTATAATAACATTTTCTTCTGTTAACTTAATAATTGCATTAGCAGATGGATGAAAAATAAAATTTCTTTAGATGTATTTTTTTCAACTTGTTCACTGTTCTCTCTGCCATAGTAAAAGATATCCCTCCTTTAATCCGGACAAGTGAAGCATAATTTATTACTAAAACATGTTACAGGTGTGAGATAATAAATAGGAAACATTTCATTACATACTGAAATGCCAAATAAAAGGTGAATTCAAATTGACAGACTAGTCTTTAATTTTCATTGGAATAGCTGTATTTGGAAATTTGTGGTTTGGTTTATTTTGTCTTTGCAGTCTGCAAAATATCCTAATTAATGCAATGAAACAATCCAAGAAGAATTCAGCTGAGACACAGCAGCAGACGTAGAACTGGCACATTTTGGAAACTGTCTAGGCTCAGCTTTGACAAAACACATAATAAAAATTCGGCAGACCACAACTGTAAATCTCAGCTTTTTTATCTCTCTCTCTTGCAACTGTTCTCAAATGGGCATCACTGAAACATCTCCCTTGAAAATACCACATACTAAAGCACATCCATTTGGAAATTAATGCTTTTGTGCACAAGTAAGGAGTATCTTCATGGAATAAACCATTTTCATTTAACTTCTTTATTTTAACATTCCTTTTCCTTAAAAATTTAACCCCTTATACACAATTTCTAGTCATTGCTTTCAGTGTTTTGGAATACTGTTGTCAACAAGCAATATCAACTTCAAGCTTCTAATTTGTGCCTAATTTTGTGCCCTTAACTCTTTTTCCAATTCCAACAGAATTGCCATGCATTTAATCAGCAAAAAAAACATGCACATCCCTTGTATATTATCAACTTGGCCATAGGGGTTTATTTTTTTTCATGCTTGAACACTCAAAATGTTGGATCAGAATCTTTTCTCTCTCTGCGTGGATAAAACCCAAACTAAATAAGGACCACAATCTGCTAAAGCCTCTGGAATCTGCAATGGTATTAAAAATACTGATATTTATATAATTTCAAAGAGTTAGAAATACACTATTCTCCCTAGCACCTGTGAGTTCACATTTGCATTACAAGAGTATACTGGCAACTGCTGCTCATAGAAGAGAAAAAAGAAAGAAACAGCACAGGGAGATTGTCCTCAAACCCAACCAGCCCTTTTACTTTTGCTTCTGGGAAAGGAACACTAATTTCACAGTTTATAAGAAAGGATATAATCACTGAAATAAAATTACTGACTCTTTTAAATAAAGTAATAGTAAGATTTTAAAGGTATGCAAATAATTTTGTGCTGACAGTTACTGCAAGGGGATAATAGTGTTTTATTGGCCCATAAGTGCCATAATCACCAAATGAAAGAGACATTCAGTTCAAAACATTCAGTTCATACCCACAGCATGGATGACAAGCTCTATCAAAAAACCCTCTAAACCTTTACCAGTAAGCACAGAAGACAGAACAGAATACACAGAGAATACAGAAGCAATCACCACCTTAACCTATGCTTAACACAGGAAACCTGTGAAAGGAAATTCCTATTCCATATCAGGAGTCAGACACCCAGTGGGCATGGAGTGAAGGGATAAATTCATAGCAGTCCAGTGAAGCCAAAGGGAGGCATTCACTCCTTTGGCTATCGGCACAATCCTGAACTGGACAAATCATAGCTACACCTCCTGGCCTTGAGAGGAAAAGTGATTCTTCAGCTGCTTCCCACATGCTCTCCAGACATCTGACCAGGGACTGGAAGGAAAAACAAGTAAGACAAGGCAAGGCAAAGCAAACTTGATCTGGAGATGACGAAATAAGAGGATTAATACTTTAGACACCAAATGCCGTAAACAAACAAAAATTTTGCAAATTTGAAGTCCTTTCAGAAACATGAGCAAATCAAGACACCCAGCACTTCTGATTCAGAGCAGTAGCCAGGCTGCATTGGAAGAAGCACATTTGCTACAGCGTAGTGAAATTTTGAGAAATAGAGTGGCATAACTGGCAGAGTTATAAGAGGGATCAACCTTAACTAATCATAAAAGGTACTATTGCTGAAGATGTTGAAAATAAAGGACAAGGCATCTGACTTGGGCAACTCTAAAAAAAGCAAACTGCACAAGGAAGTGACAAGTCAAGAGAGCTGCTGAATGCTTGAAGCATGTGAGGCAACAGGCATGGAGATGAAATCATGATATAAGTAATCATGGCATGGCCTACAGCTCTGAAGGTAGACAGAAAAGAAAGATTAAGTTTGGCAACTCAACTAGCTGATATTATGTGCTCTTTTGATACAGCCCTGAGGCCAGGACCCACAAGTACCAGTAGATTATAGGTTCAAAATGATGGGCTGGATGATGAGTTAATCTGTGGCAATGAAAAACGTAGCAGAAGGGAGGCCAAGTAAAATTTAGGAGCCCCATTTTAGCTACAAATAGGTAGAGTCCCACGAAGTTCTTTGGTTTTTTGTTCAGGTGGGGTGAAGGCTGAGTTTGATCCAAAAAGGAGATAGGCCCAGGGTAAAGATGGATCAACTCATTACCAGTAACAGGACAGCAGTCCTACAATTAGACATACAGCATCAAAGATCAAGAAACAGATCTTGTAGGACGTGCAAGAAAAGATGAAACCAGCACTTGAAAAAGAGAAATCCTCCAAGCGAGTGCTAGAACAGCCACCAGGAACAGAAAAAGAAGACAGATGTTCTCCACTTTGTCAAGATTTCAAGACAAAAGATTTCTCTGGTTCCGAAGACTACTATGATGGCAAAGAAGTGGTTTAATTAGTTCAGAGGAGGGGAAAAAAATCACTCAGAATGCCAGCCCTGTAGTTGTGCTATTTAAATTCTATTATCTACATTTTACTGTATTCTTAAAATATAGTAGACTTTTAGAATAAACATACTCACTACTATAACTGGAAGCTACTGGGGTAGGAGAAGGGACTGAAAAGGATGCTTTCTTTAGTAACTAGACAGAGCTGAGAGATGGCTGAAGCTTTTTGTGAAAGTGAGATATAGGAAACATTATGAAGCCAAGGTATGAATACAATCAATACCCATCTAACCTACCAAATGATGAACCAGGTAAAAGATCCCACAATAATTCTTTGACTTCGCAACTTAAGGCTTGAGAACCATTGTAATGACCACATGGTAACCATGTTAGCCCATAATAAAGAGAGAAAAACACATAACCTGAAATGTCCTAGGAGCTTCATGATTGAATTTTTCTAGTTGCTTTTAAAAAATTGAAAAATAACCTCCAGAACAAAAAACCACCAACCAAACAAAACAAACTCCAAAACTATTTTAAATACAAGCAACAGGCACAAAAAATGTAACATTAAAAAGCTTTGTCTCTTTTTGGAAGATTTTAGTGATAGCACTAAAAGCCAGATTTAACCCTGAATTTTTCCAGTGCAACTCAATCATGCCAATGGATTTTTTTATCAGATTAAAAAGTGTGTAAAAGGCATTTACAAGAATACATTTTGGCCACAGAATTACAGTTATAAGAAAAGGGTTGGCAAAAGCAAAAATGTCTTCATTAATACTTAAAAGGACAAAAACTCCTCTCCCATCCAAACAACTACTCTTTTTTAAAAATTATAAATAATAATGAACAAGACATTTTATTTATGAATAATAAGATTCAGGACTTTACAGCTGACATTACTGGAGAAGCTTAGTTGAAGCAAAACACATGAAAAATTAATTATCCCTAAACATATCTCACTTAATACATCCATTTATGCATTACATTAAAGAAGAATGCACAGATCTCTGAGCTTGTGTTCACATCATGTCTCAGCTTCAGAAAGAGCCAAGGCAAAGAAAATGCTCAGAGGCAATCCAACTGCATTCAACTGCTGCTCTGATCATATATTTTCCAAACTAAATACACTTTGTAGGAGTTACAGAATAATTAAGTGTCCAGATGCCCATTTAATTCTTGCCCTCTGGCAAGCTTGATCACTCCCATGCCATGTGTTACATGGGCATGTTTCCACAGAGCTTGAGGTTAGGACCAACAACTCCCTCTAAGACTGCTCAGCAGAGGGCAACTACTTTGTCATTGCCACTTAAATTTGAAATTGTGATTGTCAGGTGAAAAGTTTTACTTCCTTGTCATCGATGTATTATAAGTATTTAGTTCTGTAAACATAGGAACACTAACGTAAATGGAAAAGGTTGATCAAAACAATTGTGGAGGAAGGGGTCTGTAAAGTCATTGCTACGTGATGTGAAACGTGATGCACACAGTGCACCTTTCAGTTTTTCTGTTCCTCTGCTGATGATATTCCTGTGATATCTATTGCTCTCCGTGATACAGATGATGTATGCATCCTGTCTTTTTCTGTTGAAATGATTAAAGAGCAAAAATGCCTCATATTTGACTAATTATCACTAAGTACAATCCTACCCAATTACAGTGAGGGTGTTTTTTAACCGCTGTATGGTTTTATTACTGGCAATTTAATTATTTGTCAGTAGTTTCACTCTTAATGAGTGACAAATGTATATGATCTTCTAAACTTCTGTATTTTGCAATTAGTGTTCCTAATTATAAAATGTTTTCCATAATTGAGCCCCCAGAATGAGCGAATGTGACATTTGTACACATATAAGTGTGTTGCTGTCCTTTATATTACTACAGTACATGTAAGAGTACTGCAATAGGATGCTACCTCTTTATTTTGTTCTTTTCCATTATACTCATCTAGAGTATAACTCCATTTAGCTACCTACCACTTCTGCTTTGCTTTCACTTTCCTTTGACGAACTATATCCCTACTTCAAAAAAGTATAAGTGAAGAACATGGAATCTATTATTTTGTTTTGAAGTCCTACACAGCCATCCCGACCACGCACTGAGATCTAGTAAAAGTTAGTTCCAACATGAAAATTTAGCCTTTCAGCTAAATGGAACTGAAGAATAAACAGCTTGATTTAATGCCATGCTTAATTAACTTTCTTTTCTCTCCTTAGAGAGAATTCATAATGCTTTATTGAACAGTCAGAAATGATCCATTACTTGGTAATACAAGATCATACACTTCTCTATATAGATATGGAGAAAAATTACACTGTTTCTGATGTGTCTAAGGAGCAACTACGGAAACAGAATGTCACTGCTTTTAGTTCAAAAAACAACATTATATAAACTATGACCCGTAAATTAGTCTATTTCTAATCAATTTTAAAATGCAGAAAATGTCTTCATCTAAGCAAAACTGGAGAACACTCAGACATCAACAAATTTCTGGCAAGCCACAGGGTATGAAGGACAAACTTATGAAACAGAAAGAAACTTAAAGGAATCTCTGTGCTGAAAAAGCACGTCTTGACAGATGCAGCATAGTCCCAAGACTGGCTGTGTCTAAGAGCATCTGAATACTCTTACCTAGGAGAAAAAAATCTGAATCTGCCTGCATTTAGTAGATTATTCCAAGATGTTTCTCTCAGAGCAGTATTTTTTATGTGGGTTGAGACTATTAGCAGGTTTCAAGATTATTTAAGAAAGAGTTAAGTCAAGATTGCATAGAATTAATTAGGTGACCAGCAGGGTTAGACTCTGACAGAGAAGACAGCAGTTTTGTTTAGCCTAAAGTGAAAGGTAAGATATTGCACTGCTGGTTTGGTAATCACTGACAGGCCTGGCAGCAGGAACACCTCAGCACCCCAACAGCACCAGGAGAGCTCCCTCCAGTACTGCTCCTTGCCTGGGAGTCACAGGAAAATATGTGGGGAGCTGGCACTGTAGGGGTGGAGAGGACACAGCAGTCTCTCACTGCTCACAGAGAAGTTTCTCTACTCTGTGTCATTTTAAGGGAGATGGTTTTGATGCTATTTTTAACTGCATATAATAGTACAGAAATTACTGAAGTAAATGAGTGCAAAATGAAGAGATTTTTTAGGAATGAGACGTTGTTGAATGAACATTGCCTCATTGCACAGCTTCATTCGACCCTAAATGCAGTAGAAACTGCAAACTTGATTAAAAAGAAAGTGTTCATTATAGTACACACTGCATAATTAAAAAAAAAAAACAAAAAAACACTCCCAAGGAAAAGGCTGGAATAAAATTTATTGAGTCAACAGCAGTTGACTGACTCAACTAAGGAAGTAGTAAGAAACGAAACAGAAGCTTGGATTTTCACAAGGACCGTGGAAAATATCAGGACACTGACAAAAACAAGTAATTTACATTCATCAAGTAAAAAAAACTGGAATGAATTAGCTACTGTAAACAGGAGAAATGTTTCCTGTTAACTTTTAAAACAAACGGAACACAGATAAAAGTTTGCCAAACAAATTCTAACACCCATTCTTCCATTTCTGAATTCCCACAATTACTGTAGAAACAGCTTCCTTTTTTACTTTTTTTTGTAAACATTATTTTGCATGCTACAGTACTAAAACAATTTACGAGAAAGTACTGTTATTTAACAGGACTGTTACTGTATCCTATACCATGCATGTCTGTATTTTGTTATCACAGTGCTCCTAAATATCATGCAACCTGCAGGGCACATGCCTAAAACACATTCCCAGTTTGTGCTTATCCCCTCTTTGCAATTATCTTTCATTCCCATCATTTCAGCTACTCTAACATGCCATCTCACAGCCAAAGATTATTTGCTATCAGATATGAGAGACCATCTCACTCTGCAAGTACTGTCACCAGATGAAGATTGTGCATTAACTGCTGGGCCAGCTCAACTGGGCCAGGAGGGTACTGGAAGCAAACACATCAGAGCTAAACCACCTGACTCACATGAGTTGTTTGACTGGAAATATACATAAATTTTTAAGAGTTTCAAGAGAAGCCTTGAGTATTTCTTTGGAGAATGCTGATTAGCAGAGGTAAGCTCATTACCTACACTTCAGAGATCCTGGGGACAATCTTGACCTCATGAGAGAGCATTTATGGGTGACACTTCAAAGGAAAGTCATAGGATCTTTTCTTTCTCCCCCTTAACGGTAAGGAAGAGGGCACATAGCTACAAGCACCAGCTAAATCCTGAAAGAGATTTCTCATTCCTCACTCACCCCTACCCTCTCTATGCCATCTGCTTAAAGAAGTATAATCTAAGCAACCAGGATGGGTCCTCTCACAACACTGCTGCAATACTGAAGCCAGTGCCTTAAGCAGCCCCATGGTGACAAAAACTCAGCAAGTTTTGCCAGACAGATTTAAGGAGGGAACATGCTTCCCACTTGCCCTCAGCACTGAGCACTGGCTGTAGAAATGAATGCTCTTTCTGGTCTTGCCCTTCCCCTCCAAGCCTTTCTCCTGTGGGGTGTCTAAGAGAAAAAGAAAGAAAAAGGACAGTGCTCCAACAGCATCAGCAGCCACCCTCCACCTGGGTGAGGCCTCTAATTTCTCCTCCTCTCCTCCAGAAGTACTGGTTAGTATGTCTGTTGCATTTTAACCCCAAATTTTAAATTATATGATAGAGAAATAAGTAGGTGTCGTTATGACAACCAAAAATTAGTTCTGTATTTAACTTTATTTTTTTGTTGGGTTTCTTTCTTCTTAAAAGAAAAAAAAGTTACCCAGATTTATTTTTCCTCAACCACTGACTGCTTACTTTATGTTCAAATAGATGGAGGCCTCAGTAGTTAAATATTTAGCTAACAATCAAATCTTGCAGCACTAAACCATAGTGTTAAATACCTTTTCACTTTTGTTCTATTTAAATTCATTTAAACTCTTGAGACAGGGAAGAGAGAGTAAAAGAGCTGCCCTTTACTCTCAGACCTATACTAACACCCAGTGCTTCCTGAGGTACATAAAAATTTTGAAGCTTTATGGAATTACAGCTAAAAATGATCAGAAATCACCAGCCAGGTCTAACTAAACTATATTGATCTGAGACAAAAGACAATAAAAAGTGAATATGTTACCTCAATGCTGAGAGTGCCTTTTCAAACTAAAATTTGATTCAAGCATTAGTGCACTTTGTTTCTTCTCCTTTAGAAAAAGGAAGGCAGTTGCTCCATTATTTATATTTAATGAATCATTTAAAGACACCAGTTTTGTCTATTTATAATTGCAGTGGTTTAAATATAGTGCACTGATTGCTTCTTGTCTTTTTCAAGTACCACATGGCAACATCTGTGAGTTTATTCTGGAAAAAAAATCAATAGAACTTATAAATTCAGAATCCAAGTGGCTCCTAATTGAGGATGCTGATGCTGACTGGTACTTGAGAGGACTTCCAGTTTCAGTTTGGGTCCACTGTGGTCTGACCCTTCCACCAGTGGTTTCCAAAAAGAATATAGCAGAGGAAAGCAAACAGGGAGCCCCCAAAGAGGCCCTCAAAGATGGGGAAGAAAGAAAGGATAACTAGGGAGAGACTGTAATATTATGTGTGTAAACAGATGATGCCAACTGCTTCTTTGTCCTCTTTCTCCCTCAGTTTTGACAATATTTCTACACCAGCCTTTTTTGGGGAGGGGCATTTCCTGTCAGCTATACTCTCTGACATTACACTTAGTGAGAACTGCAACGCATATGGTTCCCTATGTCCAGAAAGTTTTTTGAAACAAATGGTGCCTCTGGAGCTCCTTGTTAAGAGTTACTACTGCCACAAAAGAGAACAGCCAATGACAGGCAATACAGGACCAAGCTTTCTGCTGGACAAGACTGCTCCAAGGCTGGACAAGACTGCTCCAAGTCTCTAGCTGCCAAAGATCAGCAGGTTTATGCTCTGCTCACAAGAATGCCCTCTCCACACAGGTATCCAGTTTCTCCCCCTGTACCATTTCTAGCTGCAACCTCTCCCTTTCCATACCCTCATAAGAACAATGTCTGCACTATTTAAAAGGCACAGAGCACTTCTTATTCTCATACTTCACATGTAACAAACTCACTGCCTTCCCCAAAGGTTCATCACAGTGAAAACTGAATCCAACCCAGCCCCTGGTGTCTGAGATGCAACACAGGTACACACACGTAACCCGGACATCCTGAATGCACCAACTATGGAAAGAAATAAACATACCAACAGTGGGAGTTGGGGAGAAAACCCCACTTTTGCGAACAACTTTAATCCTGTCCCTGCTCTAAAAATTTATTCAAAGCTGTAGCAACCACAGGGAATTTTTAAACAGTCTCACTGTGAAACAAAAGTGAAACAAAAGTAAATAGCAAATAAAAATAAGCAAGACACTAGAAGTTCTATGTCTCAATTGAAAGTTTCAGTTGAAATAAGCCTGCCTTTTGTAGTTGAGCCATTACTTTACAGTGACTGCTAGAATCCATTTTGGCCTTAGTCGAAGCATTCTTCTGTCTAGACGATCATGTCCACAAAGCATCTCAGGCCATCTGCCCTCTGAGGTCATGAAACAGGAGCTCATCTGGAGTTTGGGTGTGTAGAAGTACAACTTTCTCCTGACACTTAACAGGATACAAAGGCTTCTATTAGACTAAGGCATGCTTGTATCTAAATAGTGAGGTGAGCTTGTAGATGGTGCACTAGGAAAATTAGGATGCTGGGTACACTATGTCTACTTGGTAGTTGTCCACATCCAGAATGACAATGCCCTTCTCACAGAGGTGTTTGTCCCACTTGAGGGAGGATTAAGGGGCAAGGAGAGAATATGTTAAATCTTTAAATTTCTTGTTTCAAATGAAACATTTGCTTCTTTGACTAATGTTCGATGTATTTCTCCAAATAGGACAATACTATTGCCAACTCCATATAACTTCATAAATATTTTGTGAATTAAGAATTAATGCTGTGCAATTTTCCAACCTGACAAGTATTGGCTAACTGTGATGATCTGCAAGCGAGTGAAAGGGTCAAGTAATTTCCTAGTTGAGATTCTCTTTATTTCTCAGTGAGGTAAGCAACAATTGGAGGAAGGAAAGGCTTAAGCATGACATTTCAGAAGCCAGAAGCTGTTCTTGTAAAGCAGAAGAACAGTGCAATTAAAAACCAGGAAAACCACATATAATTATGTGTCAAATTCAGGTCAAAAAGCTGAAAACATTAAGGGGGTAGGAACCAAAACACTGAGAGTCCAAAAGACCAACAAAATAGCAGAAACAACTAGAACGAACAAATGTATATAAGCAGAAAAAGTAGAAAATAATAAAGTTAATTGAAATCTGACAGGCCATCACTAGAATGAGAAAGATGTACAGTTCATCTCTACATCTTGATCAACAGGAGTATTGAAATGGTCCCCTAGGAAATAAACATGTCCGATTTTAACTTTCAGAAGGAAAAATAAAATAAATTTGCAATATTTTTTTTCAACAGTATTCATGTTTAATGAAAATAATTTGACAACCGGAGGGCTATCTGCTCAAATCAGTGATTAATGAAACAAGACTACTTCAATTATTCTTTAAATACCACTGCTACATTTATATTTTTAAAATATTTATGGGTGGAGAATGCTATCATTTCTGGACTTTGAAATCTGAAAGATTACAGGCCATACATTGAAAGTTTCGGGAACTGCAGAATGAAAATAAAAGCTAGTTCATCTTAGGGACAAGAAAAAAAGGATTAACTGGAAGATGTTCACACATAGTAAAAAGAGTGCAGATCCTTCTGCCATTTGACACAGTGACAGTGTTTATATCTGGTATAAAGACTAGATGATTCACACACATCCCTGCTTATTAGTAGGTCTCCTTTAATTTCCTTTCTAAAGGGACTGCATCTAACAGGCATGTCAACTAGACTGTCTTTCAGAAGAGAGTTGCTTTTCTCAAGAAAAATAAGCAAACAACACAGAAGACATCTGAGCTTTTGCCAGACTACAGCTAACTGTAAATATGGATCTAATAATTTGGTACACACTGTACAAAGTTGTACAGCTTTTCAAAACTGGGCATGTTAAGATCATGCAGACTTTATCAATAACTAGGCCACATACTTGGAAATGGGGATAAGCCATTTAAACCTTTGTCAAACTTAAAAGGTAAAGCCTAAAAATAAGATTACAGTAAAACATGTTACTGGCACAACAGCTGCCAGAAAGATTAAAAATTAGTGAAACAATTGGGCCTTTGACACAAACACATCAATCTGTAATGCTCACACTATCATGGAAACACAAGGAGTCATTAGAAGAACCAGGTACAGATGCAAGAAGATCTGCATTCTAAAGAAATGCTTTTCCTTTGTTTAAACATAATGGACATGTTTATTTAATCCATGGTAATTTCCACAACTTGGTCATTTGAGAAGCTAATGCAGATGGGAATGTGAAGAAGGAAGACACATATTTTGGACACACAGGGCTTTTTTCAGACTACTCTGATTTCAGTGACTGTGACTTTTGGTGTAATGAAGCATATAACCTCTTCCTACAGATCTTATCTTCCTTCTTTTTCTGTAGACCATCTTGGCTGGACCACCAGTACGAACAGGTTAAGGTCTTTGAAGGAAGACTCAGTGGCACTCATTTGCTCTTTTTAAATAATCTGTTTCCTCCTCACTCAACCATGTACTACAATTCACACCATCAATGCAAAATGGTGAAAACAAAGCCTATATTCACACTCTACTATACTCAGGATTTTAAAAACCTATTTGATCTATCCCCATACAGTTGGGTTTTTTTCTGAGAAGTTTTAGTCCTCAGGCAGAAAATATTCCATATCTTTGCTATTCATTTACTACTGCTGTCATATTTTAAAGATAACTATAACATTAGGGAAGTGCATAATATTGAAAAGTAGATGTGGTAGAGATTCATGCATTTCAACTAGTCAAGTTTTCTGATTTGTTCTCTATTCCTTTACTAGTCTATTGTCAACATCCTTTTAGATTCCTTCTAGATAGTCCAGTACCACTGAGTATTGAACCAATTCCTAACACATAAATCGTTCTTTAATGGCAACAGCTTATCTATTAATTTAAATGTTGAGGTTTTAAAGTATTTTTTTTCTTCTTCACCATGTACAGTGCTGGGTACTTACCAAAGTTTATCCCATCTGCATTTAAATACTCAAACCACAAAGTCCCCCAGAAGTTTTCATGGTTGCTTTTGATTCACAAGATTCTTTCTCCATAATGAAATAGTGGCAATACATTGCAACTTCCTGTCTAATATTTCAATGGGGCAAACACTCTTGAAATTTTCAGACATGAACTCCAGTGAAAAAATATTTAAATTAACTGTGCTACAATTACATAATTCATCTGTAATGTCTCCTTTTCATCTTAATAATTATTAGCTTTGCTGACTCCTGACAAACTTGTTTCTTGCTTATTATGTATTAATAGCTGTTATGGATTTACAAATTTAGGAGGTTTTTTTTGTTATTTTGTCTTTAAAATGTCAGACTTTGTATCTTTTCCATTTTCTTCAGTGTATATTGCCTTCACTTTTTGAAGGAAGCATTTCTATTTTCAACACATCTTTCATTCAGCTTTCTGTTGCTTTTTTCTTTTCTTTTTAGACTTTATCCTTAATTGGGACACATTTACTTGAGCCTCCGTCTTTCAACATTATTCATCCTGACTTCAAGCACCCTCTCTTTTAGCTGTTTCTTTTATTTCTTTTTTTTAAATTAAAATCCTTTTTGTAACTCAAGACACTAGACAAAACAAAAGTAAAGCAAGGATACAGCAGTGCCACCACCTCCTCTGTTGAATTGCTCTGCAAAGAATAAAAGGCTTCTATATTCATAGGCATCGTTCCACAGTCTCAGGCAAAAGACACATCAGATCTAGTTCAAAAAAATAAAAAGCTTTAAAAATTCAGGGACATTGATCAACTAGTGATATAACTATGAAGACAAAACTTGTTTAATCTTACCACTAACGTAAGTTAAACATAATTGTGTGCTTATAACACAACAGTTCCAGGATTACATATGGACTCAACTTTGCAATGCAAAGCATTTTTATCCTTAATTAATAAAGATTACTGGAAATTTCAAGCCTTTCATCCTTTCTCCTCCCCCCCCCCTCCAAGAATTCTATGTTGTGCACCTCTACAGCTAAGTCTGCTAAGTCATCCCCAAGGATGACTTCAAGGTCAAGTGCAAGGTCCTGCGTATGGTCGGGATAATCCAAAGCACGAATATAGGCCGGGCAAAGCAAGAATTGAGAGCAGCCCTGCTGAGAAGGACTTGGGGGCACTGCTGGATGAGAAGTTGGACATGACCCAACAACGTGCACTTGCTACCCAGAAAGCCAAACAAATTCTGGGCTGCATCCAAAGCAGCGTGGGCAGCAGGGCGAGGGAGGTGATTCTGTCCCTCTGCTCTGCTCTGGTGAGACCCCACCTGGAGAGCTGCACCCAGCTCTGGGGTCACAGCACAGGACGGACATGGATCTGTTGGAGTGAGTCCAGAGGAAAGCCACAAAGATGATCAGAGGGTTGGAGCACTTCTGCTACAAAGACAGGCTGACAGAGTTGGGACTGTTAAGCCTGGAAGAGAGAAGGCTCCATGGAGACCTTAGAGCATTTACCTAAAAGATCTGCAAGAGAGATGGAGAGGAACTTTTTATACAGGCATGGAGTGACGCAACAGGAAAGGAATGGCTTTAAACTGACAGAGATATTAAGAAGTTCTTTACTGTGAGGGTGATGAGGCACTGGGACAGGTTGCCTAGAGAATTTGTGGATGCCCCACCCCCGGAGGCAATCAAGACCAGGTTGGATGGGGCTTTGAGCAGCCTCGTCTGGTGGAAAATGTCCCTAACCCATGGCAGGGGCTTGGATCTAGATGATCTTTAAGGTCCTTTCCAACCCATTCCATTCTATGACTTAAATTATTACAGAATTTCAGTCATTAAGTGGAAAACCCCCCTACATACACCAAACATATGTAGGCTTGGTGTTGTTTGGCTAAATAGGTAAAACATGTTCGATTGTTTTCTTCACTCTAGTAATTTACATATATATTAAAGGTTTGTAACCACGTACATACTGTTATTGCCTAATTTTTCATTTCGGATGCAAATATAAAATTTGAAAGCTTCTGGCTTGTTCACCCTTCTTAATGCTACTTCTTCAGTGATCTCTAGGGCTCAGTCTTGTCACATAAACTCTGATCCAGTGCTTGTCTGGCATAAATAGTTATTTTAGATCATAAAAGACTGAGTTCCTAAAAGACAGCTCTTTTGACACACAGTGGAACATAAACTCCTTTCTGCCAAGAAAAAATAGGTCACCAAGATTCAAATAACCAGTAACCAGCCAGTTAGCAAGAAATAACCAAACTGACAAGAAATAATTCAACCCAATCCAAACCCAAGAAACGTGTTTTCATTTTCTTTCAGTAAGAAAGAAATGCTTTTGCAGAAGGTATTTCAGACACTATGAATTAATATTTCAGGATGACTTGTTGCAAGCCAACTTCACGTAAGTGACCGTTTGTATTTTGAGAATATTGATTATATGCAGTTGAAGAAAGCTTCTTGAGCTAAAAAGCTGGGGTTCAAGAAATGAAAAAAAGCCAGCACAAACTGACTTACAAATGTTAAAGTAACATATGCCTAAGGTACCTTCACAATATCTTTTACAATTTTGTCCCCTATAACTAAAAATCTAATAATTAACAACAATTAATTAGGCCTAAGTCCAACTTATATTCATGTTCTGAATCATAAATATTTTTCACAATTGGTTGCTGTGAAAAGAATTGTCTGTCATATGCAGAGGATTAGGATGTCACACTGGAAGTGATCAGAGCAGACAGGTTTTTAAGAACCACTGATCCTACTTTCATGGGAAGGACAAGAGCGTATCTTTTCATACACTTTCCAGAATGCAGTAACAGGGGTTTTTTTTATATAAATCTTTTTATTATTGATCTTTTTAAAATAAAAATTTCAAAAAGACAGCAAACAAAACACAAATGAACAAGCATTCACCTGGATCAAATATACCTCATAGCTCTCTACAACAGTAGCAGCCCCAAGCAACTGTGCAGACAGGAAGGTTCTAGTTTAGAAGCACCAAGTAGCTTAGGTTGATAGGAGCTTTACTCTGTCTTGTCATCTCAAAGCTATTAGCAAGTTTGCCACTTGAGGCACTTCATCAAATGGACTGACTTTTGTCTTTACAATGCATTTTTCTTTGAAATTAAGTCCTCATTAAAAGAAAAAGAGACAGATTGAGGTCTGGCATCTCTCCTTCTTCCGCAGCCATTTTCATCAGAATGTGATAGCTTACTATGTAAGCAGCATCATTCCTCAAGGACCACCTCCCAATACCATGGCTGCTGAAAAGTCAGCCTGCCTGCAGACCCACACAAGAGTTGCATCTTGTCAGTGAGACTGTCTTTCCAGAGATGCAGTGTGAGACATTCCTTGACACCTAATGGGACTGCCTGCTATTCCCCTCTCTTGATGGAAAAAAAAAGTCCTACAGGAGACTGAGTCACTGCTACAGGTAAATCATGTCATTCGTTGACTACCATCTAAAAAACATGGACATCAAACCTTGAAACAAATGGGGTGTCCACGATATCCATAAGAAACAGAATGTTGTGAGCTTCCAGTAGAAGTGAAAGATGGACATGCTGAGGAGTACAGCAAAGGCCCACTAAGACTAGTTAGGAACTACAGCATCTCCCCTATGAGGAGAGCTGGGACTGTTCCCCCTGGAGAAGAGAAAGCTCAGTGGGGCATCTCATCAGTTTTTCATAAATACTTGAAAGGAGGGCACACAGAAGACAGAGCCAGGCTTTTTTCAGCGGTTCCCAGCAACAAGCTCAAAGGTGGTGGGTACAAACTGAAACACAGGAAGTTACTCCTGAACATCAGGAAACAGGGGTCACCTCCATGAAAAAGAGAGCACTGGCACAGGTCATCCAGGGAAGTCGTGGAGTTTTCCTTGAAGAAATTTAAAAGCCACCTGAACATGGCCCTGAAAAACTGGCTCTAGGTGGTCCTGCTTCAGCAGGGGTGTTGGACAAGATGACCTCCGAAGGTCCCTTCCAATCATGCTAAGATTTTGTGAACATCAGCTAAGAAACAAAGAGGCATTGCAATTTATCATTTTCAGAATAAACTGCACTCTAAATTAGATGAACATGCTGAATTAGAACATGCTGTTCTAATCTCAGCAATCTTATTAAATGCTGAGCTGTAGTTCTCAATGAAACACTCTTTAGAAGATGGCTCAGTATGTTTAGATTGGCAAAATTCTTAGTATTACTATTGGATCAATACTTCAATTAAAATGGATGAAATTATGTTTGAGAATTACTTTTAGTAATAATAAGGCAAAAAATTCTGCTTTCTTTCTATGCTTTGATATTAAATATAAATCACAGTGTTGAATAAGCCTCTGGCAAGGTTAATTAATAAAGCAATATCAATCAAGTATGAAATTCTCACGGGACAAATGCTACCCATGGCAGAAATAGAGAACAAGAAGAGACATCCATCAAAGATTAAAGGCCAGAAGACCACGTTGTTTCCAAAATGAGACCCTGAGCTGCACAAGCACAGTACAAAGCCAAGGTTCAGTAGACTACTCTAACGTATCACCTAATACAATAACTCTAATCCATCAGTTTTCATGTTAAAGTGAATGGAACTATCCATCTACAGAATGCCAGTTTAAATATCACTGGCTTTTCCCCATTGTAAATTTAAAGTCATCAATTATTAATCATTGATGGAATAAAAATCTGGAAACAAATATATGAAAACATGTTCCCTGATGCCCCAAGGCATTCAATCAAAACATTTGGAACAGCCCCACAGCAGTTCTAGGCCTTACATGAAATGAATCATTAATTTGGTTTGATTACCCAAAACATCTTGCTTAGGCTCAAATTTATCAGTTCTATTATCCAGCTCTAAGTAGAGGATATGCTATCCTACAAGTGTCCTCTGATTATAATGCCCAAGATTTTGGGGAAAAAAAACCCAAAACATTTCTAAAATCACAGACTAGATGCAAGTCTTACAATTTTGCACCCTTGCTGAACAAGATAACATTACAGGAGCCACCTCCTCTCTGAGGTGGGGTCCTACACCTCATCTGCTGTGCAGGCACTGTGTGCTTTCAGCTCCCAGTGAGACAAGCAGAGCTAGGGACACTTAGCACTTCTCTGAAACAGTCTCTTAATGAGACAGGACTAGGAAGAATCCCTGACTTCATTTACTGAGCCTAATGCATGGAAAAAACAATTATGAGAAAATTCTTCCAGACAATGAAATTTGGTTTTGCTTCCAATTAAAAGCAAATGAGAGATCTACTGGAAAAAGTAGCACCCAGGATGACATGCTTGCATGGTTAAACAAGTGTCAGGAAATACATGAATTCACATGGAATGTGTCATAAATTAATTCTACATTAGGATTCAGCTTTTAATTACACCATCTCGTGCTAGAGCTTCAAGATACTCCTGAAATCTCTCATTGATGTCCTGATGACCTTCAGGGTATTTTTGACTCTTCAATAAGGTACTTCCAATATGAAGCTTCCCTTATTTCCCATGCTGTAGTCAGAACCCACCATTATCAGAAGCGTACTATAGGGTAGAGCAATATATATATATATACACAATCACCAAGATATCAGCTTTTCTTACAAGAGAAGTATTCTCAACAATCATTATTTTAAATGGTAGTTTAGCCTGAACTAAGTGTCCCAAAAGTAGCTGAGAAAGAAACTTGGACCTCTCAAGCTGGCTAGCTACTTCATGCTGTCTACATTTAACTGTCTGGATGTCTGCCAACATACAGAATGAGGAAGGACAAAAGACATTTTTAATTATGGAAGGGGTGTAGTTAAATACATAAAACTAAAAAGAAATCCACACCATTTAATTTAACTCAGAGAAAAAACCTACAATATCAGAGCTTTTGTTCATGACCAGTGCCCCAGGAACACAAAGAACCTGAACCAAATAAATGAGTATTTTTTCTATGTTATCTGAAGAGAATTGTCTTTATTAAAATCAATCTAACCTTTATGAATAATACACACCAGCTTCAAACAGACCAAAGAATGGTTACTCACTACAAAATTACCTGTAGGAGGGGAAAAAACGAACACAGTTTTGCTCAACAGACCTGCTTCCTGATACTTCCAGTCAGAAAGACAGCCATTAACTGCCATGTATTAAAAAAAGGCCAAAAAAACCCAAACATTCTTCTACAGCCAGCCTTGGCTGAGAAGGAGCACCAACCACCATGGTGTGCTTCTGCTGCCAAAGGTACTCTTCATGTGCTGGGAGTAGTGAAAGTATTATTGCCACAGCCAGCCCAGCACACAAGGGAAGAGGGATTCTGCAGGACACTGGACTCAAATGACCTTCACCTGGGCAAATTCCTATCACTTAAGCAAGAGATCAGGGATCCTGTAATGTGAGACAAACAATAGGAAATAAAGCCCACTCAGTACACAGGTGGGTGGCAGCTTCACTCAAAGCAGCTGCACTGGGAACATACCACAAATTGGGCTGTGGTTGCATCTTGTAAGGGGCTTCACAAGCTGACAACATATTGTTGAGAAAATACAGATAAAAAACGCATTCATTATTCCTGTGGCCTTCCTGTAATGAGGCTGAAATTTAAAAAAAAGGTCAGGTAATAACTCTACTGGATGTGTAGAAGGTTAAATGCCCATCAAATCAACTGTTGCAACTATGCCTGCTGTGAATTACTGCAGCACACACTTCAGTTTACTGGAAGGATCACAAATTATTTTGACAGTTTTTGCCACACTTTTAAAGTGTTTCACAAACATTAAAAATTAAAGGCTTGAAATTTAGTGGAAGACTATGAAGAAAATCTAAATCTCAAGTCCTCCATCTATTTTTCAACAACAGCTGCTATTCCAACACTGTATTCTAAAATTAAGTTTTATAGATGTGTTCATGCCAAGGTCAGCAGCTTTGCAGAGAACCTGTCCCAAGCAGATTTTAAAGGAACAACATATATACTTATAGACAACCTGTCACTTGGAATATATCTTTTCTCAAAGCAAGCTCTGGATGCTTGAGGTTCACAGGCATCAGTTAACAGTATCAGGCATGACATGCCTGGCCCATAGAACACTTCAATACTATTGCTGAGGGTGGAGGTTGTCAAACATAGAAGATAAGACACATCTGAAAATGTTAATATTTTATCAATACTTTGGAGCAAACAATGTTGAAAACCAGCTGGGAATGAACCTGTCAGTATGTGCGAGCAACCAACTTTAATTCTTAGTGACATGATGAAAAAACATAATAACATATTAAACAGAAGCACAAGTAACATGAAGCTTCAATATATTTTCTTTACAGGCACATAGCACTTCATTTTTTAAATTAATATCACAACTAATTGAAAACAAAGGACAGGTTCAATGCAATGACCAACTCCACCTGTGAAAAGTGTGACAGAAGTCTCATTCAGATCAGAAATATCTATGCATAAAATGCTCCCCAAAAGATACAGCCCCTTATAATTTTTGACTTTTTATATGACACAGTGCAAAGGACATGATTCTAAGCATCTTTTAACATTTTAAGTTAGAAAACAAGACAGTTTGATGATGAAGGAAATGCTAAAAGTGAAAAAAGTAGTATTAAATACAGACATTCTTGAATGAGATGAGTAAGAAGACATCACAAGCAGAAAACAGAATGAAACTAAAATGGGTAGCAAAAAAGACATCCTAAAATTACATTCAGGTCGAACCTGGTCTTATGACTTCCTCACTCTCTCCCAAAACCCTACAGAAAAATCTTCACACCTTTACATTATTATTGCCCCAACTTTTTTGTCCCAACTCTTGTAGTTGTTAGCACTGATGTTAATGTGTCAAAGTTACACACACAGGGATAAATCTGTATGCAATCTGACTTGCTTTGCTTCCTTTACTGCAGCCTGACACAGGAAAACTTATTTGTCCTCCTTTGCCCATTTCCTCAAAGAAACTTTGTGGCTTGACAAACTTTCTGTTTTTGCCAGTATCCCCTATTCCAGTATTTCTTTATTTTATTAACTGAATATCCTTAATTTGAGGGGTAGCGATGCAAACAAAAAATACTTATTTATATATTACTTCATTAAAATAAAAATAGAGTTGATAGCTTATTGACAAAATTATTTAATACATAAAGGAAAAAACTCAAGTTTAAATCACTGGACCCATTGCTACAATGTGCAAAGAGTTCAAGCCAAGACAGCAACAATAGTCCTCTTATGCTCTACTGAGAAGGTCACATACAGGATTAAAGCTGACAAATCTCCATGGGTGCATGGTTCCATAGAGCTTGTGTCTTCAAGATTAAACCTTTGGTTTTTATTAATACTACAAAGAGCAAGAACAAAAACCTTGTTAAATCAGATACACAAGCTTATTTCAAGAAATGCCAAAGTCCTAACTCAAATTCAAGAAAAGCGCACTCTCAGGACAACTGAGGCAGAAGCCCAGGTCACTGAACCCAGCTAATCCCTTGCTAAGTAAAGGTCTCTGCCCAGCTACAGTCTTTGTACCCACAGAACACCACTGGTTTCCTCAGGTCGAGTATGTGCTCAGCTAAGCTTGCAAGTCTACTAGATGAGGATCAGGTTTATGTCCCAGGGTGCTTAAACTGGCTACCAGCTTCTCCTCTATCTACATCAATCCTGTCCGGTTTCAAGTTCCTGTATCAAGGGTCAGTGGCCAGACTGGAGACCTCCAAGAAGCAGCACAGTTCAGAACCAGACTGGGCTGCCAGTTTCAGAGCACAATCAAAGATCCACAAAAGCAAACTAGCTCCTTTGCCCCACATTTCCCTGAGGCAGAGCAGAGTTGAGATCAATTCTGAATTGTTGTAATAAACATAGCAGCTAATGGCAGAGTTAATTTCAGATGAAATGCAACACTATTTACACTGTACTAGAGCTGCCCTTCAGCTACAGCAAAAGAAGTACTCCTCGTTCCTTGGACAAGTTCAACACTCTTCTGTTCTCTTGACTCATGCCCAAATGCTTGGGGAAAAAAGTTGTAAGCTTGCAAGGGAGTCAGGCTGGAAGTGCACACAAATTAATCAGAAACAGGTAAGAATTAAACATACAGCATGAATTTGACTTTTTTATAGAAGAACTTTGCAGTGAGATCAGCTGAGAGAGATGAGATCAAAGCAGTGCTGCTGCAACAGCAAGCAGAAATGTTTCATGGAGATAAGAGCAATTGCACTAACATGCCAGAAGTGTGAAGGTTGCATTTGTCCTGTAAAATACGTTATTCCACTAACTTCAAAACTTTCCCAGAACACTTTTACTATAAAAGACTCTACCAGAAGTCTGGTTTAAAAGTCAATTGCTGGTGATGAGGGAAAAACAAAGAGCACACTCAACTCAGATTAAGATTATTTCCCCAAAACAAAGAAAGCTTTCTGAACTCCCTCTGACCCATGCCTCTATCATCTATGGTCCCTCAAGTACTATCAAATTGATTGCAGGGGATTTTAAAGTACTTAAATAACCCTCAAAGATCCTGCATTTATCCCTGCCAGGGATGCATGACTCACATTTCAAAAAAGGCCACCCTAACACACTTGGCAGCTAAATATATTGGAACCAATTATCACTGCACAACTGCAGTTCTGGTGAGTTCACCAAACCGAAAGACTTTTCTGATACACTATAAAGGTCCATTCTTCCAGCTGAATGAGCAACTTATAGTTGCCATCAAGCTAATTATGTGAAAGCAAGCAGTAAGTCTGCGTATACTGCTTACAATAATAAACATGCTTTAAAACATAGCCATGTTTTAATGTTTACGTTCAGAAGAGCTAAGTTCACCTTTCTTATGTCGGAAATAGATTATTTAATACTGCAACACATTTCCAGTTCTTGTAGAGCAAGATGAGGCACATACAAATGAGAAACTGACATTGTATTCTTTTTATTCTCCCCAAGTGTTTCTGAAAGATGACAGAAAAACTCCTAAAAAGCAAAGTTCTATTTGCCTAGGAACAGAAAATGCTTTAGGTTTTGTTTTTCTACGGAGTCGAAAATGCTAACCTTCGGACATAAAAAGAAAATTTAATAACGCTTGCCTTTTTTAACCAGATGTCTTTGAGAAACTATTTACTGGAGGGGGGGGTTGTATTTTTAATACCTGGGTTGACAATACTGAGGTGATTTATCTTCTCCCTTGCATACAGTTACAGTAAAACACCTTTTACACAAAAGCAGTCGGTTCTCTGTTGCAAGGCTCTTTCACCTACGCACTTTGCAACATTTTTTTTCTAGGACTGCACCTATTCTGGATCACAGTAAGGCACACAACAAATCTGTTTGACTCCAGAAACAATTTAATCCTGTTTGTACTGCCTGGGACCAAATAAGCCCCTTTCAGCCCTGAGACCATAGCTGCTCTTAGTAGGACCCAGTCCTACTACACTGATCGCGGCTTTACTGCCCCAAACAGGTATTCATTCCTTCAGCAAGAGGCACAAACAAAACATGCTGATGTGCTTCACAATCATGAGTCTCACCTCCCAGTCAATGCAAAGATCTGTAGGGGATATAGGGGTCTGCGTTGATCTGCAGGGAAAAAGAAAAGCTTTCGAAGGAGGGCAGAGAATGTGGCAGTTAATGCAAGAAAGGCCCCTCTTGTACAAGTGTTCTCAACCTCCCACCAGTAAGTAGAGAGAGGTGAGAGACAAGTAGGCTCTCCCATCTCTTTGTTATTGGGAATCATTTACTTAAATTGTCTATAATCTTCCGTTCTCTTAATTTCAGAATTAATGAAATGATACCAGATCAGCTGGAAAGAAGTACAGGAAGACGCAAGTGAGTGAACAGAGCTTTGATTTGTCCCTGGAAGAGTCCCTTGACCCAGAAAATTAGTCCCTCTCCTCTTTCTGTCAAGACAGAAAACTGGCCTATGGCAAGGCTTCAAGAACATTCAAGGGAATGCCTGTCCTATTCCAAAGCAGTGATGGTATTTTAGCTACTATCTACTGAGTTTGGAACCATTTATTTTATATGAGCAGATAAACTTCTTCAAGCAGTCATTTTCTGGTGAGGATATAGGCTTCAGCCATCTAAAATCCCCTTCAGATGAGCAATAAAGTTTTTACAGTATTATCCCCTAGATAGGTAACTACCCCTACAGATCTATCTAACAGCAACAACAGCCACACAGAATGTTGAAAAACCACCTCAGTGCCAGATTTCAACACAATGCCTACACTGCACTGCTGGGTTCTGTAACTAAATAACAAACAAATCTGTAATCAAATTCGTTAGCAAAAAGACACAGTAGACCGGAGGTACAAACACTGCATTTGCCCAAGACATGAAACAAAGGAAAATGTAGTTGTATCACCTGGAAGAGTCTTACCAAATCTTTGTAATGAGTTCAGAAATAAAAAAAACCAAACAAACAAACAAACAAACAAACAAAAAAACCAAAAAAAACATCATTTGAAGAATTTATAGCACAATTTGCAATATCATAGGGATTTTGTCTTTTTTTTTTTCTTGCCGAAGACAAGCACTGGTAAGCAAAGACCTTAAAAGCCTATTTCAACTGTTAACCATTTTAATAACAAATTCACCTTTAGCCACAAAAGTTAATGACAGATTACCTCCCAATGCTAGTGGAAACCAACTGAAGTAGGGTAAGTATGAATATAGCCCACGATATGTGTGTTTGTAATCAACTAAAATTGTCTTTCGTGTGACAATTTAGTTCTTCATAATTAACACTGAAGTGACAATTGTAAATAGAAAGATGAAAGACACAATGCCAGTTGAGTAACTATTGAAGATTTAGGTCTGTAATGAAAGCGAAAGCTTTTCACATGATAGGTTCACTCTAGCTAACAGACACAGAAATGGTACTTGATTTGCATCTAACCCACAGACACTAAAAACATTAGGACAACTGTAAATAACAGGTCTTAAAAGGATCAATATGTCTAAAATTTTAACTTGAAGTGTTACTATCTCAGGGGTAGATTTGTGAGATGATGGTTCCAGAAATATTAACTTGAGTTGAAACACAACTCTTTTATTTTTTCAAACTGCAGGCTCTCTCCCAGCGAGTATTCATACTTTTTTGATGAAAATCAGTATATAACTTCTTATTCCTCAGAAGCCCTGAAGACATAACATTGCTAAATTGAAAACACAGATATCTTTATTACTTCTTGTGCAGTATTTTACGAAAAAATCTAATTACTCACAGTCATGCAACCCTACTGGTGATGAAAAGGCTGCACAAGCAATACTTCCATCTCACCAATGCTTCAGGGATTTTAAAAGGACAGCAATCAATCAAATTGAAAGAATTCAGCTCAACCTTTGCATCAGCAGTCAAGTTTGCAGTTAGTATCAAGGGAATAGAGAATGCATTTGAGAAAAGAAACAGTGAATATGGAACTTCAAATAAGAAGTTTTACATTCAAGTTTTTTGAACTAGGTGTGCATTTAAGGGTTTCATTAAGTCAAACATGATCACATCTTGCTGCACCTTGCTAAATCGCAGTCAGCCCAACTGTGTAGCCTTCCTCTCTTCCCCAAGGTAGGACAGATTTGTGAGTCTATTGTGGCATCACACAGAAGAGCTTCCAGACCACATCCCAAATCCTCTGTGTACACACACACAGATGCTTCCTTCAGTGAGACACGTGCAATCTTTTTTCCCCACCACATGCTTCATGAGCCAAGGAAGAGACAGGATACTAATGATAGCATGAGAAAATCCTAGTGCCAGTTGAGACTTTCTCAACACAAGAAGTAAGTTCCTACACGCCCAGTGCTTTAAACCAACAGCCAGGATCACTGCAATGCCAATGGTATCTGGTTTCTGGTACACAGGAAACATCAGGCTTCTCTGCTTTTAATGGCAGCTGCTCATTGCACAAATTCCTCCTCTACCAAAGCTTCCCTTCCAGTCAGTTTCCTGGTTAATTTCACCAGATTTTGCATAATGTGGAGGGAAAATGGACACTGTCAAATGATTGCTGCCAGGAAACAACATCCACTTTTAAACAACTCATCATCAGGCCTATGCATAAGCTTGGTTTAAAAATAGTACTTTCATTGCCTTTTCTGGCATTGATAACAAGAGAGAGCAATTATATAACTCAAAGGTTCTGCAATAAATACCCCAGTGTGGTTTATTATGGCCATAGAAGTGGATTCTTTGTCTCAAACTCTAAAACTATGACAATATGTGCAATCTTCTCAACCTTTGCAAACGCATATTTTTTTCTAAGAAGCACATCATGTGTGACTACAACATGAGGTAGTAAATAGTAGCTCACAAGCCATGTTGGTAAAAATGAACACACAGCACAATTTAAAGTTTTTCAAAGCAGCAGAATATTTGAGAAGAAATGAGTTTAAAAAGAGAGAAGACCCATATAACATGCATCATATGTATCAGTAGATAGATGTAATCAGCACTGACACATATCATGACTTTTTCTCATCACAGATATCTATGAAGAATGTTTTTTCAAGATGTGCAGCATATAAAAAGATACAGTGTTTGTTATTTTTGTCACCCAATTTCTTACTGCTTCATGAAACCTAATATCCGTTAGCATCTCTACAGTAAGCTGTTTTGGTCCCAAGTTTTGCTACATTAGGCAACTACAAAATGCAAAGACTTAAATACATATGTATCTTGGAGTTGTAGTGCCTCACAGTTTTTTATTATTCAGAAAGAAAAAGACTAAATCTTGACTTTACACCCTCCATGCTAATTGCTATTATCTAAAACTGAAGTATTTGAAGAAAGAAATCCATAGTACTGAAGCGGAGTTTTATCCATGCGAAGACAACTGAGCTGAACTCATAAACCACAACAGAGGCAGCCAAATCAAGAGAATATAAGCAGAGAAAGGGAACATCAGATTTCACCAGATAACAGGGACTTCCACGGTATTCTTTTCTTCTTCTGTCTCTTCCCTAATCTCCCTTGTCTCAGATAACCCAAATCACCTTTACAAAGTGTAAAATGCTGAAGCAAACTAATCAAAGGAAACTGCCACCATACTAACAAAGTTAAAAGTGGAGACATCAAACACATGACTGAAATGTTCTGCAAATTTCTGAGATTACTATTCTGCAGCAAACATCAGTATTAGATTTTTCCACTGAATGAGGAAAACATCAGAGCAGTTTTTAAAATTCTTACCTGTTCATATACACTACAATTATGTGCTCTGATTCACTCATCACATTAATTGTAATTAATGCTAATGTCAATAATTGATGCTAAACCAGCATAGATACTAAGGTAACATATATATTTACAATGATAATTTCTGCTCAAAGTGATGACATCACATTCTCCTCTTGCAACATTATCCTCTGCTGTAATTCATTCAAAGTATATGTTGTATGGCCAGGACTGTTTGCTTAAAAGAACATTTTAATGTAGAGTCCTGATATTAGGGACTTCCTGTTCAATAGTCTACAAGATCACTTACCTGCTGAATCTCAGCAATCCCACTTGCTATTCCTAGCAGGAGTCATTACTGAAACCTAACTTACTTAAATCAGCTATCGTAAACATGAGACTGGGGGTAATCTGAAAAACAGTCTATGTTATCATAAAAAGTGCCAATGCTATTAACTTAACCAGAGAAATGTAGGTCAAAGGAGAGTACTCCTGAAAAGCGCACAAAGCAAATTTCTGTGATGGTGGAGTTGCTGTCCTTCCTTTTATGAAACTGAGTCCTAAGTTGATTAATGGAATGCTGCATCTTTTTACATTACCCGAGGGCAGAACTGATTTGCATTAGAGTGCCTGGAACTGCTTCCTCGATTGATTAAAGACAAATGAAGTTTGAGAGAACTGTCAGCCAAAAGAACACTTTTTGGTGATCATAGACTCTACTAAGGCCTAGAATAATATTTTGTTTGATTGGAAAGAAAAATTATTCCCTCTTGTGTTACTAATACTTGTGTTCTGTCCTCATTTTTATTCAGAATACAAAAAGATAAGAATACCAGCCTGGAACTAAACTAAAACTAGGCAAATGTAAAGAATTGAAAGGCTATTCCTCCTGTGACCCACTATAAAATACTAAAAACACCTCCAAGTAGGTACTTACAGAGTGCAGATGTAGTCTAACTCAGGAAAACCCTCATTTACAGCCTGCTGACAGAAGTGCCATCCGAAAGAATCTGTGCTTAATATCATCCCAAACGCATGAATGTTAATTCAATCTCTGTCCAGCCTGAAACTGGGCTACTTCCTAAATTCTAAGCTAGCTTTTCAAATCTCAAGTTTGCATCTTCAGAGAGCTGCAAGTCTAGCCTGTATTAATGGCAAACATGAAGATACATGTTCGACTTGTTATAAACCTCTTATTTCAGAGGCTGTCCTCCTCTAATTTCTCACCTGCTCTGGAAACCTGAAAGCACACTTTCCTAGTGTGGCTGTACTGATTAGTATTCTATTATATACTATACTAGTAGAAAACTAGCATATATTAAATATTAGTAATATTGCATAATAGTAATAATAATAGTAATAATAATAATAATAATAATAGAACATTAAAGCCTTTGGGAAAAAAATGGAAAGTTCAGGTGGCAGAATGGAAAACAATGCTCAGGCTACTGTAAACTTTGCCTGTTGAGACACAGAAAATTCACCAGTCTTGGACCGATACATAAACTGTTTAAGAAATCCTTTTTGAACTTAAAGAAATTCAATTTTACAGATTCAGCACTTACCACAGAACAAATCTGTCAGTTTTCATATCAGACTAGCAAACTAGGTTTCATATTAGCACTGAAGTATTGTTCTCAAGAACCAAGGTGTGTAGAATATGAAAGTAAAATAAATAGAAATTCACAGTAATTTTAATTAATTTACAATAAAAATAGTTTTTCTTTACCTAGATAATCAATTAGGTATACAAGAACCACAAATTTACATTCTCATTTTATGCACTAAATTTGGCTACCTGTAATAATATAACAGTGAAAAAAACAACATGCAATATTTATGAGGGACATAGAAACTGCAAACGATATTTTATGACAAGGAGCAGGTTTCTTTACTAGTGACATTATTTAGATTACAGTCCTCTATCTAACAAGAGATATTCCATACCTGCCATACAAGTGTGTGACTATTTTCGTATTGGTCCACAATCCAATAAATTCAAGTTTTCAAAAGACAGAGCCACAGGTGACATCTTTCTATCAACTGAAGGAACATCAATTGAAAAGACAGGTTAATTCTTTTGTGAGACCAAGGAAATGGAAGGATTACCACAGGATTATCTCCAGGATAACTGACAGCCTACATGCAGTTACAAAAAAGCCTTTAAAATTCATCACATTTTCAACATTCCTACTAGAAGAACACAAGTTTATTTTTATTTTCTGAAATAGGAAAGTAAAGCAGGAAAAAAATCCCACTAAATCAAAACAGAAGCAAATAACTCATCGCCTCCTGCAGGTTCAAGAACCATAAAAACCATAGGACCACAGTGGGAGCACTAATGAGCTGACCCCCTTTAATGAGAGATCTTCTATCACAATACAATGGTCCCCTCTCTCCTAGTGCTATGCTCTGAGAAAAACCATGAAGTCTATCATGACTGATGAAAACTCAGGGAGGATAAAGGAGAGGGATGCTACCAGCACACAATCAGCCACCCTCACTGACAAATGCTACACAGTAGCCAAGAGAGATATTAAATATTCTTTTGTTAAATCTCAATAAAAGTGATTCTGTACAGCAGAAAAAAATTATTAAATCCCTGCCACCTCCATCAGGCATCTCTTAATTGCTTCCTGATTTAGACTTCTTTTGATTGAGATGCAAACACTGACTTCTGTGCTTCATTCCATTTCCAATGTGTTTCACAAAACTAAGACAAATTTAGAATATCCTTTCAAGTTGAAAGTGCTGCAGAAACACCACATCGTTTGCAGTCTGTATCTTCCAATATTTACTAGCCAAAATGTAATCCAATCTGTACCAAGAACCACACATAATTTGCCATAAATCAGCATTAGGTTTGCATCTTTCTAATGCACTGAAGAACTGCATTAATGAAGACTTATTATGATGCTCTAAGATACTAATTCTGTTGTAAACCAGCATTACAGAGACATTTTTTATTTTCCTTTATGGAGTTAAGATAGCAGCATAGGTAGAGTAAGTACCATAGAGTAAAAACCTTTTAAAAAGTATGTTTGAGTTCAATTGCTTTCAGGAGAACTTTAAGTCATAACTAGAAGGAGAATCAAATTATTTCAGCAATAAAGGAGAAGAGGCATAAGCAAATATATTGAGCAGTTATAATTCATTCCAATCAAAAACAACTCTGGTGTGTAGTTCAAAGACTTGCTCTTGCCTCAGGCACAGAGCCAAATACATACCAACTGTAAATAAAGGCAACATAGATTAACAGTTTACCCCGAGTTAAATTACAGTAAAAAGTATGGCTGTAGTAACTGCCCATATGTTAGTTCCTTCCCTTAGGCAAACATGAAGCTCCTTACTGTACCCCTCAAGGCCAAACTGTAATTATCATGCATTTACCATAGGGTAGGATCATATACTTAGGCAACACCCATTGCAGCAAAACTTTGTGATAAATTGTGTAATACCCTCAGCTGAGATACATCTGACTATTTTTGTATGTCTAAAATATTATAAATGCAAAACTTTACATATCAATTTCTACTACTACTACTACTCTTTTTTTATTATTTTCACAGAAGTAACAAAAGCAAATCCATTTTATTTCAAATATGAACCAACAAGTGGCAGAATGTGTTACAGTTAAAAAGTATATCCAAAGATATTTCTGAAGCTACACTTTGGAAGTGTTGACAAAGTGTTTTGACATCTGTGGTATTCTCCCACACATGCATATCCCTCTTTGCTTTAGCTGAAAATGTTCACCAGTTTCATTTAGAAAACTTCATGCTGAAATTTTTGGCATTTCTGAAACAGAGATCAGTGATCTCTAACATACACCTTAACTCAGTCAGCTCCATTCCTCACAGCAGTTGACTTCTAGTCCTTGGAACTCACCATAAACACAGAACATGCTTATAAACACTAAAAATTGACCTCCCCTTAAGCTACACACAGTGACATTTCTGGAAAGCAAGAAGATTCTAGTTTGCAATAGTTCACTTTGAAATGAGGTGATAATACCAAAGAACCTGGCACAAGTAATTTATAAAGTACCTGTCTTTCCATGGACCTCTCAAGACACAGGTTCCTAGACTCAGGACGGATTTCTAAAAACTACATCCCATTTAGCACAGCTTATGCCTCTGGCACAGCTTTAAGTGGGAAGCTGCACAAGACAAGAGTACTAGAGAACCTGCAGGATGAGGTGTTAGGTGAATACAAACTCAGCAAAGCAATTTATTAATGTTTACCTCTGCTGATTCAATAGGCTGAGGCAGACCTTGTGACATACTCCTCTAAGCTTCAGCACAGTGAACAAAACACTCTATTTGCTTTAATACAGCAACCTTCCCTCCCCAAAGTGCTCCTTCCACACATGGAACATTTATTTGTTATGTGGATTCCGAGATGTTTTTGGTTCTTCATAGGCTCCAGAAAGGAAGTGTTAGGAAGTATTCAAAATGCACCTTTTTATAACGAAAAGCACAGACAGCAGGATACAGCTCCACAGCCAGTTGCCCAGTTGCAAGGGCAACTCAATGTCACAGTAGCCCTTTTTCACTCTGTCACCTTTCCTGTGCTGTTTCTTACAGCTGTTCTTGGTTTTACTCCCAGCTGGGGGCACAGGAACTGGCCACAAAAAAAAGACGAGAGAAATTTCATTTTCTATGAAGAACACAGAGCATGGAAATGCTTGAAGTAAGCAAAGCAAAGACGACCTCTTGATTCACCAACAATACTTGAAATAAAAACATCAGCAAATTCAAGTTGATATTAATTTCCTTAAATGTCCTATCTCTGAAATATTATAATACTTCTTAAGAATGGTTACTACTTTGAAGGTAGAAGCAGAAGTCTTTTCCTTTCATAGCCATTAGCATTTCTTAAAAGCATACTTTTACACTTCCATACTCCATGTTTCTGTAAAAAATAGATTACAAATCAAATTTCACATCTAAATGAAAAGTCATAGCTCAGATTGACAAACTTCATAATGATAAGCAGTATTTCTTATTTTCTTGAGAACCAAAGGTGAGTATTATGAAGATAGGAAACCCTGCAGCTTCAATCAAATCCATCCAGATTGCTACAGACAAGGGCAGGCCTATGGCACGTTGCTATAGAAATTTACAGTAAAAGCATTCCCTTCTGTCATAAAAAAACCCCAAACCAAAATCCAACCCACATTTTAGATACTCTTCCAAATCTGTAATAGTTGGCGCTACTTACAAGTTACTGAACATTATATTGAAATGCACTCAGAGTATCCCTTTTTCTAATCTCTAACATGAAGAATAAATCCTGAATAAAATACTTCATACAGCCATTCTACTCATGTTTATTTACATGTTCTGCCATAACTTGAAAGTACTACCAGTTGTACTCCTATAATAACATGCAAACAGAGAAACCAACTCTTAAAGTAGACTAAACTGTAAAGACAGGCGTTCATACACAAAAGAACATTCCTTTCCCACACTTGTAGGGCCAGTCAGATGTGAGAAGATTACTACTACAAGTCACGTCTAACAGCTCAGACTCTTCATGCACAAGACATCGGAGATTAAATATTGATTTTACATTATAGCTATTCATTATCACTAGGAACACTCACTCCTTTTAGCTAAATTGTAGCCAATAATTTGATTAGTCATAACGTACAGTGAAGACCAAATTACACAAAAAAGCCTGCAATAAGTTTTATAACATCTCTGCAACATCATGCTGCTTCCTTTAAATACTTACCCACAGTTTATGCAGCCTTGGCACACTGAATGTGGGATGTACTTCAGCTACATCTCCCATGGCCTGTCCAATACTAAAAATGTGAGCTGGAGACATTTCTTTCTATACAAGCTTCTCTAATATTTTCTAAAATTAGGCTTTTTCTTTTGTACCTTTTCATAAGCATGAACATGAGAGATGATACTTGGTTCACCAGCATTTCCTCTCAGTTGAAACTCCATTTGTAAACACATTTTGAAAAAGCCAAAACTCACATCTGGAATTGCCTACATTCAAATACTTGGCAGAAAGAACTCGTTGAGAAGTTCCATCTGTGCTTCTCCTATAGAATCTACATGCCATTCAGATAGGAAGATCAGTCATAGTGGGCTGTCATGATTGGCACAAGCATGCACAGGCAAGATGCACAGAACTTGTTTAAGAGGCGACTAAGCATAAGCTGCTCTTTGGAAGTACCCTGGAAATTTTTCCTCCATTAGGCAGCAACAAATTGGACCCAAATCTGTAACTTGAAACAGATGATGATGTATGTTCTTTGCTTCAAAGGCCAGATTCTTTCCAGTGCCCTGACTTTTCTCTTGTAAAGCACAAACTAGATCCTCTCTTTTGTCAGCTGCAAGCACTTTCTCCACTTACAGGTGAGGCAGGGATCAATGTCAGAGTCAGCAGAACCTACACACTCACCACCTCTGCACCAGGACCCTGTAGTATCAGAGCAGGGAGTTTTGGGCAGACCACAGAAAGGGCTCAAAGTGCTGCTGCACTGCCCAAGGTAAGACCTTGCATCATTGCTGAGATACCTCTTTCCTTGTCTAACCCCACACATGGCATTATTCCATAGCAAGCAGCACACTTGGATCAATATTTCCTGAAATTAGCAGTAAGTAACAGTTTCTAAATGCATTTTAAAGTGCACCCTTACTGACTGCAGCAAAAACAACCATTAGCTATTTGATTTTCATGCAGAATTCATCCAAGTACCCATTTTTTGATAAGCAACTTACCCTGACCTGAGAATGCCGCTAAGGGGTATCTGTTAAAATATTAAAAACAGTTGTTGAGAGAGGGCAACACAGTAACAGTGTAAAGCATCTAGTACACAGATGCAGTTACTGAGAACTCTTAATCCTGACAGGCTGTGTGAGCTAGAAAACATGTTGGTTTGCATCTTGGAGCATTATGTAACAAAATTGGTGATAAGCTATAAAAGAAAAAAAAGATGTTTCCCTCTCAATCCTGTTAATAAACCCTTACTTCCAGGAAACAGCTGTAGTGCCCTACATATGTTCTAATCTTGTTTTATAAGTTAAAGCACTAGCAAAATAATGTATTTAGATGCAGCTATGATTCTGATGAATCATTCCTTGCAGCCAAAAATAATTTTAGACATATGAGTGCTAAACACATGACAGCTTAGCAGAACCTTGCACTGGAGAAGTGTGCAGCTGTTTTACCACAGGAATCACAAAGAGCAACTTTCTCAGAGGAGTAAACCTTTTATCACAGGAAAAGAATATGTCTGTCAGGACAACCCAGGAAGCAGAACAGTGACTACTTGCTCAAATAAAAAAATTTTAAAAGTCAGAGTAATGGGCTTCCCCCACACTATTCATCAGTGTGAAGGGCAGGAAGGCTGACCTTATGAAATCACTTCAAGCAATACAGTATTGATCAACAAGTTCATCTGCTGGAACTCTGAAGTTTGACACAATGAGACCAATCTCCTGTTCCTTCCTTGCTAGGAAAACAGCTATAAAATGGCTTTGCTTGGAGGCAAGGAGAAGAGGGAAGACAGGTGGGGTTTTTTGCTTGGTTTTTGTTTGGTTTGAGGTGTTTGATACAAGCTTACCACAGGAAGGAGGAACAAGAACTGATACGTAGAATCAACAGATAGCTACCCAAATGTCTGTCCTGGCATTTTGCCAGTTCGATATGACTCACACCGACAATATTTTGATTAACAAGCTATGGAAGGAGTTCAGTATTTTATCCACTACAAGACCCATGACATATACTGTAAAAACACTGAAGTCTACTGTAGTAGACAAGAAAGAGTCAAACTGGTTTCTGGGTTTTATCAGGTATGAGAATATGTTTCTTCATAAGCCTCTTCACAGGTCTACTCATGCTACAACGGGATATGCTGCAAAAGGAGCAAAAAGAAGAAAGTAGGCAAAAGCAATTTAAACTATTCCATAATCTTCTACACAAGGCTCTGTTCTAATCCCTCACTCATTCTTTGGCTAAAAAGGTAATTAGAACAACCAGAGTAGAGAGGGCCCTCCTGTGAACACAGACATCCCATTTTTTCTGCAAATAACACACTCCTGGAAAATTGAACATGAATCACTGTTTGAGTTTACTACAACTGAAAATGTGACTATATAAATAAAGGTAGCAAAGCTGATATTCAGCTACCAGCTATGAAAGGCACATCAAGCAAGACATGGCGATGGTTCTGCCTGTGGGCGACAGTCAGTTCTCAATACTTGTATTGTTCCAGCAAATCCCACACAAGTATATTAATTTGTTAACGTGTTATGATCACATGTCCATGTGGCACCAGAAGGTCAGTAGTTTTTCTTTGTAAATACATTTTCTCAGATGATTAACAGCAGTGGTTTAAACAAAAGAGAACTAATTGCCTGCAAAGAAGCATTTTCCACCCCTGCCAATGAAAGTTTTTAAGGTTTACCACTAGAATACCACCATGCAAATGGCTGATCCAGCATTTACTATGGTGATGGAAACTTGTTAGCCAATGATTATAGAAAAACAGCTTAAGTCACTCCAACCATGGCCTCCTACAGTAAAGTAGCTGCTGACAGGTAAAGCACCTGCTCTGTTTGCAGCTGATCTCATTGACCACTTTCTATGCCTGAACCCTTCTGCCCTTCTTATTTTCCTCCCTTGGTAGTCACTCTGAATGTTAAATTCAGAACCAGAACAGCCATTTTTTAACCTGTCCACATGGCTAAAAAATAACAGATCAGGAACATCTTCCACAATAAGATGATCCACCAATTATTTTCTGTGAAATTATAATTTTACTTATTTAAAACACCTTAACTTCTCAGCATTCCTGACCTAAAACAAATGGATACATGTTTTTAAAAACACAGTAGTAACTGTAAAAACAAAACCAAAGGGGGACTTGATTTTGCCCACAGTGGAGGAGAATAAACAGTAGTACATTTAGACAGTCTTGAAAATTGAATAAGCAGGCAACAAATAAAAGACAGCAAACACTTTTGCACATCTGTTTATGTATAAAGGCCTATCTCACAAACACACATTTGGCCTTGGAAGCTCTTATTAGCTCTCCTCTGTCATTTCTTTAAAAAAATAAATATTTAAAAAAGAGTACACAATCCCTCCCAAACTGCAGATATGACAAAGATGTTATACATAGCAAAACATTAGACATTTAACCCTCAACACAGTCCAATCTTCCCCACTGCTGACATTCTGCAACTGAATGCAGTCTGAAATTCAAGATTAACAACTCTGTACATGAGGAAACAAATCATTAGGATGTCTGGCCAACTTCCTCAAAAAGCCATCTATGATTCTTAGTGTCCCAGGAGCCCAGAGACAGCCTGCAGAGCTTCAGTGGCAGAGGGGATGTACACAAAGTTGTCCTGAGAACACACACCAAGAAACTCAAACCAATCACCTTCCAAGTTATGCCAGATCTGCCTGGTTTGTCTGCTCCAACTGAATCACAGTAAACTCAACCCATCCATTTACAAGTCTGTGTTATAATTTTAGCCACAATGGCCCTGGATGACTACACTAACATTGGGGTAAATAAAAACATAAAACACTACTGCCACAGAACAAAACAAACACATAATCAAAATAGAAGGAAAATGGGTGAACAAGTAATAAAGAACAGCAAATATTATTAATCTCATATCAGGTTGAATGCCATAGCAAAAAAAGAACCTAAACTGATATGAAGCAGTAAGGCCTAAAAAGCCAAGCACTCTACTCACTAAATATGTACACATGTCTATCTTATTGTTATCTTACTGGTTGTAGCCAACTAATTTTTTTTCACAAAATGTACAAGAGCAAACTGATAACACTAGAAGATAAAGTTCTGAGAAAGACTTAAATTAGAGAACCACTGCAAAAAATCCTCCTCACTGCAGAGAAATTCAAAACAGCTTTGCAGCAGAAAATGCAGATCATCAGGAAGGCTTTTCTCCATATATTATGTCATTTTGTTTACAGAATATGGAAAAATAAATTAACATATAAAAACAGCAATATTACAAATAACAATGGAATGTTAGCTCTAAAGCAATTATCATTTTACTTTACCACCTTAAAAACATTTATTAGAAGTAAAGATAAACTTCACTTCTTGTAGTATGTTGGTTAACTGTTCAGCTGCCACTAGCAAAGCAAAATTGAAGTTACCAAACACTCACAGTTTTTTTAGTTTTCATTACTCTCCTGATACAGTGGAAATCTATCATATATTCCCTTAAGTATTCCTTGAGCTTTACAAATAATTGTTACCAATGAGAATAATACAGAGAGAGGTATGTGAAAGAGCTGTTTAAATCTTGGTGGGGTAAAGCACCCAAAAATAAAGCTATCTATGATATGAAGAAGTGTACAGAAACCCTATTTTAAGAAAGTATCACATGCAAAAGCTTCAACAGTTCCATTTAAAGTCCAATGCTGCTACCTCAAATTAATTACAGGAAGAAAAAAATGAAATGCAAAACTATGCAGTCAGATATAGCCTGGTTTTGAATTTGTTAAAAGAAGTCTAAAAGTCTAACATATAAAATATATATATGCCAGCTTTTTTATCATAGAGAAGATTACAAAGCCTTACAGAGTTTCACTTCTAAAGTGAAACTACATGGTAAACTCACCAGTCGATAATGCTCTAAATACAAACACAACAGAGCCAAAAACATCAAAGCAGATCTAATCTCTTTCCTTGCAGGCTGAAAATCTAACCTATAGAAAGATCATATAATTTTCTTCTATATTTTCAATCACATAGTAAGACAAAAATATGTGCTGCAAACTAAGCAACCAAAACTAATCAGAATAGAATGATTTAAAAAGGGGGAAAAAAAGTCATAGGTTTTAAGTCAGAAGTAAGCTTTGAACTTCACTGGCGATTTTTAGTGTCATTAAAACGACTTAAATTCATATCTTAAATATCAGCTGAATTTCAGAACTTTTACTTTTTCAGTGCAGCTCATTATTTGCAGCACTTTAACATAATTTAATACTTGCAAAATGTGTAACTTTGCAAGAAGAAAAGTCATATATACTTGAAACATACATAATCATATATAAGCTGAGTTGCTTAGTTGTGTTTCTCCTACCTTTCCAGTGTTTTAGCTGTCTTCTCACATCCGTTTTCTACTTGTGATCATTCAATTAAGTGTCACGAAAAACTTTAGTAGCAAAGAGGCAAAACACAAACACCAGCAAAAATTTACCTATCCAGGCTTTCCGGTCAATTTTGTGTGCATGCCTTTCATCCTTCCCCGTCCTCCTCTCACTATGGATCTGCAGTATACAACAGGCAAGATGCCCCAGCACTTCCTAACTGTGGTACACTTGCTCAAGTAAGATATAACCAATCACAGCACAAAAAGCCAGAGAAAACTCACACACTCAGCCTCCTTAAGCTGTTTCTCAAACCTCTTTGCTGTATTGTCAAAAAGTACTAAAGTAATCAGAACAACCTATGGTACAACAAACAGTCAAAAAAAAATTCTGTGTGCCATCCTCATGCAGTTTTTTCTCTCTGCAGCAAGCTTGCACTACCAACCCAAGCAAGAACCTGCGCAACATGCTAAGCTTGAATTAGGCCTATGCTGCAAGACTCATTTCTTGCTCCTAATGTTTCAGGTGAGACAGGATTCCTCTCAGTTTCAATAGCACATAGTATATATGCCTGGCTTTCTGTTGATTTCAGTCATCCTCCTGCTCTGTTGACTTCAGTTTGATACTAAATGAAAAAGAAACAGATGATGCCTGAGTAGCACTGTAAGAGAATGTGCATTTGCCAGCCATAGGTAGAGACTTCAGAGAGTGTTCTAGATAATAAATAATGATGTGTTCAAAGAAGGTAATCAAAATCAGGCATAATAATTCAAGGAAATACTGTTGAAACTAGAAAGAAAAATATCGCATCTACCAATTCAGATCTCCATCTACAGCCCCCTTGTAACATCCCGAATTTCCTCGGCTACCTTGCCAACAAGTTCCATCTGTTTTCTTCTGGATTGTTTCTGCTTGCAACCACTTTGTATACAGACTACTGAAAGCAAAATGAAGTTATCTCAATACAATGGATGACATATCCCACTGGCTGTTTTGAGGGAAAGAGATGGGTTGAACTTCTTCATTTTCAGATGTTTGCATGTAGACAAAGTTTCTGAATAAAAAATAGGAACTGACTACAGCAGACAAAAAATTCTCTTGACATAAACTTCTGCCTTTGTACATCAAACACTACTTAGGCTCTACCCAGGAGATACGCACAGGTGATTTAGAGACCATTGCTGTGGTTTAATCTAGGATAGACTAAATGCAAAAATTAATTGCCACTCAATAACTGAATTTGTGTGGAGGAGTTTGAATATTTCTTGCCTCTGTGACAGGAATGGTTATTAATGCATAGAACACCACAAAAAAGCTGTGTTCTCTGGTTTCCTCCAAAGTCAGTGTGTAATAATCAAAATAGACCAATATTTTTAATCTTGTTTTTATCCTTACCTCAGCCTTTCTTCTTCTTTCTTACGAAGGCTGAAATCCCGCTGAACCACCTGGAGCACATGCTCTGCTTCTTCATCAGTCAAGCCAGAAAGGTCCAGTTTTCTCCCCATTATACACTGGGTCCTGGATATGAATAACTACAAGGAATATCTGAAATCAGAAACAGAAAATAAAATAATAAATTGATAGCACTCATAATTTTCACAAGTGTGTTGAGATCACGGACACAAAAAGAAAGTTGCTGCCATAAACATCAGAAAAGATAACAACTGAATCTTTTTGGCTGAAAAAGACATTTTAAATTGAATATAACCATAAACCCAGTGCTGCCAAGTCCACCACTAAACCATGTCCCTAAGTACCACATCTGCACATCTTTTTAATACCTCCAGGAACGGTTACTCAACCACTTCCCTAGACAGCCTGTTCCAATGCTTGACAGCCCTTTCAGTGAAGGAATTGCTTCTAGAATCTAAACTAAATTTCCTAGGTACAACTTGAAGGATGCACTTCAGAATTATTTTTCAGGTTCCATGCACTGAAAGCCATCATCCCCCCATTTAAACATAAATGAAAAAGATAAATTATTTGGGATATTAAGAGATGCTGAGAACAGAAAAAGGAACATATTTAACTAAGTTGGGTCAAATCAGGTTTAGACATTTCTTCAGATTTGATGCCATGATTTTATAAAACTGTTTGCAGTGCAATCCCTGTGACTGTGTATGAACAGAGAACATATTCTGCTGTAACACTCAAAAATATTTTATAACGTCGACTAAGAAATCAGGAATTATTTTAAAGCACCATTTTAAGAAGCCAGCATATAAATCTCAAATGCATTTCCCAGAGTGTCTAGAAAGATTTAGATGTCACTATCACCACTATATCATTATTTCCCATACTTGGAGGAGAAAAAGTAGTAGTTAATTTTATGTGTGAATTGAAGGTACTATAAAGTTTGAACTAGAGCTTGGTCCATTAAGCTTCACTAATGAAATTTGTTCTAATTTATTTTCTCATGACTTTTACTCATTTAATTGAATTCTAGTAAATTCAGCTCTCACTATTAACTTGTGTCATTTGATTTATGCAATTATTTGGGCAATCACAGAGGTGCCCATCTCCACACTGTGTTACAGTTTCAGAAGCACGAGACAGTTTTTGCATTTCTGTTAGGAGATCTCAGCAATGTATATAATAACCACACTACAGTTCCTACACTGTATAGAAGAGGCAGCTATTATTGCCTCTTCATCCATGGTGAGTGGCAAGTGAATGAGGTTATATAAACATCTAAGCTGGTTCTGGCTCAAAAAAACCCCACCTCTAGGGAACACTGCTACGCCATACAATTAAGTGTGCCAAGCACTATGGCAAGTAGAAGTATGGGGGGGAAAATCAGCTCTGTTTTCTAAACATAATGATTCATTTGCTACTCAGATAATGATGTGGGATGTGGTTGGTTGGGTTTTGTTTGGGTTTTTTGTTAGTTTGGTGGGGTTTTTCTAATACAATATTTACCCTCCTACAATCATCTGATTACCTTTCTTCAAACACGAAAAACACACCCACATGGAAGGAGGGCACTGCTTATTTTTTCTGTTTTGGTTAGACTATCCATGAAGTTTAGAATGAACTCTTTGTTCAAGAAAACAACACTTCACCAAAACCAAGCAGATGGTATACAAACTTAGGTGAAATCAAGATAAGATCCTTCCAACAAAACACATGCTCACCATACAGCTAAAAAAACATCATGATGTTCTGGCTTGACTCTGAATCTACTAAGGAAGATGACAATGAGTATTTAATAAAGGCTATGAAAATGTACTCCTAAAATAAATTACCCTGATTTGTGTAGAAGAAAAGTTCCAAAGAAAAAAAGGACTGTATGTAGTCTTCATTAATCTTACTTGTAAGATCAAGAATATATGTTAAAATTAAGATTAGCTAAAACATAGCGAGGGACAACTGTCAAGATTTTTGTTCAACGCCACACAGGTGCATAAATCTTCTCTAAATTTTCACCAGAATATTAAGATTTTCCTCTGCCCTTTCACCCACAGTCCTTATACCAAAACCTCACTGAGCACTGGCAAGGAAAATAAAAGGTGAAGAAGGGCTCACCATGGTAACACTTGGGTTGCAGCTCAAAGGCAGCATGAAGTGCCCTGGGACACATCCTTCCCTTCAGGCTTTGGGATATCTGCTCAGCTCTCCCCACACAAAGCACTTGAGTGCAAAGGTGCCTCTGCCTTTGTAAAAGCGTGGAAGGGCTTCACTACAGGAAAGCCACATCCATGAGGAAGTAAGCAGGACTTTTCCAAGTAACTTTTTACACATACATACACTTAAGGGGAAAATACAGGATACACAGTAAAAGGAAATAAAACTTTTCTAAGCAATTCCTGGAGCCAGAAGAGACACCTTCATGCTAGGGATATAGTCTTCTGAGACAGAACATGATGAAAATAAATGGAATTTCATCTTTGATCTTCTAGTATCTTCAGCATCAAGTTAACAATTGTTATTAACATTTTCATAATAAGTTCTCCCCTCAGGTCTTCATCAAAATCCTTTAGAAAACGGTGTAAAATAAATAATCCTTTTTCCACACATGCAAACTGGTCCATCAGTAAAGAAAAATCCCTTTGATTCAGTTGCTACTGATGATTGTGACCACGTATTAGAAGGAGGAAATTTACCCCTGAATTTGGGAGTTAGTGGGCAGCCCCACCACTTCCGATTTTCTGGGCTTGGCAGACTTCATTTCAAGTATATATGCTTTAAAATCACAAGCAACTTTAACTTTCGATTTTCGTGTGGCTTATTTCTCTATAGTATTCTCAGTCTGCATTCCAACACTACATTAACCTCTAAGGAACTCCTGTGTTTTTTCCCAGGAAATAATTTTTCATCACACTACTAAATCACCTCTGATCTGGGAGTATCACAACAGTTTATAAATATTTATAAACAATTCTCAAATGTCCTTTTTGTGGTAGATCCAGATTATGCATTTTGGAAATACAAAATGGCAAGTCCTCTGGAGGAAATGCAACAAGTTACACATAAAACTAGACAACAAAATAGCTTAGCACCCTTAAATCTAACTTCTGGCCTCAATTAAAATAGCTTACATGAGGCTGCTCAGATGATTGCCTTCGTAAGTACTTCTTTGGTAAATCTTAAACTGAATACAAAATCTAAGATCTCACAGACTTTACAAGGATATGTATCACTCCCTGGAAAACTACTCAACAAATTAAAACACAGTAACAAGGAAAGCCTAGGCCTACAAGACATGATTGAGTATTGTTTGAGTAATACTCTAATCTTGACACCTCATACAGTCTACTTCAAAATCTAATTAAAACTTCCACATTGAAAACATTTCTTGAGTTTAACCTTAAAACCAAAACCAAACCCTAGCAAAAAGAAAAACAAGCAAATTAAATGTTTTTCAAAAACTGCAAGCAATGCTTCTGAATTTTAACATGGAGAAGGGCATCAATACGAGAAACAAAGGCAAGTAGTGCATTTCCTACTCACCCATATGACAGCTAAGCTGTTTGGACTTGGGAGTCTCAGCAGATGATTAGCATTACTGGGAGGGTGAGGAGGAAAAAAAAAAGTTTTTCAGGCTAAGTGCCACCTAATATTTGAGACAGATTCTCTGCTTTACAAAGAACCACATTATAAAGCTAATTATGCAAGTGGTCACACTGAATATTGTACAACACAGACTTCTTAGTTTTATGCTGTAGCAAAGCAATCAGCACTAGGGAGGCTGCATCTGATGTCCTGGGTTCAGTTTGAGCTTCCCCAGAACAAGAAAGATACTTAAGGCCACAATGATGGTTGAGGGACAGGAGCATCTTTCACAGGCAGTGATGCTGGGAGAACTAGGACTGCTCAGCCTAGAGAAAAGAAGGCTTGGGGGGTATATACAGCGTGTATCTGGAAGAGAGCTCTCCAACCAAGAATATCCTATAATTCTTTCGATTTCTGAGCTCATTTTCAATCAAGATTTTACCAGTTTACACAGCACAGTATAAGTTTTGCTCTAAAATGCTGTTGATGTGCATTGATGAAATATAATACCTGAGGAACCAAAACCACAAACTCCTTCAACCCAGTTATTTGCAATTGAAACACTTCGTATAGAATACCTTTCCCCCACATGGTCTCAGCTTTGGAGTCACCAAACTTTGCACCAGAGCTTTTCTACTCTGTTCTGCTACTCTACCACTTCTGTAATTTCCAAGTAGAAAATCAAGACAAAGAAACCTATTAGTAATTATATCTTTGATTCTGTCACCAACAAGCTCATCGTTCCTTCCTTCAGCAGTCTCTCAGGACCCAAATAGTACTGCTCAATCTTTCTTGTCATTCTTCCCAGAATTCTTTCAGTACCATAAGAAAATCCTTGTATAATCTTACTGGCGAACATTTTTCCCTTTTAAATCATACAACAAGACAGTCACCTTTCTAACCCAAAGAAGACAAGCACTTTGTCCTCAACAGAGCTCCTTCACCACCCCTCGTATTTTAAAAACCTTGTACTTTTTGTACAAACGGAATTGTCCAAAAGAAGTTGTCACATTGCCCACATGAGGTCATTATGCTAATTTTTTATGCAAATGTCACAATATTTACCATATAAATTGCATAATGTCACACACTTCATTTGACAAATATAAGGTGACAAAAATAAGGTCGGAATAGTGCTTTATGTCAACACACTTGAACAAAACACACTTCAGCCAAAACCCAACATTTAAAAAACATCACTGTCCAAAGTAATTTCTACTACAGCTAGCACATTAAATCTAAAATGAGGCATAATTAACATTAGCCACAAATTTCTTCATCTTTTTTGAACTCCAAGAATGTCTGGAGCTGTGGTAAAAAACACTGGGTATTCTTCTCTTTACACTAGGAAAGAACAAACATCTCAAAATAGGAAGAGGGAAAATATACTCACCAGAAATAAAATGCCACCTCTTTGATTGAAAAATTAAATACAGACCACCTGACTTCAGCACGGGACTTTTATCTGGTGTATCACTTTTTACAAGAGATATAAGATAAAGATCTCAAAAAGGATGTTATTCTTTGTACCCACACTAATTTTAACTTAGTTTTACTGCACGTATTTCCTGGTCTATAACCAAAGCAAAAAAAATTATCTTGCTTTCAGCCTTGGACTAATTTTATGAGAGATTTGGAAGCAGCAAAGCAAACAGCTGGCAAGTTCCTGAGCAGAGTTACACTTGGTTCACTGAGGAGTGTAAGGGGTTAAGCAACAGCTTTAAAAAATGAAGTTCATTCAGTTCCTTCTGGAAGAAATGTTCCTTATTTATCCAAGTTATTACAATAATTGTATGTACATTTGTCTAAAAGAGTGCTGGAATATACTATAATGGGTGAAATTGTAAACCTTACAGGTCAAAAGTTAGTACTGCCTGATTTTAAATTTTAATCTATTTAGGAAATAAACAGGAGTTTCACACTCTTCTTGCTTCCATATTTTATTTTATTTGTTATTTTAAGCACTGAATATGAAACAGCAGAATGTCCTGGTGACAGCTGGGATAGAGTTCATTTTCTTCTTAGTAGCTGGTACAGCTGTGGGATTAAATCATGACACAGAATTAAATATCCTACTGAAGTCACACTCCATTCAAGAAAGAATGGCACCTCTCACCTACAGATAGCACTCTCCCAAAGGCAGAACACAGCATATAAAACTGTTTCTAAAAAAAAAATGAAGCTATTTTTTTAAATAGAAAAAAAAAAATTTAGAAAAGACTAAAGATTACACTGTAGGACTTAATTTCTGTCATCTACCTCTGATGGTTCAAAAAAAGAGTCATACTAAAAAGAGAACCTGAATAACAATTCATGACCATTTCGTACTTACGTATCAGACCTACAATGGATAAACAAGCATAAATCCCATTGGGAATTCAAAATGTGATACAAAAGCTAAATTGATTGACCAGAGTAATCTTCTCACTGGCAAAACAGAACTAGAGGAAACCCTTATCCAGAATTTGTCCCCACAGCTGCTAAAGATCATACATGATAGCACATATTTCACTGCAACTGGATTTCTAGTTAGTGCATATTCTCATTTTACTTCAGTCTCCTCTTCCATTGTTTATGCTGAATTTAGGCAAATCATGTTCAGCTCTATTTTCTCTATTTAGCAGCAACCGTCTTATGGAAGAATGCGTAAAGATGATGGGTCTGACAGTATTCTGGCTGTGTGAGACTGACTATCACTCTTCCAAAAATGAAGAAGACAGCTCAGAGAAAAAGACAAAATTGGAGCAGTAATGTGCTGACATGCAGCTGTATCTTGGATGATTTGCCCCTTTTCCATGTGCGTTCAATCTAAAGCATGAAATCCAGCTCATTACTGTAATGGACTGTCAACCAACTCCAGAGTGAATCATCACAGGCCAGAAAAAAAGCCAGGGTGTGCACTTAGGGAATGCAACTGATCCCAAAGAGTCCAACGCTATTAGACATTTACACATCTGTAAGCACAAGACTGCAAGGGCTTCCCTTTGAATGCCTAACCTGCAAATGGGGCTCAGAGCTTAATTCTATGTGCCCAGATTCCCTGCACAGAGAAAGCAGCAGCCACTGAACTGAGTTAGGCTTCTTTTTCCACCTTTGCATCAAAACACAAACCAGAACACACCTGGCAAATCAGGCTTCACACTGTACTTGCTAAGCTTGAGCCAGAATGAAGAAAATACTAAGCAAAAAGCTCATCTGTACTTCTACCTCTCCCCTCAGAATTAGCTCAAGAGGGAGGACGGCAAAAATACATTCACCCACCTGTGCTGTATTATACATGCCACAACCTTCTCCTGAGACACCTGTAGTTCCAGCATTTCACCATCAATGGCCATCAAATGAGCCACACGGATTGAAGGGAGATGAAAGAAACAGTGAATACTTCTTGGTTCCTTCAAAGAGCTGGGTTTCTATCTCATTTTAAGGAGCAGGCAGAGAAGTGAGCACTCACTTTACCAGTGTAAATACACGAAATACCAGTCTAGTACTTGCACCCAGAAAAACTCATGTTCAATGCCATATTAAGTCTGGGAAGGCTCAATTATTTATCTCCCTCCTTGTGGAGCAATATATAAGAGAACACAACCAAGGATATTGTTTAACTTATCCATCAGTGACTTGGATGATGGGACAGATGCCTCCTCAGCAAGTTCACTGATAACACACCCCTGGCAGAAGTAGCTGGTACCCCAGAGTGCTGTGCAGCCCTTGAGAAGGACCTCAGCAGGTTGCAGAAATGGGCAGAGTGGAACTGTCTGAAAGTCAACAAAGGCAAATGCAGGGTTCTCCACCTGGGGAATACAGCACAGGGTGTGGGCCAAACTGCTGGGAAGCAGCTCTGCAGAGGACCTGGGAGTCCTGGTGGACAACAAGCTGTCCATGAGCCAGGAAGTGTCCCTGTGGCCAAGAAGGCCAGTGATATCCTGGGGTGCATCAGGAAGAATGCAGCCAGCAGGTCGAGGGAGGTGATCCTGCCTCTCTACTCAGGCCTGGTGAGGCCACACCTGGAGAGCTGTGTCCAGTTCTGGGCTCCTCAGGACAAGAGAGACATGGAGCTCCCAAAGTGGGTCCACTTTAGGGTTACAAAGATGATTAAGGGACTGAAGCATCTCCCCTATGAGGAAAGGCTGAGGGAGCTGGGCCTGTTCTACCTCAAGCGGAGATGAGTGAGAGGACCCTCATCAACGCCTGAAAGTATCTGAAGGGGAGAGTGCCAAGAGGATGTTTCCAGGCTCTTCCTGGTGGTGCCAACCACTAGGACAAGAGGCAACAGGCAGAAAGAGATGCACAGGAAGTTCCACCTGAACATGAGGAAGAACTTTTTCAAGCAGGTGACCACACACTGGAACAGGTTGCTGAGAGAGATTGTGGAGTCCCCCTCACTGGGGATACTCAAGAACCACCTGGATGCAATCCTGTGCCATGCACTCTGGGATGGTCCAGCTTGAGCAGGGAGGTTGGACGAGATGATCAGACAGTCCCTTCCAACTCGACCCATTTTGGATATTACTGTGCAGATCCCTATTTCAGATGCCAACATCCTGTTTTCTTGTATGACCTGAAGCAACTGAATGATAGAGACAGTCCACTATCACACAAGCTGGGGAGCAGCTCGTGACAAGTATGTGTTTCAAAGTTAAATGCCTTCCCCAGTACCACAGCAGTCACTGTTTGTTACAACAAATAGAGAGGATCCTCCTACAAATAAGACTCAACAAACTAACCAAGAAAATAGGTCCACTAACATAATTTCTATAACTTCAAGATGCCGAAGTATCACTATTGAGTTAAGTGGTAATAAGGCTTCTCATCTGAGTTATTAATATCTTTAATATGGAAAAAAACTCTGAGAGAAAAGGTGAAGCTTTTGTAAAACCTCAAACAGCTCTGGAAGCACTGCATAGTTAGCATCTGCATTTAATTCTGCATTTCAATAATACAGGCAAAAGAGTTATGATAAATTAGGAAACTGAACATAACTTGAGAGCCATATTGTGATTAATCCATGCAAACTACAAAAGTAAACAATTGTGGATTGCTTGACTGCTATCAAAACATCCATAATATAAAATCCAACCAATATGCAAACATACCACAGGCATACTTAAAATCTCCTACACAGTAAAATGGATTCTTTTCCCACAACATCTATTGCACTAGTTGATATCCCTCATCCTTCTTATGAAATACCACTCATGAACATATCATTAAGATTTATCAAAGAACTAAACTTTTACTGAGAGAATCTTCCTGCAGGACTAGAAGAACAAAAGTTCCATTTTTAGAGGTAAGAAAATGCTTCCAACAGCAGCTGCCACAATGAGGCAGTATTCTCTAGTGCTGTCAGATGTGAAAACAAATTTAATACAGTGTATCACTGTTAATTCAAACCACTGACAAGAAACCCCACTGCAAATTACTGAATTTTACAGATAAGCAAGTAAATTAACAAAATAAAAAGCTAAAATAAGTTCCTAAGACTGCACCTTCCACATTCACTGTGACACTTGCAAAATGCTTCTAACCCTAATTTATCCTTGAAGAAGTAAGAATCATAACAGACACAACAACGAAGAGACATGTAAAGCCACATGTCCCATTTCACTGAGACTTTGTGATAAGCTGTAGTTGGCTGACACACAACTTATGCCCTGTGCACTGAAAATAGGGTTTCAGTACCAGGTCGTCTTTGGTTTGTTTACATAACCATTTGTCAAGTGGCATAAAAGAGTCAAATAGAGTCAGAGTTGTAGAAAGCCTCTGAAAACCAAATGAGCTGAGTTAATCAGTCAGGTGGGGGAGTTAATGGATTCATTTGTTGACACTGGGACCTACTCCACACTGTGCTCAGAAGAGGCTCTGCTTTGAATGAATGCTTGGCTGATTTTTTTTATATTGACACTGCACAACATGGAGATAACCTGAGCCTAGACCAATAAACACAAACATGAAGTTCTGGGTCACAGGTTTATACTAATAAAGAATGCTTATATTCAAGCATAAGACATGGTCAGTCACTTTCTGGAGTTCAAAGGCCAACTTCAGTGTCAGGTTTTGACTGCTGCTTCACTGATATTTGGATCCAAACTGGAGCAGTGTCACAGCTCCTTCAGTTTAAACTACAAAACCAGTTCATCCTCTTACAGGTTCAGGGAATTACCCAGCTAGCACAGACACCTTTTTGAATCCCCCATAACTTATTATTTGAAAAGCATAATCAAGTTACGCCACCATCTTTAGGAACTGACGTGGGTTCCTCACTTAATTGTGCGCGGAACCTAAATCCACAGTATTTCCAATGATTTCCCTCCTTTTGGCCTGTTATACTATCTTAGAGCAGGAATATGAAACCTCATCATTAAACACTAGAAAAGAAGCAAGGGAGATAGAATAATCAGGCTTATCCTCTTCTAGAGGTAAACTGCTTTCTTCTCATTTGGGACTCAACCCATGGTTTCTGTGTTTGCAGCAATCAACACACGGACAACTTTTGTCACTGACTTTTAGATCAAGACCAGCTGAGACAGTGAAAAACATCACTTTTTTGAATACTCCTCGAAGCTCTTTCAATTGTTTTTGAAACCTGATGGTGCTCCAATTCACACACTGTGATTTAACTTCAATCCAAGTCACGGTCTGTCAAACAAATATCAAAGCACTTATGACAGCTAGATGCAAGCGCTGAGATAACTTCCAGAAACGTACACCAAGCACTCCTGGGGATATTTCTGAGGGGCAAAAGGATCAGTTCTTGTAAGAGGGAAAAAAGGAATCAATTTCTTGCAAGATTAACAATGGTTAGAAAAATAGGTGCACCTCTGAAATTTGAGGTCAGTGCTAGTTGCATCTCTGTCAACAGAACCTAAATCATACACTGCACATCCAGGCTGCAGCAATTAATCATAAAGGCACAAACCAGAACTTTTCTTTTTGGATTACTCTGGGACACAAAATCCTGTTCATACAGTTCAAAAGGGGCAGAAGAAAACCCCATTAAAAACATCTTCTGTCCCACAAGTAACACCTAATAAGCAATGAAGTTCTTGTATTAGTTTCAGAGATAAAACTCACCACAAGAGCAGAACAGAAAATTTATTCCACAAGTTATAAACATACTTTGCTTTCCCTGCTTTTGAGAAAGAAAACAACAGATTATGCACTGTCTTCCTCCAAGAGCAGAAAGTTGGTTTACCAAAGCAGAACCACCTATTATTCCGCATGGAGACAGGTGGAGGGTGCTGGGGAAGGGATTGCTTTGCTATTGAAAAACGCCAAAGATTTCAGGTGGTTGCCTGGCTTCAAGACTCATTAAAGACAGTGGGAATGCCATGAACTTTAATAGCCTTTGAGACTCCATGCTACAGATTGCTATCACAAGAAGATACTACATTTCACTTTCTACAGAAAATTACCTCAGCACCCTTTAAACAGACTTAATCCAGAAATTCCAGCTGCCACATTTATTCTTCTCCATCAATAAACAGCACATTTTGCGAGGAAGAGTCCAGAAGGAGCTTCTTGAAACTGCGGCACAGCAGAACTTGAGCTTGGGTGTTCAGCAGGAGGACAGCCTAGAGTTGCTTTCCTGCTTGCAAGTCAATGCCAGCAAAACTCAAGAAAACTACTTAATTGATTACCAATGGGGACAATGCCATTGAAAGTGTCTTATCAAGATTAATCTCCACAGTAGTCAGCTCCACCCCAACAGGTGGTAGACTTTGGAGGTATACTTTGCCTTGAAAAATGTGTATTTCGTTTCCTGTGGTAATGCTTTACATCTTAGAACAACCGGTAGACAGTAATAACTCCAATAATCTGGATACCAAACACCAATATTAGTTTTTTCTTTTATGATCATCAGTGGATCAAAAGGTAAATGAAGCATGAAGGTAATAAAAAGTAACAAGAGATTTTGTTTCTTTTACCCAGTTCAGGGCCTAATTGGTCAGTAAAAACTTGCTAGACGAGGCGTTTTCCTAGCATAACATTCTTTAAAAAGTAAAAGATACATATATATTGCTGTGCTGTTGAAATTTAATGTATATTGGCCTGGAAGTTTATTGTGTTCTTATTCCCTGAAGAGCATCCATAAGATCTAAAAATCTATCATTATTGCAGTCATGCTGATATTAGCTTTTGACCAGTCAAGCCACTGCAGTCTTTATACCCTTTCCATCTATGATAAAGCTGCTAAGGTGGTTCATAACTGACTTCTACTACAGTGTGCTTTATTTATTTATTTTCAGGACACAAGCATAATGTTTATTTACTGAAAATAAAGTTTTAAAAAAACACAGTATGGCATTTTTCTACAAGACTGTTAAAAAAAAAAAAAAGGATTGCACATTTTAACTGAAAGTTAAATAGCAAACACACTATAATCACTAGCCTAACATATGAGTGACAGAACTTACTGGTGTATCAGACATGTATAGGAGGTTTTCCTCTTGGATTTCTGTAAATTCGTAAAATTTTGGAGACCAGCACCTTTGACCAATCTCACAAAGAGATGCGCAAAACTAGACCACTGCTTGATATCTTAACAAATTACACTGTATTTAGCCCTTCTGTAAAATTCCCTGGTTATAGCATAAAGGTGAAGTTTCTTTGGTAAATTGAGGAATAGTGTGGTGTGCCTCACTTCGCACCAAAATATAGCAGTCATCTTCCTCATCCCTTAAGCCCTAAAAGCTTCTTCTGAGAGCTATAACTAAGCTGCTATAAATCTCTGAATATAAGAAACTTGGAGCTGGTTTATTCTCTGGCTGTCAGTGGTTCACAGGTAAGCCAGAAGCCTTTATTATCTCTAAGAATCTATCTAAAAAAATAACCTACCTGAATCCAAAAGGAAGGTGAGTAAAGCATTCCACAGGAAGGCAGCATTAATCCGCTCAAGCAATTCAATGGGTTTTCTCAATGAGAAAAGCTGTCCCTGTGGTTTTCAGGGAATTACATTCAACTAGTTTCTTTCAACTTGTCCAGCTTTCCAAGGGCAAGTTAAGGTGGTTTACACTGCCAAACCACAGTTTCCAGTCTTATAACAAAAGGGTATGTTAATGCTGGCAGCAATACAAAGGAGTTGCATTTTCATACCGATGTACTGTTTATGAACAATAGTGCACTTGGTACATACAGCCTTTCCTCGTAATCACCCATGCATGCTTCGGGGATTTTTTTTTTCTTTATTCAAATACAAGCCCTTCAAGTGTTCTGTTTACTGCAAGTATGAAGTGAGAAAGGTGAATTCCTACTGTGTTAATACACGTGGGTACACACTCTATACAGTGCTCTCAGATGTATTCATCAGGTTAGCATGGAAGCAAGAAACCAACTCAGGAAAATAAATGGAAGTTTCAACTCAGTTTTCTAGATCCAGACAGCACTGGTTCAGATGAAGACAAAAATCATTACCCTGCCTGAAAGGACAATATTGTGTCATTTGAATAGGCAGCAGGTCCAAGAGGCAAATCCTGTGACAGGGTGTAGTGCTCTCAGTATGTCTCACCCCCACGAGGGCTAGCGGGGTGGAACTGACTTGTGTGCATTCTCACCACTGGCAATTAACGTATCACAGGAATTGAAAATTATACTCTCCCATTTCTAACTACATTGTACCAAGTTAACTGACAAACTCCCCAGGAAGGCTACACAACTGCCAAGTACCTTTTTAGATGCTTGGGCATACGGCATCGGTAAACATGCTCTGATACAATCTGATACCCGAGTAATGACGGGTAAGGCAGTAGCCTGAGGGACTCTGTACAAGATACAGCATCGTCTGCTTTTTGCACAGCTCTATTCACTTTCTCTAGATAGAATTAAGTAGGCAAACACTACTGTTTGACATTTAACAGTAGGGACTTAGTGGTCTCAATGCAGTTTATGGAGAACAGCTATCACCATAAATAAGCAACTATAAAAACCTGTCAAGTTTAATGACAGATCCATCAAAATCAGAAAGAAGTCTGGTAATGTGAGAGCTAGACCAGCTATCCCTCCATTCTCTCTCTCTAGCCTTCCAGAAAAGGCTTACGAGAGGAATGAGTAAAAGCCTTAATTGCTAAAATCTTTACTGTGCCTATTCTAAAAAACTCCTGGCTCCATAGCAAGGCAGCTACCTACATTTTCAGAAATGCAGGAAACAGAAAAATGGTAGGTATGAGGCAAAAAGCATAATTTGTCAAAATAGATTGCTAGTTACAGTTAATGTCCCCGCAAACACACTTGAGGAGGGACGCACACATGCTATAAGGCATTTTGCAATCTAATTCGGTAACGCTTGCCTGAAACATAACACAAATCCCAGCACAACACAGGCTCCTACTTAATTAGATTCCCTAAGAAAAGTCAGTCTGAGCCATATGGTATTTTCCTCAGCAGTTACGATAAACTGACCTTGATACTAGGAAAACGCACGCTGCTTCTGTCTGAGGCATAAATTACAAGCGCAGCGTGGCGGGATGCTCCCATGAAACGGGGACAGCGGCAGCGCCACGCTGAAACCCTCCACGGGCTGCCGGGGAAGTTGATCAAGAGTAAAACACTCCAATGATAATGATGATGATGATGATGCACTGCAGTGACAGCGCTCGAACAGCCACGCGGTCAGCAGAACACCACGAAGCTGCTCAGACATCTGTCCGGTAATTAAAGCAGAGCCTAATGCTGCGCTGCCGCGGAGGAGCGGCCCGGCCCGCCCCGGCCCCGAACGACGCGGAGGGCGGCGGCCCCTCGGCCCCCAGCGCGCCCCGACACCCGGCCCCGCCCGACCCCTCCCCAGCGGCGCGGGGCCCCCACGGCCCGACCCGGCCAGCCCCGACGGCGCTGCGGCCCCGCAGCCCGGCCCTGCCGCAGGCCGCCCCACGGCACTGGCCGGCCCCGCTCTGCCGCGGCGGGAGGGCCTCCACCTCCCCCGGCCCCGGCCCGGCCCCCGCCGTACTCACCCCCGGCCAAGTGCGAGGGCTGCACTGCAATGGCAGGCAGGCAGGCGGGAAGTGCCCCGCGCTGGGGCACGGGCAGAGCCACCGCTGGCAACTGCGCCCCGTGGCTCATGCACGGCGGGGTCTGCGGCCGCCCCGCGCCGGCCCCCGGCCACCACCTGCGCGGAGCCGCCGCGCACAGGTGCCCCGGTCCCGCTCCGCACCGGCCGGCGCAAGGCGACAGCCGCTGTCTCCTCCTCCTCCTCCTTCTGCCACCACTGCCGCTGCTGCTGTCGCTGTCGTCGCCGCCGCCGCCTCCAGCCCTCCCCGCCCCGCCGGACGCGCCCCCGAATGCTGCTGCGGCGCCGGCGGCGGCAGCTCCCGCCGCGCACCGGCACCTGCCCGGGCGCTGCCGCCAATCGCCGGGAAGGGGCCGGGCGGGGGCGGGGGCGGCGCGCCCGGCAGGGGCGGGAGTTGCGCGCACCTCCGCGCTCCCCCCATGGTGCGCATCCATCCCTCAAGCTGCGCCCCCGACAGGCAGCGAGCGCGCTCCCGCCGCCCCGGCGTGTGCCCCGGGGCCGCCCGCCGCTGTCACACCCGCTGCCCAGGGGGGACACCTGCGGCCCGTCCGCCACCTCAGCCCCAGCTGGCCGGGACAGGCACAGGTGCTGCCAGGCGGTGCCTGTCTGGGCCCTGCCGTGGTGCGGACCGCCCGTGGCGGGTGTCTAGCAAAGGAAAAGAGAGGCCGGTTGTTGGCAACGGGCGAGAATTCCATCCATACGGATGCGGCGCACCGGGCAGTCATAAGGAAGGTGTGGCCTGGTCAGTCGTTCAGCTCATCAGTGAGTCACCACTGTAACGTGGAAGCGCTTTTTTATGTCCTGAATCGCTGCAGAGTGTGTTGTATCAGGCTAATTACTTTTCCCCTGGTATTATTTTTCGTTCCCGTTTTTTTTTTCCCCTCCATGCTTGCTTAACTTCATTTTAAAATAGCTGCAGCTGTTCACTGCAAGGTATAGATTTATTTGATCTCAGCTGAAGTGCTCTGTCAAGACAGATGAATTCAATAAATCTTGGCAGGTTTTCAAAGAAAATATTTTCTGGGAGAGTATTTTTGTTTACATTAATTTCACGGTATTACAAATAAACTGGTTTAGCAGACGTTTACTTCTATGCTAACCTACACTTGCCTGTGTTAGTAAAATGGGTGCCACTCTGTGAGGCAGACATCACATTCATTTTAAATGTGTATGGAAAAAACAAACAAACAAAAACAACTTTAGGAAGTACTCTGCATCAAACATCATTTTGTATTTCCCAAACGCATCTATAGGTAAATACATGTGTCAGTGTATCCTGAACAGAAGAAACCTGTCACTTCTTTACATAAAATCAGGGAAAAGAACTAGTTATTTTCATCAGTAACATTTTTTCAAGAGCAACATGACATGGCAACAAATCAGGGATTGACTTAAACAACAGGTCACACATTGCCTGTATTAGAAGAGCAATTGATAACACATTGAGCACTTCTAATAATTGAAAAAACATTTGGCTAGAAACCCCCCTCCAATTTTACACTTTCAGCTGAAACTCTGTAGAATAATGTTTTAAAGTCAGCCACCAATACCAATAATGCTATAATGCTTATGATTATACAACTATGAGGTCAAACAGATAAAACTGTTTGAGGTGCTGCTCCTCACACTCAAGCTACTAAGCTAATATTGAGTTCAAGAGTAGTGTTTCACCCTTGCCTCAATGTTGTGCAGTTAGGTACACAGAGAGTTTTTTCCTTTCAAGGTAATATTTCACACTCTTCTCCACCAGAAATAAAGTGTTGGACTTGAGGCTCTTTCATTCCACACCAGTACAATAATCAATATGTTTTTACATGTTTATATGTAAATCAGTGTATTTTTACATGTTTACATTTACATGTTTTTACTGCAACAGTACTCCACGGGGAAGGTATTAATCTATTAACAACTGACAGAGTGCCACTAGAAGAAGGGAAAGAGAACAATGCATAAGTGAAGAAATACTATGATGGCCTTGTGGATATTGTGCTGGACTTCTCTATTTGACTGCATCCCCACCCTACTTGTTGGATGCCCTACTGGTCCTCATCTGAATGTTTTGATGTCTCAGCTGGAGAGAAGTCAACTTCTCTTGACATCAGTAGCAAATATTTTTGATGGATGCCATTTACTATAAAAAAACAAAACAAAACAAAAACCCCAAGCCTACATAAAATCTCTTTTTCACCCCTATAGGTCAAAGCATAAGGGATAGATGGGGAAACTGAAATATGCCAGGCTTTCCCTGCAGTCACATGAACCACAGTCATTGACTAATTAAAATAAGTATCTAAATAAACATGCAGAATAAACAGAAGTCTAAGGAAGCGAAACTATCCAGCCAAAGACAAGTCCCTAGTGGTGGCATGGGAATTTTTACTCCATGACTAACACATGCCCAAGCACCTTCGTACCCACTGCCTGGCAGTGGCAGAGGAGCAGGGCACTGAGAGGGGCAAGGGACGCTGGCAAGAGTGAGTGGCCATCAGGGGAAGGGGACGGCCCTGCATGCTTGTCTCACGTCCTGTAGCTCTAAAATTCCCAGTTCTCCTTACATTCACAACAGTTAGTATAAACTACAGACCATGCGATCTTTCAGTGAATCTCTCCTCAGTGTGGAGAGAAGCAAAGAGGAGTGAGACCCAGAGAACGCATCTGTAGTAACAGCAGCCACATTGCCATATGGTGCTGATTAAGCGGCAGCATAGGAAAAATCTTGTAAAAAAACGGGAGGTAGATCTGGTAATAATGGGGTGCAGGACAAGAAAATAATGTGTTTTCTTGGTGGCAAGTTTCTCTTGTCACAATACAGCCTTTTTCCATACAGAAAAAAGTCATCCAAATTTAGACTAAAATAAGCAGGCTGGTATTGCTTGGAATGCTCAGCACTAAATCCAGTGATGCCATAACTTGTGGCTACAAGGCTGCAGTGGCCAACAGGTGACTCTTCAGGCTGTCCCCAAGCTGTGCTGTGTAACCAGCTGGCTGCAGTGGTGTAAGGAGGTCAGGGCATGCTGATGCCAGAACCTGTGGGACCCTGCCTTAGCCTGACAGCAGGAGTTCTGGGTAGGAGGTCCCACTCTACAAAGAACTTCCCTCTGCCCTCAGCATCCGTGGAATGTGGCTGCTAGCCATAGGAAGTTTTTTGGAGCACAGTTCATATGATCAGGAGTTTTGGCCATCTTTTATACAGCATATGATTGGTGCAAAACCTCCAAATAAATTTGCTTCTGGGAAAATAAGATTTTTGCTGGTTTGGTATTCCCTCAGAGGATACGCTAGAGGATGCAGAAATATGATGTTCGTCTATGCACAGTCATGCTGGATTATTCACTGACAATCGCAGACCACTCCAGGAGGACTTTCTGAAGTTTGCTTTCTGAGCATCCCTACCTTCTCGATAAAAGTAGGTGTTTTAATAGGGAAATTGGAGATGCAAATGTGGACAGTACCTGCTGAAAAGCCACCAGCTGCTGTGTTAGCCACAGGGACCAATTATTAATTTATTCCAGCCTAGTGGTATCTCAGGGCAGCAAATGAAGACAGTAATAAGTAATTAAGTCTCTCTTGGTTCAGTTGATCTCTTAAGACCGAGTATTTTCACAAAATGTAGTTAACAATAATTTGATGGTAATAACTTAGAAGTCATTGCAACCTTTTATCTTAGGGTCTTAAAGAACTTCATAAATATAAATCATTTTACAAAGTGTCTATGCAAAACATGGAATATTATGATAAATAAGTTAAAAGAGATAAGTTATTCATAGGCATAAGAAAATGAGTAAGAAGAGAAAGAACTGAAAAGAAAGGACACATTTTTAACAGTATTTAATATGTAGGGCATACAATTTGATATTGCACTTCACCATGACTTTTCTTCGGAGATTTCAACAGCCATGCTCCCTGCCCCACAAGCCTCACAGTGTATGGAGGAGCTCTGACAAATGCTAAGTGTGAAAAGAGAAAAAGGAAAGCTAAGAGAACACAGGATTAGGGTTATTTATCTACACTAGTAAAGGAGACAGCTTGAGGAAGTTTTGGTATGCAACTAGCAGCAACAGAATTTAGGCAATCTAACACTTCAAAAAGACAGAAACTTACCAAACTCTCACAATTACGATGAAAACACATGCAGGCAAACTATAACTAATGCAGAAAAAAACAATTTGTGGTTGGTGCAGGGAGAGAAAGGAGGGGCGCTTTTTTTGGTTGTTGTGGTTGTGGTTTTGTGGTCAATGGGAAGGCAACAACAGGAATATGAGGTAGTAAGAGAGATAGTAGAGAAAAAACATATGATACATAATTATAAGGGAAATTCTTTCCACGATTCTTGGAAAGAATGGGAATAATCAGAATGGGAATGAGTTGCCGAAGAGAACATGATGCTGCTGTATTGCTGCTACTGCAGATTTCCTCATTCAGTCAGGGTGCATAAATGCAAGCTTAAAGGCATCTGCAAAAGAAGCTGCACGCAAAGAAATGAAGACTCTTTCAGTGCTCTTCCCTTATTCCTGCCACCAAACAGGTATGGGTGACGACAAGATTAAGCTCCTACGTTTCCGCAAGTAAAAAGAAAATTCTTAAAAAAATGTGGTGACTTCTTCAATTTCCCTGAAGAATGGTTTTCATTTTGTGACAGTGGCTGAAACACATACGACAAGTGTCCTTCATCCTCAAGGGGTGGTTTTTTGTTTATTTTTTGTATCAATCTTTTTCTCCACTTAGCCCCACCTTTCATGCAATAACTCCTTCTTAGTCATCAATCTGAAGACGAGCAGCAGCAGGAGGGATTTGGTCCACGGAATCTTTTCTTTAGAGCTGCATTTGTGTTGTGGGCAAAGTGGCACTGAGGATGTGGTAGCTTCTTTATTATGGCTCAGCTCTGCTCTCTTCTTCACAAATTAAAAAAATGAGAAAAACTCTGTGGTGCCCAGGGGAGGAATAAGAAAAACCATGCAAGTCTCTGACTAAACAGGAAAGTTCTCATATTAAGGCAGATTTGACTTCACAGATTCAAGCACTGAACAAACAGGAGCGAGTGTTGGTTTAGTTCTTGATCTCTTTTGTTTAGTGGTATTTTCTTTCAGCTTCATTTGATTTCTTTGTACCAGAATCAACAGATGGCTGTGAAATTTTGGGTTTAAAATAAACTCATCTAAAACTATGATGCCTGCAGCTCTCGTTTGAGTTCATTGCTTCAATTCTGTAGCACCATCAGAATTTTTTTTTACTTAAGACCTCTGATACTTAGAGTCAGACTACAAGAATACAATCTAGAAGGTTGTTTTTCATAAAAGACCTATTAAATGCTTTTCTTACTCAAATAAATTGATGTTTTTCATTATTTGAAATTATTAAAATCTAAGTTGTCATCAACCCAAATGCCTTTGGCTAAAGCTGATAAATGAAGGTGATAGTGTTAAATGCTTTTCTGTCCCGTATTATAACTCTATAAAAACTATTCTCATATGCATAGAATATACATTATATAATTCTATGCTTACATTTTACAAGCAAAACCACAGCAATAATGTAACAAATCCTCATGAACAGAGTCTTAAAAATCCTAGGCAGCACAAAACCAGTGAATTCCTTTAAGGAAGATTAGTCAAAATTAAAATACTTTATATTAACTTCTTATATTTTAGTACATCCTGAATAAAGTCATTTTCTGAAATTCTTTGTTTTTTTAAAAAAACTCTAATCCTGACAGTAATTTCCGCATGGAAATGAGGTCAACAAAACCAGATCAGCAGAGTTTTCCAACCAATTGTTTGAGGATATAGGATTTAACAATTTCTGAGTCAAAGAGAAAATTCATCTTTTCAAAGAGACAAATTCTGCTCACTTTCCCCCCCTTCTCCTTAGACTATTGGATGGAAATAGGTACAATTTCATCCATGTTTAAATTACTTTTATGCATCCATCTTACATTGAAGTCCCTTCTTCCATGATATTCATCTGTTTATAATCAGTAGCACATGGCTGAGGAAAAAATGGATGTTGTGAACAGCAAAAGTGGCTGGTGACAGTGAAGCAATCTCCTTGCAAATGGCACAGGTTAGTTCATGTCTGTTTCTGAGCCATATTAGTTAGATACACTGACTTTACCCAGGAGCAGTAGTATCAGACATTCTGAGGATCTTTTCTCCATGATACATCTAGCAGAGATGGACATTAAAATAAAAATTACCTAGCAAAAGCTATGCTTTTTCTATGCTTCCATGATGATTCTTTCAGAAAGGTAGTTTCACTGTTCCCAAACCCAAAGCTTAGTGACAAATCCATAGCAGCAACAGTCAAAGCAATTAAGAGAAAGTTGCCTACCAGCACCCCATTCCAGAAAAGGACTGAGTCAAAGTATTGTGAAAGTAGATGTGTCAGACGCTGGCACATCTAATTATGTTAGTGTTTGACATATTCTTGCACAACCTCTCACATGCCTTGATTATGCTCACTACCCTTTGAGCTTGTTCTCTACAAGCGCATAGAAAATGCATTGTGCTTGTTTCAAAGAGCTTACCCCATGAATGCTTTAATTCCTCTCCCTGGATTTTCTATAATCAGTTTGTTCCTTGGTATTTTCTCACACACAAAGTGAAATTCTTCTTATTTAATTTACCCCCAAAAGAGCATGGGATGTACTGGAGCAGGATTATATCTGTCACAAGCTGCAGAAATAACTGTGTGGTTTTATTCAAATCAAATCCTCCAGGGATTGTCCCAAATACACACAAGTTGCTTTTCTCTGTATCTGCCTTGGGAGCTCAGATCAGCTGTTTCACTTTTCCATCTTATTTTAAAGGTATTGTGTCTGACAGGACCGTGTCACCTTACCTTGCATTGTCCTTGCAGAGGGCTGCAGGCACTGCACGGTTGCATTCCTCTTCTGCAAGGCCAGCACCAGCCCTGCAAGACTTACTCCTTAACTCCTTCCACTCTGCCCAAATTAACAACAGCTAGACTTCAGGGATTTCTCATTTTTATATTTCCTATGAGAACCACCTTTCCAGTGTGCAAACTGGCACACACCAGCCCTCCAGCAGACCCAGGACCAGATGACATACGTCCTCTTTCCCTGCTCAGCTCTGAACCTCTCGACTCTCAGACCAATAGGGTGTGTCACTCCAGACAAATATTTATATACTGAGCTTCATTTCCTTATGCAAGTTCCTTGTGAATGCATAAAAATACAATCACAAGAATTTTAAAACCTAGAATACCCACATCTATTAATTAAGTATTTAAGGGGAGAGACCAGTCTCTAATTGCACAGCTCAAACTGTTCATTTTCATATGGGTGCCAATTACTGTTGTTTTCCTCTGTGGCATCTCCACTTTAGGCCATGGGGTAATGAAGACAGATGAGTAAATAGCGCATATAAGATATCTGTGAATCATTAACAAAGTCATTAAAACAATTATAGATACTTTTTAATGAAATAGGGTCTAACACAGGGATTAGTCTTATTGTGCCCAGGCCATCTATGATACCAGGAACAGAAAGCTCTGCAGCCAAGTGTTAATCCAACAACCTTTTTTGATCAAAAATACTCTTTGACATTCACTCTGATAGCCCTTAGTTTTTTTCTTGTGGTCATTCTTATGAGGAATTATTCTGAAGCACTGGCTCTTTGCTGGCAAGCATCTGTGTTAGGAAAGATGCCTGTGGCCCTCACAGCAGGCCTTGGGAAGACTAACAGGATGGTTGCCCAGGTGGGCAAGCATTAGACCCTAACTGTAAATATTAAATTTCAGGCCAATGTTTTTCTTTAAATACACCTAGGCAGAGCATGGCCATCAGCAGCCTTCCAGGGCAGGTGAGTTTTCCATGTGTTGGTTTTACCAGTGGGCTGCACACATGCTACCACGTTCCTTGTAACAGGTTGGCATTGTTTGGATCCTCCCTGAACGCAAACCCATTAAGAACAGGCCTCCATCAATGTGCAATTAAGCTGTTACAGCCATCACTGTTTGTTGGCTTGATTTCTTGAACAGCAGATGGCCCATACCTCTTACTGGAGATTTCAGCCTGTTTTATTTCAAGTGCTCCTGGTTCTGTAGCTTTATCTCCTTGTGCCTGAACAGCAAAGCTGGAGTGGTGCTGAGGTGGCATCTGAAATGCAGCCTGACTCCCACATGTCATGTGACCACACATGTCACAGAAAAATGAGAAATTTGCTCTCCTTTAATGAAACGACCGTTGGTGAAGGTCATTAATGTTTCTTTTTGTCTGAAATGCTCTGGAATGTAACCCTTGAAAAAACAAACCTGCTACACTTATATACTGCTGTGGTAGAAGAGACAATAAGGTTTCCACAGCAACTATTGGTTGTGACCCAGCATACACCATGAGCATTATGTGACTTCATTACTTCTAAACCATGCAATGGTCCATATTAAATGGCATTAACAGGAATAGATTCTGTTGCACTTTTAATACCCTGTTGATGCACTTGATGCAAATAGCTCTACCGCAAGCTATAACTCTTTCAATAAAACTCCCAAACCAAACCCTCAAACAGAATAGCAAATAAATTGTCAAGCCAGTGTTGCTGTAAGACTTTGGCTTTTATATCTGAGGCTCATTTGTTTCACTTACAGCTATATTGCCCTTTCTTGCAACTTCATCTTACCTCTATTTCATGCATAAACATTTAAAAACATCTCCATATGAAGTTCCAAACAATTTAAAAGTACTCTATTCTCAAAGGCATTATTAAGGTTGTTCACCTTAATAATGGGGATATTTTGCCAGTGGAAAAGTGAGGTGGAATGCAAAGGGATAAGCAAAGAACATTCAGGATCCGTGTAGCCCTTGGACACAGCTTTATCTGTGAGGTGAGGCTCTCTGAACAGAAAATGGTAAGGATAAGGATGAATTCTTGATAAGAAGACAGAAATACATAGGATTTTACCAGATGCATGAATAATAAAATTCCTTCAGTCTGTTGACGGAGCACAGTTCAGGAGCAGGACATGAGCAGCAGCTTTGGTGGTCAGCGCTAGTACCTCAACATTCATTCCTACTTATTGAGAAAATTATAGGAGACCAGATGCACACACTGATGGAAACTGATACCTCAGATCTCAGGAACTCAGGGAAAGGCAAACCAGAAATTATAAATGAAGTACAAATTAAGTACATCAGTGGATCATGTTCAGTTGATAACAGGGGAATCCATTCTCCTTATCTTCACTGGAGCATTAACTAACTTTAGACCACAGGTCCTGCCACTCAGATAAAGAAAGATCTGTAGATTTCAGGAAATCTGCTAAAGCTTTTTAAATCTCTTCCTAATAGGTTGTGGCTAATATGGCATCTTAACCAAGATAGTCCTTGTGTATGGATACATACACGATTTGTCTTTCCAGACTCATTCAGTGTCTCTTTAAAGACACTAGATGAAGAGATAAAAATCACAATCTGCAACTTTGCCATCTCTGCTTACACTGTGGCTGATATGTTATGAGAGATGATGCTGTAATTATAGTGATGAAAGAGACTATAATCAGTGATTTCTGTAGGCAAAGAACAAACTCACACCTTTCCGACTTCCCTTGTGTGACTGTGTTGGGACATAACTTGTGTCTTACTTTGCGGGACCACTACTCACATAGGGGACTACTTAAACTTATTTCAAGTTAAATTTTGTGGAAGATTGGTTTCAGCAATACAAGTAAAAAGCAACAGTGAATCAACAAAGGTTCTGGTTGAGACCAGTTCATCCATCAGAAATTGAACTCAGGAAAGACAGAACTGTAAAGAGGTATGGGAAGGAAAAAAATCCCAAAAAAAGTTTCCAAGACCTCTCAGCAGCAGCAAACTCATTTTACAGGAGTCACACATCATTTTTGGAGAGGTGATACCATTGTTTTGGGCCAAAGTCTGACTCCTCTCTGTCATTCCTCTCCAGAATCACAAGATCTCCTTTTGACTAAGAGACTCCATCCCAAAGCAGTGAACAATATTCTGGCTTCATTATGGAAATTCCAATATCAGGATACCACAGCACAGCTCTGAAGCCTGATGTAGCCCTGGTATTACCATGTTGCACAGAATCTCATTTCTTTCTTCCAGGTCTGTAATAATGACCCAGAGTCAGGATAGAAAAGGTCCTCTGAGGTAGAAATCAAGACTGGCTATTCCTCTGAAGGTCCCCTGTTATGGCCTTGGCAGGGGACAGAGCTTCCCAAAGGTATCTCTTACCTGTGAAGCCAATGCTGAGAGCCACACAGTCATAAACCGCCTGCATTCTGCTATAAAATCATGCTGCTTGCTTCAAATTTGTCTTAATGTTTGATATGACTTGCATTTTAAAGTAAATGCAATCAGGTTCAGATGCTTTGCAGCACATCCTATAGACACCAAGGGAAGGGGGAAATACACTCGACACTGGAAATGACAGTCACATCTGTTTCTACAAGGAAATGAGGATAGACTGTGCGAGGAGAGTGATCTCCTCTGATCTGAATCTGTGTCAGAGCAACTACATTTGAAACAGTGGAACCAAAAAGGTGAGTCTCAGACAGCCTCGTTATTCTCTGGGTGTGATTACTTTGGTAGTTCTTCGCCTAAGTGCCTGTTGCTTTTCTTGTAGGGTCTGAATGTGCAAGTTATTCTACCCCTCTGCTGTGCCAAATCTATCATGGATGAGAGTGGTAACTTCAATCACTTCCCAAAATCTGTATGTGACTACATCTATTATTTTTCTTATAATTATGTTTTATTATTTAAATTTATTATTTTAATGGTCTTCTGGGACATTCCACCTTATATGCTTTTGGGAAGGTTAACTTTTCTGAGTGGCAGCAAGCATTTCGTATGTGCAAATAGTTTCTTTTTACCTTGCCAAATATTCCAGTGCAGTTTTTAGCTACTGACTACTAAAACTTTGCTTCTCAAATTAAATTGTCTTTTTTTTCCCTTTCAGGAAAAGGTAACATGTTACTATTTGTTAGGTTTTTTCGTGAATGGAGTAATAAAGGGCACCAATTAAGGACCCAGCAGCAACCCAGACAACTGCTCTTGCAGTCTAACTATAGAGATAAATTAGACCTTCCCCCACCCCGCATAAATCTTCATGAAAAACACTAATTCATGTCTTTGGCCTGATTTCTCCCTCTGCTGGTCTGAAACAGAATCTTTCCTATAGGAAATGTCAAGACCTTTCGTATTAAAATCTGACCTTTGTGTTTGCACTGCAGCAAAGAAAGCACAATGCCCCTGGAGTTCATCCTCTCCACTTCTCATTAATTGCATGCCCCTGTAGTCCATGGACAAGGACAACAGACATCTTCAATTGTCTGGCCACATTTATGCTATTTCTTCTTAAAATACCTATTCTCTGTAGGGATTTGAGCTATTTGAATAGTCATGTGATAGCATGAGAATAAATCACAAATTCATGTTTTATACATCACCTTGAACCTCATTCAAGTGATGAGAGCAAATTGCTGTTTGAACTCTGCTATTTGTTAAGCAAAATGGAACACATGAATGGGAAAAGGTGAGACAATTGCCATTTTAAACGTTGTAATGGTTAGAATAGCCCAAATTCTCTGAGGCTAGGTATTCCTTACTGAAAAGAAGCCAGTCTGTGTCAAGGTTATGTTCAACTAATGTTGCCATTCTGTTCCTCCTCTGTCATTCTTTTCTCTACTTGGGCAGTCACATAGTGGGCTAGCTTAGGAAATGTGTCTGGCCAAAAAATGCCTTCAAAAAGTTATTTTTATAATCCATCAACTTGCACTTCAGTCAGCTTAATGAGAGAATGAATTAACGGCCTGATCACAGTTCTGGCACATGCAGGTTCCCCATTTTCCTTAATATCACCTTAATTTCATCTACCACATGGAATGCAGGGAGTGCGTCAGCATGGATTGGGCTCAGATCAACATACCCTGGACATCCATCTTCCCTATGATTTAAACTGCAGAGGAAATATTGATTTTCAGCATGACTCATTGACAAGTTCTTACCTCACTGTTTGCCACTGACGAAGGCTTGTGTTACTGGGTTCCTTCAGCCACAGGAAGAAGGCCTGGTCTCCTTCAAAGCCGAGCTCTCCCGAGGCCAGCACAGGCAGCTGCTGCACCCCAGCAAGGAGGCATGTCACAGCAGCAGGATGCTGAGGTTTTTATTCCTGGAGCAGGAATCCACAGCATTTGCACAATCAATTGGACCAGAGGGAGAAGAGGCACAGGGGAAGATTCCAAGTCTAGGTACATCATATAGCTGTTTGTGTGGTGAGTCCAGAATAATTTCTGCACTGAACGCTGTCTTGCTTTTACAGGTACAACCTCAGCAAACCCAGTTATTCAGGGCCCATAAAATTAAAGGCTTTTTTTTCCCCCATCACAATTTGGCAGCTTGCAGCTTTGAGTGTAGAAACGGGGATATTGCTAAAATTAAACATAAAAAGCTCAGCTTGTAAGCACCATTAGTCTTGATGGCAATATGAAATGTTTGCTAAGGAGTTCAGAGAAGAGGGTCATATACTTGACAGTGTGAGGAAGTATATAACCTTGCTGTCAGAGGAGAAGACTGTTAAGATAGAAGAGAGAAGCCTTGCTCAGTGTCAAGGCTAAGCAAGTGTTTAAAGCTAATCACAATTTGGAAAGGTAGCCAGGAGATGCAAGACAGGATGGAAAAAAAAAAAAAAAAGGAGTTAATGCTAAATCCATGTGGCCAAGGAAAGGAAATACTCTAGAAGGAACCCATGAGCAGCAGAATTAGAGAGTTACAGACTACATCTTAATGGCAATATTGCATGCATTCTTATTTGTGGATCTTTCTGGTCTCTACAAAGAAAGAGCAAGCAAAGGTACGAATGATGCCTGTTTCCAGGTTAGACTTTTGTCTTACACCACTGATACTGAGGCAGGTGTGAGAGAGGTCAGCCCACACCAGGATATACATGCCTGCATACCCCAGAGTCCTGCACCCAGCCAGCCTCATCCGGCCTCTCCAGCCAGCCTAGGCTGCTCCCACTCAGGGGAAGCGACTCAGGACTTTCACAACCTGCTAAGCCTGGTACTTGAGGCTTAGCACCTCTACAGCCACACTGGGGTGTGCAGCCTTCCTCCAGGAGAGCAAAGGAGGCAAGGGCTGAGTGGCTGGGGCTGCATTAAAGAGCTGGGGGATTTTATAGCCCAGGCCTTGCATGCCTAAATTGAAGGTTCTGTTGTTGCATTAAGGATAATTAATTCAGCCTGGGGGTGCAGGCACCACACCCTCTTGCCTCAGCCCAGCAGAACCTCACCTCCCAGCTGTATGGTGAAATATCACCAGGCTGGCTGGGTTGTGTTAAATTCAGAGTCTCTCTGAAAAGCAGGGAAACCTGACAACAAACCTGTGTGTTCTTTCTTACTCTTTGGTTTGGATAAGGCAGTGACATGTCCTAACAAAGTGTCCGGGCTGTACGAGGAGACATTCAGCTTCCCATTCCCTTGATGCATTTCATCTCACATTGTCTGTCTCTGCATGCTAGGGTGAAATGAGTGGGCAAGAAAGCAGGAGGAGCAGGGACTGCTTCCTCCCAAATCCCCCCAAATGAAGCAGTTTCTCAGAAGAGGAAATGGTCTGTAAGGAGCGGATGTGACTTTGCCATGAGACAGGGTAAGAGAGATGAGGATTGCAGTGGGTACCAAATTCCTCTTTACCCACTCAAACAGGCAGGACAAGGCTTTGATTTCTCAGCGAGCACTGGCTGCAGTTGATGGCTGTGCCCGTGTATTCCCCACAGAGCTTAAATAGAGCAACTGGGCACCATCTGCACAGAGATTATGAGAAAAACCACCCCCTGCCCTGGGTGTGTGCACACACCAGCAGATCTGATTGGGAGCCAGCTGTGAGATGAGGAAGGAAATGCCACTGGAGCTGGCTGTGCCCAGGGAAGGGATGCTCTGTGAACAGGGAGAGACAACCTCAGGGTGTCTATGGGAGTGAGGAACCACAAGCTGCTAAACCAGGGGAGCAGAAATTGCGTGCATGACTCTAACAGGTCCAGAGAAACATCCCTGGTACACAATACACTGTGTCCAGAGCTTCCTGCTTGGCTGCCAATTGCTCATTTCTCTCCATACAATTATAGACATTTAACCACACCAGTTTAGTACTCTCTTGGATTTCTCATGGCTGGAGGGACCCACATCCTCCCGTTCAATTAACTTGTGGCCATCATTCAGTAGCTCACTCTGAATAAACTCCTGTTTGCACTGCACATCTCAGCCTGGCAGCTCATTTGGATGCTACTCCTGTTCTGCCATGGGGTTCAATGGCATCTGCACAGGCATCAAACAGTGGATCATCTCTGTTATTCCTCACCGTGCACTCGGGATGCAGAGCCGATTCTGTCCCAAAGCCACCTTTTGTGGGCCAGACCCTTCATTCCTCACTGGGCTAGACCTGGCCTCATCTTCTCAGTAGTGTCAGTGTGCTTCTGCCTCTCCTCTCTTGGCTTTCTCCAGGACACCTTGATTTTGGAAATTTCCCTAACACAATGCTGAGCAGAATTGCAAAGTCATTAAAAAAAAAAAAAAAAAAAGAAAGAGATAGAGATAGAGAAGAAAAGAAGGCGGCAATCTGAGGGAGGAGGAAATGAAACTGATCCCATTTCTAAGCATGGCTTAAAGCTGCTTGCCATCACTGCCTGTCAGTGCTCATGTCATGTCGGCTGTCTGCTTACTTCTTGAATTCCCTCTACAAGTTACTCTAGTCAGAGGGAAAGAAAGTGACAAGCAGTGCTGACGCGTGTGTGCTCTGAAGAGGGCAGGGGCAAAGTCCTCTGTGAGGTTTTAAAAATAGATGTGCTGTGAAGGGTACAAAAAGACGGACCAAGAGTTTCTTTACCCCACATACAGCTTCTGTAGACACTCTGAATGCTGGTAGTGTCACCATGTGATTTACTGTATGTGTTTAAATAGGATGGCAAGACACACTGCTAGGTGACTGTCAAAATACAAGTATTTAATGGTTTGGGATCCTTATCTAATCCACTAAACCAACACTGCAAAAAAAAAATCATATACATTTTGCCTTTATCACTTGCACAGTTTCCTGACATATTTGCTGTACAAAAATTAACACATCAGTTACTGCAAATCATTTTGATATATGAATGACAGATTAAGAACTGGAAACACAGCAGGGATTTGCTAGTGTTTGTCTGGCTTTTCCCCTTACAAGTCGTCCTTCTAAGCTTCCAGTAAATACATAAAGTCTTGTGGTTTTTGTCTTCCTCTGTAAAATAATAGGAACTGTGCACAGTATCACAAACACTTTAACCAATCAAGTACAGAATTAACAACCAATTTATATGTTTTGTCTGCAATTTTCCTCAGCAGCAGCTTTAATGGGGACTATTGCACAGCCTTGGCTTGCCTAGAAAGATCAGATTTGCCAAGACAGCTGAAATTAACTGAAAATTCTTCCTACTGCCTCTAAAGGTGGCTGAAAAGAAATTATATACTCAGCTCTGCCTACCAAGAAGAAGGCATTGGCAATTCTAAGGAGATGATATCCACTTTATTTAAATAAGTTTTTATCATGGTTAGTAGAAGGCTGTACGAGGCAAATTAAATTTCTTATCAGCATTAAGACAGAGACAACTGTTGTGATAGGAATTCAATGGCATTATATTTAAATACTTATTTTGCAGGGGAAATATATCAGTGGAAAATGAAAAATCCTCCAGTTATCAAATACTCAACTAATGCATACTAAAAATATGAAATATGCCCATGAATTTCACTTCAAAAATACACACTGTACTCAGTAATTCATCACAGTCACCAGTGGACTATACTGTAAAGGGAATTTTTGTTTTCAGTACTTTAATCCCAGGCTACAAAATAAGAGCTGGTGTACTGAGATACTCCGACCAGCACATGCACTGGGGAGACCAGCAGCAATATTCTTCCTGGGACTTTGGTAGTCCTGCAGCAATTTACTGATGTTTGCTTACCTCCACACCACAGCCAGCCCCAGATCTGAGTTTTTTTAACAGATTTCTGATGTTTATATTACTTTTCTGAAGTACCACACCTAGCAGACCTGATTCCTACCCATGAATAAGTCCAGGGTATCAGTGGAGTTGACCTGTCTTAAGTGTGAAGAGATGTTTTCTATTTTGCAGATCACATAGTCCCAGAAGAAACAAAGGTAGTTCCCTCACTTGCTTCGTTCCTAGACAGGAATCTCAGCTTGGGGTGCTGGAGAACAGCACATTACATCCAGAACAGGAAATTAATTATTCCCATTATTAGTAATCATAAAAATTACTATTTCTATAAAATTTTGCAGGGCGAGCACAAATATACTCAAGATGTGTTTGCACTAACTGTAGCATAAAGCCTCCCCCACCCCCAACTACAAAAAATTAAATGAACCAAAAAGCTCCAAATTCTGTTGTGATAGGGCAAGGATTCCTTGAAACTCTGGAAACTTCAAACAACAGATGGGAACAAAGCTCAGAGTCATTTACTATCCAGAAAAAAATAGTGGCATTGCACATTAGAAGCCAATACTTTAATGAATGTGGAAGAGAAAAAAACCACCCCAATATTTGCCAGAAGCCAGTATTATTTCTCTATTTACATAAGCACTAAGAAGAGAAGAGAACCCTTTCTAGCAACACCTCCTAGCTTAAATGCCTTCAACATCGTGTTTCTCCTGGCTACATTTGGCTCTTTGCACTATTCCTTGATAAACTTCTTGTTACTCACACTCTTGCTACTGGTCATACTTTCCCTAAAATTTTGACAACAAAATCCCATTTTAATCTATTATGCAATTTATTTTTGTTGCAGGAATACAATTCCCTTTTATCTCTCTCCTAAGTAACACCTTTATAAATTTTCTGTTCTTTCTTCACTCCTTCAGAGGAACTTAACCACCCACAGGTTATATTTTTCCTCCAAGAGCACCAGTCTGCTGCTTGTTCAGTTGTGACAGATTCAATCTAAGCAGAGACCTGTCTCTTAGCAGGAGATTTTCAGTCCCAGAGTACAGGGTACAGTATCTCTTTGATCACACTGCTGACTGCACTGTTCCCCTCGGTTTCTCTTAAGGGAGGATGTCCTTTCTGAGTAGGCATTCAGTGGGTGTGTTTGCATGGGTTTTCCCCCCAACTAACATCAATTTCTAGCTCCTCCACCAGCAATTCCTTTGGTCCCAAAGAAGGATCTGCTTCTCACCTACTCTCTCCATCCCTGTAAGGAACTGAGTATTTTCCAGCACTTAAATTTTTTAGCCAAAAGATCCTGAGTGATCCCCACACAGGCAAACAGCCTCTCCTCTGAGACCTCCACCTCTGCGTTTGTCCTGAGGCAATGTTTGTAATGATGCACTGGCAAATTCCCTCATACAGATGTTATGCATGAGATGAGACTAAGCATGTTCTTGGTAATGTGACCTGTCAGTCTGAAATCATCTGGATTAAATCGAAATGTCTGCACTCTCTGAAACACGCATGCAAAAAAGCTCTAGGGGAAAAAAATGAACAGTCTTGTGCCAATACCTGAGGGGGCAGGGAGCACCTTTATCACCTGGGATTGCTCTGGGCATGCAGAAACCCAAAGGAAGCCCATTTCAAAACCAACATGGAGGAAGTGACAATCCTATATGGTCTAGGGTGCCCATGAAGCAGACTCAATGTGGGCAGAGCTCATTGCCTTTTCAGTGGGAGGTGCTGCTCTAAACAGTGAACATTCCTTCTACTCTGCCTGCCCCAGGCTGTTTAGGGATCAAGGGTGCCTGGAGAAAGGAAGATGTTTGGCCCCATATCTGGAAGTTTTGATTTAGGCTGAGATTTGCTGGATTGCACAGCATCCTCAAACACACCACACTGTTCTGTGTGTGCATGAAACACATCCTTGTCATTGTCATTGTCTCAGCTTTTGCACTGGCTGTACCTGCAACAGCCACCCTGTCCCCTCTGGAAGAGGAAGTGAGCTACCATGCTCAGAACAGGCCTTTGGGGAACCAAGGCTTGTATTTAGTATAATTTCAAACTCTATCTGTATAAAACCTGAAATTATATTCCTCTTGGGCAAAGTGCTCCCAATTACATTTTCTACCTGGAAGCTTTAATGAAGGAATACTGAAATCATTGGTCACAGATAGCCTCCTGGAAATCTCACATTGATATAAACTTACACGTAGTGGATGAGGATATTAAAACACGCACTAGGAGACAGAAAAAGGAAAGCTCTACTCCCTGGGAAAGAGCAGCACAGAAAAGACTGACCCACTCATGGAATTTCTATTTTCTAGTTTATTCTAACAATTTCTAGAATTTAAAAAGATGTGAGAAATATTTATTAAAAGATGAGCTAAAAAGCCAAAACATTTTCTGAGGCTGACTTTGGTCAGATGTACAAATTAGAAGTTTTGAAATACTCAGTCTTTAAAGATGGATGTTTCTACTAATTTTTGTATCATGAACTTAATTATGCCTCCCCACAGATTTGATACAGTTCTTCAGTAATGACTTCTTATAAAATGCTGAAAAAATCATTGGACAAAGTCTTTAAAGTAAAAACTGCCCCCAGATAATTGCTATAATAGTCATAAGAAACAGGCAATTACTTTTTTGAAAATTAAATTGCAGCTCACGGATTTATATAAAATACCACCATTTGTTGAAACCTGAATTTCCACACTGCATAACAAAATGTGTTCCTGGGACAGGCTGATAAGTATGTGTCAGCTTAGACAAAATTTTGATGTGGCCAAAAGTAAACACTAGGCATACACTTAATTATCTATATTATATTTAGAACTTGTAGGGCTATCTATGTAGGACTTTTTAGATTTTCCTGTCCCTACTGCCATCTGATCACCTTTAGTAATGTAACACTTTATAAAAATAATATTCTCTGTTCCTTTTAGTAGTAGTGCAGTCAGAGTGAGTGACTGACCCTATAAACTTTGGATTGTTTTTCACATAGCATAAGAAGTGGAAAGTTGTGAGGCTTTCCTGGTCCTGGAAGGGCTTTTTTCCTCTCCAGATACTTCGCTAATGATCCATGAACAGAAATCAGCTGGGACTCACAGCAATACTGCTGAAGAGCAGATCATTTTCTTATGACTTGGCAAGACTGGTTTAAACACCAGATGAATCCAAAATAATAATTGGAAGAAAAGCAGTATCTCCTTCCACTGGTCCCCCACAATCTTTTTTCTGTCTCACACACACCTACACTTTCACAGTCACGTGCTGAATGCTGCTCTTGGTAGGATTCTGGAGCACCAAGTGCTTTCCATTAAACATGTCCAGAGATTTGCTCAGTCGTGATGCTTCCTTCACCAGCTGTGTTTAAGAGAGATTGGTTTTGTTTAACTGGGTTACCTGGAGCCACTAAGCTCTCCTGTGAGTCTTCCAGGTATTACTGGAATAACACATGAAATGGTGCAAATCAAAAACCAGTGGTGCAAATCCTTATGGCACTGGGAAAGTGGGCTGGTTCCACCATGCCCAGACTCACTGTCCCTATATCTGTTTTCCTGTTCCTCTGGCCTCACTTCAGCCTGGAGGGGCAAAGCTACTCTGTCTGTCTTAAATAGCAAATCCTCTTTCCAACCTGTCCATTTTTATAAATGTCACATCTTCTGTATGGATGACCTTTTCCTTTCCTGAGTTTTTTATCTGACTTGGCATGGGGAGAAATGAAGTCCGGGATTTGGCGGATGGCAGCGCAGTAGCTCTAGGATGGCATATGCTGTGGAAATGCAGCCACTCTTTTCAGGCTCCTGATTACAGGGCTGGATTGCAAGTATGTCTGGCAGAACAATACCAGTGGATGGCACAATCAAAGGCTGAGAGGAGCCGGTGCTAGCTGGCACATTACATTTTTAAGTATCCTTTACAACTGCTCACAAATCAGCTTATTGCAGGACCAGCCTGCTGACTAAGAGAAATTTATCAAACTAGTGATTAAACACCCACAAATAAAACAAGTCCTTAATGGAAAATCTCTCCAAGCATCTATGGGCTCAAGTGCCATTTGAGTGTTTCTCACAAGGATTTGTGGATCTGACAGAGCTGATGAAGGTGAGTGGGTAACTAGGGATAGCTCACTGCAACTGCGTCTCCTGAGATCCCTCCAGCATGCGTATGACCAAGAGAAGGCATCCATGTGTGACACCAGTGTAAAGGGAGCACATCCAGTGTCAGAAAGGACCTACAGTGAACAGACCTGGAGTGCAGACATCCAAAAGTCCCAGCTGGACAGGCCCTATGGAGCAGTAGATCAGCTGGAGGTACTTGGCTGCCGTTCACTTCATGGACTAACTGCCTTGCTACCTGGCTGGTCTTTGTGCTGCCTGCCCCTCCAAGGCTACAAAGGAGGTAACTACAGGAAAACAGCAGCACTGCTGCCCTTTTGGTCCATTTTCAAACCATTTTCCCAGCAGTTAGAGAGCAGGAGTTGAGCAGACATTTTTATTGCTTGAGCCTAGAGATAATAAACATAGAGATTAGCCAATTCAATACTTTTAGGGCTTTGTGTTTTTTCATTTTAACACAAATGACTCTTAAGTTCCAATTTTAACACAAATTACTCTTCATTTCCAATTTATCCCCAACACAGCAACAATCAGCTCCCAGCTTTGCATGAAATATGTCTTTTCTCAAACTGTGCTAACAGTTAAAAATCATCACTGCTTAGGCAGTGATTTTGGACAATACTATTCTATTTTTTCCCTTTAGGACCAAGATAAACAGATTTTCTAATGATTCCCCACAGAAACTTAAAATAGTGAAGCTAATCCTTAGTCAGCTTGTCCGCTTCTGTGGCTTTTGTGCAGCAAATTAAGACACAAAAACTATGTTTTTGTGTTGGTGCAATAGAAGTGGTGATGCTGGGATCTCCAGCCGTTTGTTCTGTGCTTTTAGGAATCCACCACTACACACGGAGAGGTGATTCTTGTTTCTCCACCTTCCTGCTGTCGTTTCCAAAGATATCACTAAATTTTCTATTCTAAACTCTAAGGTACCACAAGAATAACAACTTGCTTAACTTTCATGGTGGCCCACGATATAAGTGACAGATGAAAGAGTAGCAAATATATCCAAAGGCTTTTTTTTCCGAAAAGTGAGTCTTGTAAGCTTGCCAATTCTGAGGTCTGTTTTCCCTAAGGCTTTGATGGGAGTTAAATGTTGATTTCCAGCACCCCTGGATGCATGCACAAAGCCTTGGGCTGCTCATGAGCAGTTCTGCAAATCAAGTATTTTACTTCCTCTGCTTTGATATCAAGTGCCTGAAAGCAAACAGCTGCTTTCTGGGAAGACAGTGTGTATTGCTGGACACAGAGCAACACTTTTTTCCTGCTTCCATTTCAGGGAAGCACTCTCAGTTGCATCCAAATTTCAGAGTTGAACTTGACCCAGGTGGAATTTCCTGTTGATTTTCTTTTGTCTTTTAACACAGTAATCCCCCCACATAGCCACCCTCTCCCTTGGTATTTGGATACCTTGTGGTCTCTTCTCTCTCTTTTCCTTTCCTTGGAGCTGCTCAGCTCTGCAACCAGCCACAAAGCTGCCAGAACAACGCTGCTCTTAGAGGCTAAAGGAGACAGAGGTATTCACCTTTTTCTTATATAGAAAGGCTATAATGCCACAAAAAGAAAAGGGCTTTTCTAAAATAGCTACTGCTCTAAACTTTGAACTAAAGGACTTAAGGTTTGACAGAAACAGTAAGGGATAGGGCTGAATAGTTTTGTTTTCATGTGCTGCACCTAAGAAAGGTGAGGGCTGCTTTGGGCAGTCTTTGGAGCCAGAGAACTTGGGTCCAAGCCAGAACAGAGCAGCCAGCCCAGGTGCCCCCACAGTTCTGGGACTCCTGGCCAGTGGGTTGCTGAAACTGCCTCCATTGGGGGTTTGCAGGAGGCTCAGCTCTAACACAGCCTGCAAAAAACCAAAACAATGGGTGTCCAAGAAACCTCCAAGACCATCCCTCTTAACCATGACATTACAGGAACAGCAAATACTTCTTGCTGGAATACTTGCAAACACTCTCCTTTAGGCTACACTAGACATAAACAAGCACAGGAAGAACCTCTTGGTTTTGCATAAGGCTGAAGCCAGTAAGACATCAAAATGACAACACACATTTCTATAAAGAGGTTTAAGATCACACCATATTTAGGCTTCCAAAATCCAAATTATATTTTTATAGTTTGAAAACAGCCACACACAAATTACAGAATCATAGATTGGTTTGGGTTGGAAGGGGCCTTCATGATCATCCTGTTCCAACCCCTCTGCCATGGGCAGGGATACCTTCCACTAGACCAGGTTGCCCAAAGCCTCTAACCTGGCCTTGAACACTTCCAGGGATAGGGCATCCACAGCTTCTCTGGGCAGCCTGTTCCTGTGCCTCATCACCCTCATAGTAAATAATTCATAGCTTGCCAAAAGAAGTTGTGAAAGGTAACCACAATTTTCATTAGGAAGCTGCTGTGGCAGTGCCACCATTCCCCTTATACCACCAACTTGTCAGTCCTCTGACCACAGCCTGCACCAACCTGCCTTGAAGTCTGGCAGACTAGTTCAGCCTAATGTTTAGTACAGGCAAGTATGGCATTCAAGATGTAATGTCTGTTCCTTTAAAACAGGGGTTTGGGTTTGGTTTTTTTTATCTTAAATGTGTTAAATTTAAACCACTCTGGCTAAAATTGTGATGACAGCTCCCTTGCAAAAAAATAAGGAAGGTTTCAGCTGAATTTTCTATTGCATTCCTCTGAGTGATGGTAGGAGGAAATATTTTGGTTTGTCTGCAACACTAGTGTTTCTTGCTTTATGGTAAGCAAATGTTGAGACAGGAAATGTCCTCCACTGTAAATGATTTGTGCTTTCATTTTCCAATGAAAATGGATAGATTTTGCCATGGTAAGTAATTTTGGTTACTTACTTTTTCCGGACATCATCACTTATACACGTTTGTATTAAAAAGGGGGTATATCAGAGAAAATGGGGGCCTCACAGGCACACTCAGAGGCAAATCAGTAAAAAGCATGTCCTTGCAACCAGTGCATTAGCAGGCCTGATGGGTGTCTTTTCTGATGCCCCCAGATTGTGCAATCCTGTTTTATAATAAATTACTATTTTGTGCAGTTTATTAATGAATGAGCAGAAGACTATATCCTGCTATTACATTTCAGGATCTGTGCATACATTACTTTCCTGACACCCCAGAGCTGTTCTCATTTTTTAATGCAAATGCTCTATGCTGCTGATCAGTGATACGTTCTCTTACCCTGTTTTTCTAAGAAAAGGAGATATGGCATGGTCTTATCTGTGAGTGCCCACATAATTACTTTTAATCCAAAGGACAATTTCAACTACATCTTGGGGAGGACTAAATGTCTCAAAGCCTGTGAAAACGTGCAGAGAGGTGGAAGGCAGAGGGGCAGCAGAAGGATGGGGAAGAACTGTCCTACAGGCAGCCAGCCCAGGCTGCTGCTCCATCCACACTTGCATGACTCTGCTGAGACATGCAGGGAAAAATACAGGAGCCAAAAATCCAAATCTGTTGGAAAGCAGGCTTCCTTGGATCTGTTACCGACTGAACAGCTTAAATTGCTGCGGGGTAATCATCATGCTGCTGTAAAAGGAATTAATCAAAAGGGCATGCAAAGCTTTCTGAAGACTTTGATTCGTACAGCTGTTGAAATCTAAGTGAATCACTCCCGTTTTCCATAAGGTATGTTTTTTGACACATATGGTCTCATCCCTGGGCTTCAGCAAAAGCTGGCTACTCTTTAGTGAGCAGCCACAGACTATGTCTTTCTTTTTTTAATTTTTCTCTGGAGGTGGATGCAATCTCAGGAAAAATATACATAGATCTTAGAAGACTGTAAACTGTCCAGCAGAAATACAGCCTTTGCAAAACTTGCTAGCTGAAGGAGGAAAAAAAGAAGCCATAGTAAGCTGATTTCCAAGTGTTTGCTTTTTTTCCTCCTCAGATACCAGTAGTAAAAAAACAAACCATTTCTCAGAGAGAGAGAAGTTTGAAAATATTAACAAGAAGTGAGAGGTAGTGTAAGAGGCAGTAAAAATATTTCTCATTTACTCAAGAACTAATAAAAACAAAGCAGGAAAGATGATGTTAAGAGAAGTAGAATGGAAAAAACCTTCTTATAAGTACCTACCAGAGACAGAACTGCTCAGTGCTATCCCAGCAGGCACCCTGCTGTTCCTGTTCCAAACCCATTTGTCTCCAGGGCTGGATGTGTACAGAAAAATGTTAAGTCAGGACCCACTTTTCACCTGCTGAAAAGGGGGACATGAGACTGGAGGATCACTGGCTCTGGCCCTCTGCAATTATTGGCAATCCTGTGTAGCCAGTAGAAATGGTGTTTGGCACAGCCAGTCCCACAGCACTCCCAGGCACCAACATCCCTCCTGCACATCTCTGAGGCACACCCTTGCAGCCTGGTTACTAGTTTAAGTATAAAAAACAGCTTAAAGAGACGCAGTGCCAAGGGGGAGTCTCACCTGCATCTACCACTCAGCTGTGTCAAAGGATGGAGGGAGCAGCCTGGTGGCACCTCAGAAACCCCAGTACACTGTATCCTCTAACACATCTTTCCCCCCAAGACTGGTGACAAAGCACTTTCCCTGTTTGCAAATTCATACCACAGGTCTGGGTTAGGTGCAAATTGACATCCCAGTATAGATAAAATGCAAATATGTTTTCATTCTTCATTTGCAAATGTCCTTGCAGCTCCTAAACCAAAAATTATTGATAAAATTCACTTCTGGTAATGTGCTCAAGATGTTCCCTCTCTTGCTGTACTGGTAATTTTGCACAGAAGTTCCCAAAGCCAGAGAAACATTCAAATGACTGAAGAAATAATTCCAAAAGATTGTTTCAGGGTTAGGATATGGACTATGTTGCAGATTATGCCATATCAGGTGCAGATTATTAATCTGTGCTACCCCAAATTGCAGCATTACTGTTGAGAGAGGTGATTAATATTTAAATTCTTATTTGGATTAAACTAATGCAAATAAAATTTCTTGCTCAAGTACTGAAACATTATTTTTTGTGGTATTTCTGGAGACTACCAAGGGAAGTTTCCTTTGATAGACACTGACCACAAGAAAAAGATTGAATATACTGAATTGATAAAGCCTCTCATACAGTCTCTGTATGTGTTTTTATGAGTGTTTTCTTTCCCCCCGTATTGCCCCTTCTGTTTCTGCTGTGAATCTGCCTCTTTTCAAAGTTAAAATACCACATCTCCATCTCTGTTGAAAACATGTATTCCTGTTTTTTCCCTTCTGTACCTGAAGTGGAAATAGCTTTAGGGAAATGTGAAGAGTCAGGAGAAATGTCAGTAAATTGGCACATGTTTATCCCATATACATAAGACTGGCACAGTAGATGAAATGCAATTACATTGCGACTTTGCTCACTGGCTCAGGCAGTACAGCAAGAATTGCCTGCTCAGGTCACAGCATCGTGGAATCCTGGGAGGCAGGAAGGGACCACAGGAGGACATCCAGTCCAGCCTCCTGCCCAAATCCTGGTCAACCATTGGGTCACACCAGGTGCCTGAGGGCTTTAGCAGGTCAGGTCCTGAGAGCCTCCAAGGATGGAGGTGGCAGAACCTCTCTGGATAACCTGACTCAGCCTTTCCTGTGATACCTGTGGGAGAGCAGAGTTCTCCCCTGTAATGATAAGTCCACTGCTATGACATGGCCATACTCTGAAATCCTTGCCTACAAGCAAAGCCTTGTGGGCTCATGAGAGGTTTTGAAGGCTTTCCCTCTGCTGGTCTATTGCACACTGAACACCAGACCCAGGGCTCCCCCCAGCCCCTGCTATCACTCAGGTGACAACATGTATTTACACTGTGCCATGGGACGAGCTCTCTGCCATCCTGAAGCACAGCAGGATGGCAGCTGCCACTTCTGTCAACAGAAGAGCCCTCCCATATGGCCACTTCCCAGACTCGTTATCAAAGCCTTCCCACACACACAACTAGTGAGCCAGTTTTCACCTCTGCACCCATTATCTCGCAGTGGAAAAGTGACGTCACTGTGTGACACGACATGAAATAGCTGGAGCAGAGCCTCTGTCTCAATTGTCTACGTCTGCTGAGGTGGTGGCTTAAATTAGAGAAACTGCAAAATGCCTTTTCACTATTAAACCAGCTGAATCAGAATGGGAAAGTCAGCCTCTCACAGCTCAGAGTGGCTATGCTTACCTCCCTGCATTCCCCTCTGGGGCCGAAACAGGTGTTTCTTGCTAATGAAATTGCTGAGATCTCGCAGAATTAAAAATATATACATACACAGAGAATTGAACAGGGTAAAAAAGCAGTTTTAAAAAGTGTGGTCGCTCAAGAAAGAACTGTGATTTCTGAGACAGCTATTTCTACAGCCCCTGTTCTGGTTTGACTTTTCTCCTCTTCCTCCCTAGAAAGACCTCCTTCATTAAACCACATCAGATACCTTGAATTAGATAATCAAAATCTTAAACATTTCCAGTCTCTCTGGAATGGACTTTGACATTCTTGGACTTCACATAAAAAACATTTGTTGAGTGATGTTTTTTGCTTCCATCCAGACTTTAGCACCCTCCAGCCAGTGTGTAATTATCTCAGGAGGCACATGTCAGGATGGCACAGCCAGCACAAACCCTCCTATTCTCCCTGTAGGGAAATTTCTTCATTAGGAGAGCATGCAGGTGTGAGAAACAGGCCAAACACCCATGATGACTTTCCTTGTTGTGAAACACAGGGATGCTTCTATCAAAAAAACTCTGGAGGAACTCTGAGTTGTGAGCTTTACTGCAGCCTTCCTGCAGCCCAGAAGAACACCGGGGTTTTCATGACTGGTCCATGAAGGTACACAAGCATGGCATCAACACCCATGAATAAAATGACATGTTTAACTGCCAATCCCAACCCTTCGTAATTCCAGAACTGATTTAATCATCTGAGCCAATGGTTTCAGGGCCAAATTAAATGACAAAGGTGGGAGAGGGGCCCAGTGCTGATTCCCTAAATAGCACAAATTGTTCTGACTTGTCACAGTAGATCAGGATGAAGGCTTTTGGCTAGTGAGGTAGCCATGAAGATCAAATAGGGATGAGGGTAGAGGAGAACTAGTGTGTATTTAATCACAGACACTCTACTGTGGCAAGAAAGCCTTTTTCTAAAAGTTATTTGAGGTATTTCCAGGGCTGAAGTGAGGGAGTAGCCATCAGATCCACATGACCTTGCCCAGAGTCCTACACTACACCCCCAGTGCCCAGAGCAGGAGCCAGGTGATGATCACAATACTGACTGCTGTCCCATCTCTGTCCCATCTTGGCTGGCAGGAAGGTCCCTGGAGAGGGGGGATGACAGCGTGGTCCCAGGGCACTGCTGACACAGGAGGGGCCAGAAGGGCACCATCATGGAAGGTCCATGGTCAACGTATGTCACCTCAGCAGATGCCACCTCACCAGTGTGTTATGATCTAATTATTAAAGTTCTTTGGAGATACCTCTGCCCAAATTAAGGTACAAGCAAGACCATATGCCAATCAATAGTATGAGTTTTATTTTATAGTAAATATGAGAGAGAGAGAGAGAGAGAAGAAAAGAGAGAAAAGAGGGAGTAGGGAGAGAGATGGGGGGGACAGAGAGGGACAGGGACAAAGAAGTATCACCACTCCGTGGGTCCCACTGGTGTCCTGATGTCGTCTTCAGCTGGTCTCAGTGGTGGAAGTCCCCCGAAAAACAGAGTGCTATGGGTTAATATACACTCAGGCCAGGTGGAAATGTCCAGGCTTGTCGCCCCAGGAGAGGGGGGCAGCCTCTAGCAGCAGACTCTGCTTGCATCACGTGCAGTCCTGTGGTGCAAGGCGTCTGGGGAGCACTTTGGGGGGTCTGTGATGGATTGTGACTCCCCCTCAGCTGCCTCTCACGTGAGAGTCCCGTGGATGTGGCTTGTGGGGTTGGGGGGGCTCCACAGCTGGGCCAGTTTGTGTAATGGAGGATGAGTGTGTATTGGCTCTGACCAGAGGTTACGCCATCCTCCTCCTCCCTTCAGCTGGGGGGTAAGACTGTGCAAACTTGGCTTCTGTGAGCTGTGCTTTGCCCCCCACCCCAAACTCAGCCAGAAATGATTCTCAGTACAGCTGGTGGCTTCAGCCTCTGTGGACGCATTCCTTTCCCTCAGACTGAGATGATTGAACAATAGACTTTTCCCTTTATCTAATCTCAGCAGTTTGACTCAGCTCAAGGTCCCAGTCAGGTATCTTCAGGGAGGCTTCTCTGATATATCAATGTTTGAGGCATGAACTATTTTCAGTCTCTGACACAGTGTTACTGAGGAAATGAGGAAACTGAAAGGGAACATGAAAGCTAAATAAATTTGAGTAGAAAGTGATGCAGGATATGCTCTTTCCCTTATTGGTGCAACGTTCAGAACACTGTTTTAGGCTGTGCATGTGCTAAGCTCAGGATTAGGGCTGTTTCCTCTTGTCTCTCCAGGGCTGCCTTGCCCAGAGGTCACATGGATCCTAGATCTCCCTGTGCTGCCTGATAGTCCTTTCACAAACCACTTTTCTTCTCTAACCCCAGCCAGATCATCTTAATGTTAATAAAAAAGCTAATGTTTGGAAAACTACTTCTGTGCCCACAAACAATAACCTCATCAGCTCACTGAACAGGAGCTTAGCAATTATCCTCCAAACAAGATGAATCAAAAGCAAAGGCACTAAGCTCAGATTCTCAGTGTGTCGTATTTATGTAAATATCTGAGTAAAATAATCATCAGCACTGCTCTGAGAGGTGAGGAGGAGGGGGATGGCTGGGGGCAGAGTGCTGGCAAGGCATCTAGAAACCTCACAACCAGAAGCAGCAAATATCGAAGTGCCATGAGGAGGATGGATTTGAGTTCTCCAATTGCTTCACGTTTCGTTGAACATGATATTTGTGCTTTGATGTTTTTGACTACTGGGGGCAAAGTTCCACCTGGGGTAAAGGTTAAAAGAACCAGTGGCTGGAACACACCGTTGCTGGGAGACAGAGCATTTTAGTTAGGTGCTGGGTCTGCCCTAAGCCCAGTGGGTTGGATGAGGAAAGGGACAGGAAACCAAGGCTTTCTGTAGCATCATCTACCCACAAAGTCTCTGGAACTCTCTCTTGTTCACTTATCCTTGCTATTCTTGCATGAAGCTTCTGAGATACCATCTTTTAGGGTTTATTTAGTATTTCCCCACTTCAATGCAGTTACTTTACTAGGGCTTCAACACATAGCAAATATATGGGGGAACTGGATGGCCACAATTCAAAGGCTTCAGAGCTGCCTTTACACAGGAGGTGCTGTTGCAGCTTCCCTCTCACCTTAGCGAAAAGCTCAAGCAGAAACCTTGGTTTTGGTCATTAATGGAAAGCAATAGAACATGTTTTTCTGTGCAAGAAAAGTTTATCAATAGCAGTTTTCTGGAGTTATGGTTACGTGAGCAGAATATAGCTCTGAAAGTCAGACCTCACCAGAGGGAGGTCGCTTAAGAAGCCAGTTTAGCCAGATCTCGCTGCCTGTGAGTGCTGATAAAGGTACTATTTCTGAGCTCTGCTACAGAATTTACTACAGTGACCTGTCTGAAGACATGCAGTAATGCAATTTGGTCCTGGAAACTCTGTGGCCAATTTGTACATTTTCAAAATTAAGTTACCATCATTTAGCATCTAGTTATTTATGTCCCTGAGGAAAAGGTTTTATTAGTATAGAGTAAAGGTATTCAGATCTTAAAGGCAAAAGAACAAATGAGCCAACTAATATTTCATTAAATCATCTTCCCAGCTTGCCTTGAATGATACTGCAAGATTATTATAATGGAAAAAGCATTAGAGGATCTTGATCAAATATGATCCTTCAGGGTTAAGAAACCTCATTTTCCTGCATACAGATACAGTTCACTCAGTCCCTCAAGATTTTATAACACATGAAGACATCAGTATTTTCAGCAGAATTAAGCAATGCAGTTAAATAGCTACTCTACTGCTGCACCACAGAAAAAGAGAGTAGAATCATTTCATAGGGATAGCTAATCCATCCCTAATCAAGGATCAGCCAGACCTATGGTACACCTGCTGTGAATAAATGCTTCCCTCTGCATCAGCCCAGGCTGCTCTAGGGACACTGCCACACCTGGACCAGGCTTAAAAACAAGTGGTTCTTTTAGAAGTGTTTTCTCTCTTTGCAGGGATGTGAATTAATGAAAACCAAACCACTTCACTTGTTAGCGATTTTTTAGTGAACAGCCACAACAAAATGGTTTAACAAAACAAGAGTAACCAAATTCACTCATGGGTATTCTGAAGAAGTAGGTGTGCTTACTTCTGTGGTGCCAATGTTAAGCAAGTTGCTCTCAGGCCACAGTCAGCTGGGCTTTGGAGGAATGCTGGTGCAGTCTCTGCAAGTGCTTCGAGCTGAGACACACAGTACCATGCAGAAGATGAAACAAAGCAGAGACAGTGAAGGAGCAGATGCTCCAGAAGACTCTCTACCTGCTGTGACTAACAGCGGTCTTTCAAAGCACACACAGGGTGTGCAAGAGAGGCAATGGCAGTCACGTGTAGATGAACCACTGTAAGGATGTGGTACAGAGCAAGTCAACACTAGGGACTTGATGGTGGTTGTTGACCAAGCCCAGTGAACAGACCCTTGTGCAGCAGTTTGTTTGTGGAGCAGAAGCAGGTTTGGTCTGCTGCATGCAGGTTGAATGCAGGTAATCCAAAACACACGCGAGACTCGGATAAATAAATTTGCCATTTATGAATAACAACCCTCTCCACAGCACAAAGCCTGGATGGACACTTTTATGAAGTCTGATCAGTCAGCAAACTTACTTCTATTTAAATAGACTGAGCTGCTCAAAAATAATAAAAAGATGATGATGCTGTAAAGCCAGTGCTCAGTACCTCTAGAGACTATCTAGTGCTCCTACCACTGCTGGGTGCTGGCACAATGAAACTTTTACCCACTTGTGTCTTATGTGCTGAGTTTATTATATCTTCACAGTTCATGGAGTAGTTAAATTACTTTCTCAGGATCACATAACTCATCTTTGTCAGCACTGAGACGAGAAGCCAGGTGCTCTCTTTGCCACCACAGCCTTCAGGCTCTAATAGCTAGATTTTGTGTTTCCCTCTTTACTTGCTGCTGCTGGATGAAATGTACGAGCAATTCATCCTGCATTATATGCAGGAAAGAAAGCAGAAATTTGAATAGTTGCCATCTGCTGGAGATGCTTTGATTTATTGCTTTCCAGCCTCAGCTGAAGATCAAACAAGCTCTAGAGAGAAACATTTACTTAGGTTGTTGTACTGTGTGTCTCTCTGCTCAATGCTAAACTAAGTCACAAGTAGATGGGCAGAGAACATTCCCTTTCTTCACCAGAATAATTTATACCTTTAATTCAGTGGTTATAATCAGCCACCCAAGATGTATTGTTGCCTCCACTGGCATCAGTTTTTCTCTCAATTTGAAATTGAATAAAACAATTACGTTCTGCAGTTCCCTGACTTACTGTGTTTTCTTAGAAAAGAACTCTTTATCCATTAGAAACATACCCCTATCTTTCTTCAAAGTGTCACACAGACAACAATAATGTTGTGGCATTTCAAACCATCTGTCTACATTTTTAGAAATAAGTTTTGCACTTTATGTATTTTCATTTCCTATCCAAGTCCAAAGCCATTAAACTCTTCAGTTAATTACTGCTACTGTTTCCTTCAGATTATGTAATTAATCTACTTGTCTATCTAGCTGCCCTTTAATTTGTAGTTTCCATGTTGATTAAACATAAAGTACTATGTCACTGCTAATTTTACTTCAAAGAGGGACTTTCACATTAGGGCAAATAAAAAAAAAAAAAAACAAACCCTAGCATCAATATCTATGCATAGAGTAATTTACTTTTCTATTCATTTTCGGTATTCTCTCATCCTCTTTGGTATTACTGGAGATCTTTGGATTTTGAATTGACTCTGTTTCTTTGCTCCCATATTTTTCTTTGGCACAGGTCCTGAGTACTGGTAATAGCTGAGAGAGGTAATTGATGGACCTGAAGGAGAGTTTCTGACAGAGTCCTACCCAGAGGGTTAGAGCCTTAGTCTATGTCCTACCAAACAGGGGAAACAATGTCAGCAGTTAGATCAGGAAATAATCAAAAATTATGCAGTTTATGTGTGGCTGAGGTTGTAAGTGCCACAGGCTTCAGGAGAAAATAACACTATCCTGTTTCTCTCTGCCTGGGTCATTGCCTAAGACCCAGGCAACCCAAAATAACTGTCCTAAATCAAAGTGCCACACTTAGTAGGAATCCTACTGCTGCAGATGAATATAGTACAGAGAGAAAAGACTTAACCTCTACCTAGATATTCCCTATGTGCTGACCTGGCTTCTTTCTGGAGACTCGGGGTGAGCTGGGGTTCCCAGGCACTGTGTAGAAGGTAGGCTGTCAGCCCCTGCCTCTGGCCCCTCTCACCACCTCCTTGCCAGAATCCCTCTGTGCTCTTGCAAGCTGTGGCACCCCTATCCTCAGATACAGGGTGAGGAACCCAGCTGGCTCCTGTGTTACCCTGCAAGGTACCAAAGAGGAGTTTGGCTGGATTCTTCCTGCCTCTGTGCCACCAGCCAGCCATGCTTTGCAGGGGAACCCATTTTTCCTCACATTAAACATCTTTACAGCAATGAGAAAAACACGCAGAGCTTTGATCCAGTGTTGCTTCCCATCTGCACCACTGACACGCTGAGGAGCCCCACGCCAGATGGTTGTTTCACCAGGAACTGTGCCAATGCAAAGCGCAAAGAGAGTTCCTGTCCTCAAATACGTCAAGAAATAGTGCTGAGATGAAAGGATGTCGGTCCAGGCAATAACGAATAATCCTGGCACTCCAGCAAATTAACTGTAGGCAGTTTCAGGTATTTCATGCATTTTTAGGCAGGAGAGAAGGGAGATCTGCTTGTGTAGGCATTTGAAAGATGGTGCTTTCATGGGTTTTAGGGGGCACAAAGGCAAAGCAGTGCAGGCAACGTCAAAAATGCTCCATGCTTGTCATCCTTTAGCCAGGACAGCTGGGAAAAATCAGGTCTTCACCCTCAAGACATGGAATTAATGGAGACCTTTAAAATCAAGAGTGTGTTTCCAACTGAAAATCAGTGAACACAATGAAAGGATTCTATCAGCACAACATCCAAGCCAGAATCAGAACTTGTGTATACTTTGGTTCAACCACAGCTTCTCTCTTTTCCTCTTGTCTCCAGTATTTAATTTCATTTCCTTGTCTTTGGGGTAAAAAATCACAACATCATTTATGACAATTCTTTGCACTCCTAGGAGAACTGATTTATTGCATTAAATCCTTTAATGCAGTTTGAGACAGTGCTTCTAACCACCAAAATCATAACCTACAAGAATGAAACAATTTCCAGGGAGCCTCAGGACAAAAGTATTCAATTGAATCTTTCAAAAAACACCCTACACATTCCATTCTTTCCTCCAAAATAATTGTCAGGCAGGAATGCCATCGTATTGTGTTCAATCAAACAGCAGTGACAAACCTACCTGCAGTAGAAAATAAACTTAAGAATTAAAGCCAAACTTGAAGATGTTCTGTCTTAGTCCTTGCCTTAAAATTCCATTTTCTCTGGCAGACTTAAACTTACTGTGAATGATTGGAGGCATTCAGTTGCTTCATCAGTGTTAAACTCCCAGAAGGAAAAATGGCAGAACTACAGCAAGGATGAAGGCAGCGTGTGGGTGACCAGCAGTGAGCTGTCCACATCCCACATGTACAAGTTAATTTAAAATTCTGAATAAAATTCTGATCAGAGTATTAATTGTCAGTGTTTTAAGTGTTATAATTAAGTCATTGCTTTTCATCTCCTGTGAAGTGGGAAAGTGTTGTCACTTCAAATCTCTCTTGCTTTGTGCCAGAGATTTCTAGCAGATGTGAATCTGTGATGTTAATGTTTGCATTTGTATTCACTCAGCAAACAGCTAAAATGTTAACCTTCCATGAATATTCAGTCCACAAAAATTCAGAAAACATTTTTCACTTGCAGGACAATAACTGAAATAATTTATTCACTAGAAGAGCTGAAACACACATAGTTGAGCAAATTATCTATAATCTATCTATCTATCTATCTATCTATCCATCTCTCTTGCTCTCTCTCTCCTTGGACAACTTGTTTAACTGCAAAAAAAGTTGCAAAAAACATCTTAAAACATTTAATCTAGTGTGAACTTCTATCAGGACTGGTAATGGGCTGATAGGATAGAAGACAGGAGATACACAAGCTTTTACATACTCCACTTTCCACTGGAAGGGAACACAGAATCCTGTGTTAGTGCTTTGAATCTTACAAAAATGTGAAAATTTGTAGCTAGAGATCAAAACAATGGAAAAGTGGTGGCAAATCACAGATAGCTTTGCTGGATAACTTTGCAGTGGTGCACAACAAGGAACAGCAAGTGTTTCTAACATGGGGTTATGGCAAGTTGATGGTACCATAGCAAACTTTGCTTTCAGGGAAGAAGCAGCTGTGCTTCCGAAATCTTTGTGGGCACCAAAGAAGAGTACCTTTCATTGCAGGAGGGAGCTTCATGCTAGCTTTGTTAATATTGCTGCTGCAAGCATGTAATCATCAGCTTAACCTTTCCCTGAGAACCACTGTCTGTACCATCAGACTTTGCTGCCCTAACCTGCACCCACAGCTCAACTCTGCAGCTGAGCTGTCAGTATGAGTTTAGTTCATGTTAGTGACCTAGGACTCTCAGCAAATTGAGTGAATTACACATCCTAAGATATCATCATTCACTCTAATTTGACAAGGTGGATTTTTACCCAGCACAGCAGGCTGTCCATAGCTTTCTGGAGGTCACCTGGAGCACTAGGAGCTGGTGTCCCCAGGGTGAAGTAAAAGCCAGAAGTACATGCTGATGAAGAAGCTGACAAAGCAGAAGTCAAATGCAATTAATATGCATCAGAAAAAGCTTTTCTAGGAGAGAGAGGAAACTATTAATGCTACTGCAGAAGCAATTGCTTTTGCCTCATCTGTGGTGCAGTCCACATCCCTGGGCACTATGAAGTGTCTAAGAGAATTCAAACCAAGTTGGAATAAAATCTATGAACATAACAAGTGGAGACATTTTTTATTTGGGGTCTGACAATCTGGGCTAAACTGGCCTAGAAAAACATCCTTGCTGCCTTTCATGTGGAGTTTTCCCAGCAAGAAGAGTCTGGCACAATTGCCTGCCACACCAGGGGGCATGGCGCTGTGGTGCCAGGGAGTCCCTTCCAGCCCTCTGTTCAACGCATTGTGGTTCTGGAGTGTCCATCTGAGGCAGTAACTGCATGACAGAAAGAATTAATTCTTAAGAATAAGAAGATGAATGTCAACACTGAACTATATTGGAAGTAACACTTTATTCTAAGAAGCTCAAACTTGTGCATGTAAAAGCCAGAGATTTCAAGGATGATATAAAGATGCTGAGGGGTAAGGGACTCCCCCGTTCCCTCTGACTGCCTGTGTAGAGAGAAGCCCTACAGAATAATGCATTATTCAGATACAAAATGCAGTTCCACTAATAAACATTTTAACATCAAAGGGCAATGGTACCAGTAGACTGCAAGCAAGTTGCAGTGATTACAGAGTAATTTTCTTGAGAGGGAACTGACTAAAAAATAAGTAAAAAAAACAAATGCAAAGCTTTCAAGGTGGATAAATTTGTTCTCTTGCAAATCCTGTAGTGAGTTCCAGCAGGACAGACAAGGACCAAACAACAAGAAAAAGCTTCTTAGTTACCAGCAACATGATCCCTCCATCTGCAAAGTGGTTTTGGCAGAGCCTCAGGGCATATTCCAGAATTATAAGAGGCATCCAGAGATACCAACTGTTTGGTTCTGATTCTGTCATGTGAGAGTGCAATCTGACTATGTGCTGGTGGGATGGACCCACTCTAGTCCCATATGTCAGGCTCTTCATGAGCAGACAATTGGAAAGTGCCACCAGAAGCAGCTGGGACAGGTGACATAACTGGCATATCCCTCTAGATAAATTTTTTAGGACCAGTGCAGCTGGGATGGATTCACATCAGTGATTTATGTCACAGTTTACAGTGAGCTGAGGGGACCTGCCCTGAGCTCTTTCCACAGCTTAGGATCTGCACTTTGACAAATGGGACTACTCCCATGAGTTTGGTCTTTTTATATGAAGTTGCAAAGCAGGGGAAAAGAGAAAGAAAATTGCCACAGGTGCTACAGAAAAAAGAGTCCTTGGGGTACTGGGGACAGAGCAACTCTTCATGTTTCCTTCCAGTGACTAATTCCTCTTCACAACTCTGACCTCTAATTTCAGCTGGTCTTATATCCAGTCTTTTAACACCTCCAGGCTTATTTGGATTCTGCCATGTTTAATCTGGTTAGTATCATATGCTGTGCGTAGTCACCTTTATTAATCTCTCTGGAAAAAGATGTCTTCAGCAGTAAATGCCAGATTCTTTCCCCAGTGACCAGCATTAACATCATTCCACGGTACTGCAACTCCTTCCCTGTTATCTAGATTCCCACAATTCACGATGAATAGATTTAAGACAAGTGAATGTGTAGGCCAGTTTTATGAATATTTTTAGAACCAAAGTAAACGGATGTTTAAAGAGGGGATTTGATGTATTACCATTTCCCTAATGCTGCTCTAAGCAAAAATGCCTGTATTTCTTATTATCAATATACTATCCTCTTGGATCCATCATGGAGAGCAGACACTACAACTAGGCCTGAGATACACTTTGTTAAGTTACTCTATGACATATTATTTGAAATATCAAATGAGACAGTAGCTGCTCAAAAGAGCTTCCCACATGAGTTGAGAAAAGTAAACAGATGGGACCCAGAGAACCTGACAAATGTGTACCCTATTTATTGCCCTAAGATTGTTTTCTGCTGAAGTACTTGGCTTTTGAATAACCCATCCTTTGCTGTAAGAACTTCATAGTCTGCCATGATAGTTTATGGCAGGTACCTCCCCCCAACCCTCTAGGGAAACATGGCAAATAGCTGGCAATGTGGAACAATTTCTGAGAATGGTGTGAAATCCCAAAAGGGGTAACAGTTTCAGATTAGAAAGGGGAAGAATTTCACTGATATGAGAGGGTCAGAGGTGCACAGTAACTGAGATATCTCTTTGCCATGAGATGCTGCTCTACTGACTTTTCAGATTGTTTTAAACATCAGGTGTTTCATCTGTGCCTTTCTGGATTATCATACTATCATATTGGGCACTCATTGAATAGAGAGCTTTTTCTGTCTATTTGTTCAATGATGAAAATGTTTATTCTGTAAGCCCCCTTTTTGGTGCATTTCTTTATCCTTTCTATCATCTATTATATCCAGGTTAAGAGATCGACAGGATAAGATCATGGAATTCCTTGCAGAGTTTATAATATTTGAACATCAAATATTTCAACAACTAAACTTGAAGAGATAGGTGTTCTTGCTATCTGCTAGGCAATTATAGGTGAGTGCTTATCCATCAAGGCTTTTGCAGCCATTTAATATCACTTTTATTTTGCTTTTGGTCTGTGTTTTTCACTACATCCATGAGATTCTTGCTTGTGCTTTTGTCCCTTACTGGTATGGAATTAAAATAATTCCATCCAATGCTCACAAAAGCTTCTCCACTCATGACAAGAGAAAATGATGCAGTAGTCTCTTCTGTGAGCTGTGCTTGCTAATGCTAATTCAACACTTCTCTGTAAGGATGCTCTGTGGTGTGAGGAAGGGGAGAGCAGATATTCCAAACAATGGCCTGTCTTAATCTATCAACAAATCAAGATAAATTGCTGTCCTTGTTCACCAGCATAGCTTTCTTGAGCATCTAGCTCTCCCACTGAACTAGCTCACCTGCCAGCACATCACAGGAGCGAAGCCAGAGAGCCCTGAAAACATCCCAACACAGTTCGGAAAACACCACTTGCACAACATCACTGGCTCATTGCTGGCTACAGGAAAACAGGCCCAGCTGAAAACTCATCAAGGTGCTGTTCCCACTCCTCGACACAGTCTGGTGAGGGGAATTTCCATTTTAATGTTAATGTTTAATGTTTGGCAGACAAGTCACTAGTAGCCTGTCATCAGAAAAATGTAGAGATTTCCCTCTTGTCTTCTTAAAAAACTTTCTACCCTGCCTTGACCACTGAAAAAATTGCTACCAAGGTGTTGTCATTCTTTCCAGACACCTCACTGAAACACCAAGATGGGAACTTTCAAACTAGTTGTCTGCCTGCTCATTTCAGTTCAGTTTTGCTTAATTACTTCTAACAAGTGACAATAAAAATAACAACAACAACAATAATAATAATAATAATAATAGTAAAAAGTCCCACTTAAATATAATTGTGTCCTTCAATTCTAATTGCATTCCTCAGTGAGGGACACAGGGTGAATAGCCTCTGTTTTGCTCTCTGAGTGAACTGAAGGAGCATAGGGACTGCACAATTTGTTCTCAGATCAGTTTTCCCCAAAGTGAAACAGTTTGAAATATACAGCTCCTGTCTTTAGGAAGGCTGCACAGCTCCTACAGGAAGAAAAGAGTTTTCCAGTTTTCCAGTTTCTTCAAGGCACGGTTAGGTCAGAGGGAGTGCATTGGTGTTAGTGTAAGAAAAATCCACAATAAAGGACCAAAAAGGGTAGTTTTTCTGTACGCTTGCTTTTTAATATATTCTTTGCCTACATATCAGCAGATCATGGGTTAAATCTTTAGCATAGACTTGGCATGGCCATGCCTAAGTCTTGAGTTTTTGGCAATCACTAGAGATGCAAAACTCTTGGCTAAACATGATGTTTCTAAAAAGCCTTCTCTAGAGTATTTTCCTCTGCAGAGAATCTGATGTCTCCTTGCACCTCTACTCACATTTTCTAGTTTCAGGTATTCTTTGAACAAAGAATAAGCTGAAAATATACATTCAATAATGGGATTATTATTTTTTTATGCCCAGTTTCAGGACGTGGATAAGTCATTAATGGGACAGGGAATAAAAGAAGTTACAGTAGCAATAGTACAACCAACATGGAAGTGTTTAAATGACTGATTCATCTAGTATAGATGTCTTAAAACATCTGGAACCTTCTTTGGAGGAACTCATTTGTGAAGACTTAAGCAATGTGAAAACATGCATTTATGCATTCTGTCTTAAGCAAATATTAATGGATTGTAGAATTCAGGGAACTGCTTTTAATGCAATCAGAAGCTGATGAGACAGGATTTCACTGGAGCGCAAAAAAAGCTGCGAGATGAAGTTTATGATGCAGGCCAGAACAACATTACACTCTGTTTTTAGATCTTGTGCTTGCAGGCATTTCTGGATTTAGAGCAAAATTCCAGTTGCAGTTGGGGGGTAAAGGTTAGGTGAGCACTACTAAGATTAGTTCTACCCCTTTAGGCTCCTGTCATCTCCATCCTATGAACGTGTAGGTACTTACTGGAGAGAGCTCTTAACCCAGACAGTGCTGTATTATCTACATTTACCCCTTCTAGTCCAAACCTCACACCTAACTCTTATTTTAATCTCCCATTTTCACATTAAAATTAGAAAGACAACTGCTAATATACTGAGTCCAATTATACACAATTCCTCTCCCATCCTTCTGGAACTGATTCCAGCACGAAGCCCAGCACTACTTTTGGACCTGACAAAGTGGAATTTTAGGGAGAAAGACTTTACAGGCACCAGTAGCAACTCAAGTTCCCCTCTGCCCCTGGTCCAATGCCTCATCTCAAACATTCCTGTTATTAGCACTTAAAACCAGTTTACAAACCTAGATTTGATGCTAACACTGTTTTTAAAGGTCTTGTCTTCAGTGGAGTTAAGGATTAGTTTGGGTTCAGGAGCCACTGCTGGGCTAAATCTCAGGATTGGAATCAGCAAAGCTGTGTCAGTGGTGAGCTGGTCTGAAGGAAGGTGAGGATTAAGCCTGTGGCTGGATAAAGACTTGGCCCATAAGGTTTAAGAGTTTCCATGCAGTGCTGCTGGGCAGGCACTTTGGGAGGCAGCAGTATCAGCATTTTCCTGCATCTCCTTGGCATGCTGCCCCTGCTGTACCCAGCAAAATCTGACCAGTGTTTGCCCTGAACATGCTTCACCTGCTCTCTGCCTCTCACTAGTGCCCACACTCCCGAGTTACAGCAAGTGCATAGGAGTGCATTCCCCCTCATGACTCTCTAAGCCAGCTAAAAGGGACATCAGCTAAAGATTCATTTGAGGGAACAATAAGGAAGCATCTGACTCACGGGTGGGCTGACAAACCTTGAGAAGGTTTTCTCTCAAGAACTGAAATTCCTAGTTTAGTTTCTTGCCAGTTGAAATTACTGACAGCAATAATCACCCATGAGTCACTGATCCAGCTCTGTGTTGTGGCCACTCGAGTGTATTTGGCCTCTTTGAGCCACTGCAGTTTTCTTTTGTTAGGTATCAAATGGCTTTTATATCATCTAGCAGTTCACTGCATATCACTGAAAACAGCTCTGGAACCCAGCATCAATAAATGCCTGCAATCATGCCCCTTTTTTTTTTTTTTTTTAGCATCTGAGCTATTTTTGAGCTAAACGGAGTGCTGAATGCTATAATGTCTTCCTTCCTGTGAATACACCACTTATCTGATTACTAAATATTGCCATAAATTATGCCCCCTACAATAATTTTACGTAACCTGCTGGAGATGCAGCGGGGAAAAGGGACTGTGATTACAATGGGAAGATTACAATCAAAGAAGTTCACTTACAAGATGTTTTATATAGGAGTGGAGCATTGTTATCCTTACCCTAGTTTCATTATTCACTTTTCAGAGATGAAATCCACACACTAGGCCCAAGTCTCTGTGGATGGCTATATCTTGTACCTCCTGCTATGAGTGAAATTAGGCAGGGCAGAAAGTGAAATAAACTCAGTCCGGTCAGACCTGAGCTAAAATTTGGTCTCAGTTTGGGAAAAATTTAGGGTAGCTCATCTGAACCTCTCTTGCACTTTCTAGCTTTGATCTCAGATGATAATGAAATACCTTTCCCTCTTGCTGCCTCCTAAGGGTGGGATCAATCTTACATAGGGTGGGATCAACCAATGTGCTTTGTAAACATATGTTGCAATACAAAACCTTTGATGCAAAAATGTCTCTAATATCTGGGTCAGGCACCTACCTTTTCTTTGAGGAAACCCATCTGGCAAGTAGCTCTTTCTCCTCCTCTCTGCTCCTCCTACACTCTTGCAATCCTCATCAGGGCTGCTCTGATTTAGAGCAGTGTATTTTTAGTGTTACTGTGGTTTTGGAGTTGTGAAGAAAAGGAATTACAAGCTGACTGTAGGATCCCTTGTAATCCAGAGAGACAAAACTGTAAATTCAACTGGTTTGCCTCTGTTGGCTTATAGTTGTGTCTACTTTCTTTAACACACAATACCTGTTCATGACAGATTGCAAATATAACAACACAGGATTTTTATGGTAGCTACAAGCTCCAGAGAAACAGCTGTCAGTTCAAAGTTATCTGCTTTAAACAGGGTTCAGAAGTCATGATTAAAAAAAATAATCACTTCAAGTCTTCAAACAGAGAAAAGGTCAATTCAGTGGATAAATGGTTCCTAGAAACATTTCATCCATTATCACTGTGGTAATGCTGTCTTAGACTTTTTAGAGGCACTTGTAAAGTTTGCCATGGTCTGTGATGTGAAAATACTTTCTGTGTCTCTCTAAATAATTACTGAACATCTGAGACAGCAGAAAAAATCCCAGGTGCTTGGCAAGTCAAACACTGAAGAGCCATAAAGAAATTAATTATTATGAGATAATTCAGCTACATCCTAATAAATGGGAATTTCTCTGCCTTATTCTAGGAAGACATAAACCCATCCTTTTCAAGGATTTATACCAGTCTATGGAGAACAATAGAGTACAGAGTATGAATTCAGCACTTGGTTTAAGGGAACTGGAAAATATCAACATAAACCTGATTCCCACAACTGTGAATTTCAGGAGGAATCTGGACATTTCCACCCCTTCCACAAAGTCCTGTGCCCATAACAAGATTTAAGAGCTGCACTGCCTTGTTACAGGATGAGAAACAGCCAAGAGAATTATGTCAAACAAATTCATGCTCATATAAATTACAAAGTAAAGCCCAGAGCAGTATCTTTTTCATAATAGTGTGATGATCCTGTCTGCCAGAAACCAACGTCATCAGTAATGCTTATCTCTCAAAGCAGTTATATGTATCAATTTATATTTCAGGCACTATCTTGCAATTAAATTTCTAGGTTTAAAAAGCCTGTTTCCCACTCCCTCTCTCTTTTCAATTCTATGTCCTCCAAGATTAACAAAACATCCTCTGTGGCAGCAAATTAATCACACTACAAAGCTAAAGTGATCATTAGAGATGCAGCACACCAAAACTGTTATTAAAAACTCAATATTGCTATTTTTTGTCTTTAATTTTGTGGTGCTGTTTGCAGCAGCTCCACCTCTAAGTATACACACTGCCACAACAAATACAGGGATAAGCCCTGAACCCTGATGGGTATTGATGTGCCATGAGCTTGCAGTGAGCTACAACACCAGAGCCCTTGTCTAGGGGCTTTTTGATGTCTACAGTGAGCAAATTCTCACACACATCAACTCCCATGGGATTTGCCAAGACAGCTCCAAAGCATCTCTTCAGTCCACGCTCACAGATGCTTTGCTGCAGATGATGAGCAGAGATCCTGGCTTTAGCAGTGACCTTGCCAGTGCCCTCTCCCTTTTCTGGCCTTCTCTTTCTCCCCTGAAAAGTCTTTAGTCTTTTTTCCTTCCTGATCCTTCACCTCTTTAGAGAGAACTTGCTGATCTAGTGAGCAGTGATGAGCTTCTCAGGATCTCCTCTGTTCCCTACTCCAGGGTTTTTTAAACTGGCTGACTACAGGCTCATGCATGGGTCAGCTGTCTTTTCTACCCTTTCAGCCTGTCCTCTATCCTCTGGACATTCATAACCTCAGCTCCTCACGAGATTTCCCTTTTAATTTAAAATTTCTACTTTTGCTTGTTTGCTTCTTTTGCTGTTAGGAATACATGGAATTTTAAATTTCTCCTCCAAAGGTAATTCTGTAGAGTAAGGGACAGCCTTGCATTTTGGATAAAAACAAGGTGTTAAATCAAAAGCTGAGCTCCTCTGCCCTAGCATGCCAGCTGAGGTACATTCCATGCTACCCTGCTCTTAGACACCTCACTTCATATTTTGCAAAGAAAGAAAACAAGAAAGCAAAACTGCAGCCCTTTAAAAAAAAGTGGACATGGGCTCTCTCAAGGACTCGCTAAATCCACCAGGAGCCTGCACGAAAATGCAGCAGCCCCATCAACAAATCTCCTCATGCCCTGCAGTTTCCCTGAGTCAGCTATTGCATTAAGCACTGGGAGAAGCCCTCAGGCTTAGGCACCTCTGACTTGCAGGTAAATTATGCATGATTTTAAACATGCAAAATGTGTCCTGGTCTCCAAGCCTTCTGCTGAAGAAAGAACCCCTTTATAGAGCTTAAGCAAGAAGGTCTTACCTGAGGACAGCAGAGCTTTGAACTCTCTGAAAGACACCTAGACTGGTGTAGGCTGAAGTCCTGACTTAATGAAGACAACGAAAGCACAGCTTTGCTGCAGGACTCTCCACCACATCCTGTTCTCACCCTGAGGCACAGAAGGTAGATCAAAGGCACAGCAGGAGATACAGCCCTGGAGAGTCATCTCTCTCCTTAGAAGCTGTGGGAAGTCACCAGAACCCAGGCAAACTCACCTCTCCCCTGGGAAAAGCATCTGCCATGTCATTTAAAAACACCCTCTTCCCTTCTAGCACTCCTTACCTGAATATGCAAAGGGGAAGACAATGAAAGTTCCTTTTCTATAACACACAGATCCCTATCTCTTGTTTACAAAATAATTGTGTTAATCTTGCAGCTTTCTTGCCAAAGCAGTACAGAATAGCAAATTAGCTTAAGATTTTAGACCTGAAGTACCGTGTCCAGCACTCAACTGCTGTGATTAAATATGCATCAACAGTACTCATGCATTGCTAGCAACCTCCACTGCTGAACAAAACTCTTCCTTACATCATTGTCATCTCTATTTTTGCTCGTTGTAACCATATATGACATTTGAAGTTGTGTAATATCATAGCTCCGTGAACCATAGTCATCCACTTGGCTTGCTTACAATATTCCATATTAAAATCTACCCCAAATCACAGGGGTGTTTCTTGTTGTGTCTGTACAAATAGCAGCATATCTGATGTGCATTGCTCTCTTGGAGACATCAGCTTTTTCAGCCTTGCCAAGCACTTCAGGTCCTGAACAAGGACTCCAGGACTCATCAAAGTGTTCTCTCTGCACTTACCAGCAGGGCTGAAACAAGCTTTCTCTAAAAACCAGAAGTACAGGTCTGCAGCCCTGTGCTCCTCCAGATTTTTCCTCTGTCTCACTCTGCTCATCCATGCCCTGACAGTCTGCTGGGGACCCAGTGTGAGACTTTGTCAAGCAAATTGCTTCTCCCCAGGCATGCTGAGGGATCTGCTGAGGTGCTGGAATGGTGTTTAACTCCCCACTGTGAGATCCAGGGTCCTGCCTCACTGCCTGTGCAAGTGCCTGAAGCTGGAAAGCAGAACAGAGGATGCTGGAAGGGGAGAAGGGAGAAGTGCAGGTGACAAAACACTAAGGTGAAAGCTAAACTGATTCTGCATGAGAGCTTGCAAATGCCTTTCTGATGGAAGAAACTTCACAAAGGGAAAAGAGCGTTCCTTACCCCAGCGCTGGGGTGTGAGCAGGCGCTGAGGAGCTCCCTTCAATCCTGTGGCTCCATCCCTGGATGGAGAACCCAAAGAGTGCATCATGAGTGTGGCAGTGGGATGGCTGGAGGCACCTCTTCTTGACTATCCAGCTGCAGCTTTCCCAGCCTTTGTATTTCATTCCTGTGGTGTCACTCATGATACTGTGACTATTACTTTTTTGAAGTGTCTATGAAAGAGATCATCAAAGCAACGTTTTCTTACTTTTCCTACTTGTGTATATTTGTAGTAAAGAAAACAGAAGCAAATTAGTTGAATATTACTTTCATTCCTAGTGCACATGAATATACTCTACAAATTTGTGTAATGTCTTTCTTCACATGCTGGTGTCACACAGAAAAAAGGTCTGGAGCCAAAATATCCTTGTGTTGGTGCCGGCAGAGCAGTGATGTAAAGAAGGTAGCAGCACCTTTTGTTATTCAAAATTTTGTTGTATAGTACTCTACAGTTCTACAAAATTTATAGGTTGCTATTAAACCAGCCCTGTCACGGTGTGGGTGCCTAGAAGTTTAGGACTTTCCTTATTTGTTTTGATTGCCTCAAACTTTGCAGATTCATTTTCATTCGTCCTTGGGGAGCCACATTTTACACCTGTCTAAAGGTGTGATGTAGCAGCAGAATAAATTTTTAGCAAAGCAATAACTTCTTTCTTGGCCATGCTCTTCCTTCCTTCTCCCCTCTACACAGCCCTACCTCCCCTTCCTTGCTGACACAAGGAACTTCAGGGTTTGTGCCCACACAAAGACCTTCATGCTCTTGCTCTAGACCTGGGGACACAGACTCAGCCTCAGCTTGAAATCTGAACACATTCCATGATCATGACAGGGATAGCAAATATTTTGGCTTCTCTAGAGCTCAGCTCCTCACCCCTTGCAGGTCAGAAGAGGACACGCTACTTGTACCATGCCCTCTGACCTCCTACATGCCCAACACTCCCACTTCCCTGTGATTTTGAGGAGCCCAAACGCACTGGTGAAACAAAGAGCACACTTCTCCCTCTCCTCCATGGCCCTGACAATGTGGCTAAGGATCAAGACATAACCTTATATCTGAATCTTCTCTAAATAAAAGATTCAGTTCAAAGCCTTAAACACCAAATGTGGCCGAGAGGAAATCTCTCCATTTTTGTCCTTACAAAATTCAAAGAATATTTAAAAAAATTTGCTGGTCAAGCATTTTCTAGGCTGGCTTCTGGCTTTGGGCACCAAATTCAGGGCAATTTTAAAGGGTCTGATTTTCAGCATGAGCTTAGTACCAGCTTTCTTCTGAAAACCCTGCTGTAAAAAGTGTCTCTCAGCAGGGCAGGTATACAAACACCCAACCTGACCAGTGCACTACAATTCCATGTCCTGCTGCCTGTGCTGTCTCCAGCCAATATGCTCAGAGACAAAACCAGCTTCTTTAAGCCAAGAAAAGCATTCAGTGATAGAATGTGATGCTGCAGAAAACACTGGATTCAGAGCCCTGGAGATTAGAAGCCATTACTTAGTGCCAGCATGTTTCACAGCAGAAGCATTAAGAAACTGCCTCACAAAATAGGTATATCATAAACACATTTCCTTCCATCACTGTAAAATCAGTCCATAAGGGGATGAGGAGATCTTCACACACAGCTTCACAGATCAGCTGTGCTCCAGTGCTTTGCTCCTGATCCCTTAGCAGACACGTAGCTTTCAGACATGAAATATTCCTGGTCAGCAGGCATTTTTCCATTATGATTTATTTCTTAGTAGGATCATATTTGCATATTCTTCAATGCATCTCCTAGTCAGAATACCAATCAAGTGGAAATTGCTTGAGATGACATCGCAGAATCACTGAACAAGCTGAGTTGAAAGAGACCCACAAGGATCATCAAGTCCAACTCCCTGCCCTGCACAAGACACCTCAAGAATCACACCTTGTGCCCAAGAGCATTGTCCAAACACTTCTTGAACTCTGTCAGGCTCAGTGCTGCGACCACTTCCCTGGGGAGCCTGTTCCAGTGCCCATCCACCCTCTGGGTGAAGAACCTTTTCCTGATATCCAACCTAAACCTCCCCTGACACTACTTCAGGTGATCCCTTTGTGTCCTGTCACTGTCACCACAGAGAAGAGATCAGTGCCTGCCCCTCCTCTTTCCTCACAAGGAAGTTTTAACTGCAATGAGGTCTCCCCTCAATCTCCTCTTATCCAGCTAAACAAAGTGACCTCAGTCACTCCCCATACAGCTTCCCCTCAAGACCTTTCACCATCTTCTTTGCCCTCCTTTGGACACTCTCTAATAGTTTAATATCTGTCTTCTATTGTGGTGCCAAAAACTGTCCCCAGCACTCGAGGTGAGGCTGCCTAAGTGCAGAGCAGAGTGGGACAATCCCCTCCTTTGCCTGGCTGGTGATGCTGTCCCTGATGCACCCCAGGACAATTGGCCCTCCTGGCTGTCAGGGCACTGCTAACTCATGTTCAACTTGCCATTGACCAGGTCAGCAAATTCCCATTTGTGGTTGCACACTCTTTGCTGATTTCTAGCCTATGTTGGAGCCAAGCCTTTGCCTATGGTGAACAGTTCATCATCGTTGTCTGGAGTTTGCTCTTTCTGTGCCCCAAAGGAATTGCACCTGAGCTTTCAATATCTTTTAAAGTTCAGCTGAGCTAAAAATGGTCAAAATCAACATTAAGGCTTTAGAGAAATTACTGAAAGCCTTCCTGCAGCTGCAAGTAATATTAAAAGCTGTTATCCTTGTTTAAACTCAGATAATGAACATTACTCAGCCCTTTTCCTTAGGCCAGTTCAGAGTTTTCATCTTGTCAGTGCTGAGTGACATACTGCTTATCTGGTCTTCTTTGTTTGTGAACGGGCTGTTTGGGTTGATGTTGAAAAGAATAGATCTGCATGAATAACTGTGCAGATAAACAAGAGCCTGTGCTCTCTTCAAGCACAGTGACAGCCAGAAATACCAGCCAAACCAGTGCCAAAACATAGACTGTGTGGCTATATCAGTATAGCACCAAGCTCAAGTGGTCTTTTCATGAGGGTTTGGCTTCCACAACCTGTGATTAGGCCACTGGATATTGCATATTTTGAACCTAGCAAGTCCTTTGGCATTCTTTCCTTCAGCCTCCTTGTAACCAAACTGGTGTAGCGTCAACTGGATAACTGGAACACAGAGTGGGTGGAAACAAAGGGTTTTGGCCAGCAGAACAGAATCCAGCTAGCAGCCCACTGGTACTTCAGCCAATGTTGTTTTGCACTTTTGCTAACACTAGAAAAGGGGAATGGAGTGAGATCTCAGCAAGTTGACAGAACAACCCCAATCTGAGGGAGCAGTGGGCATGCTGTAGGGCCAGGCTGCTATTCAGAGACTGGGCTGGGCAGGCAGGAGAGAGAGTGCATGGGAGCATCCTGATTTCAGTAAAGGCGAATGCAAAGTCCTGTGGCTGGAATGTGATAAACCCTGCTGCACCATAGGCTTCAGGGGGCTGGCTAGGGAGCAGGGATCAGTCTGGATCTGGCCTCTCAGCCCACACAGTTCAAACTTCACAGCTGAAGCTGCAGCCAAGTCCCATTACAGTCATCAGGGCACCAGCACTGCAACCTGACATCTGCAGCACAGCTCATGAAGAGGTGAAGCACCAGGCAAGAAGCTGGGCAAAACTGATATGGTAAGTGTTGCTTCAGATAAGCCCTGTGGTGAAAATACAGACCTGGCTTCCTGCACTCCTCCATGAGAGGAATAAAGACATATGGGAGAGGAGGAATGGAGGTGCTATAACACTGCAGTCCATGCCCCTTGCTCAGCCTGTGGCAGCTTCCCTGGATCAAGAGAGAGTTCCCTTCCTTGCTGGGATAAGTCTGCTGCCCCAGACCCAACCAAGGAGTCCCACTGAGGGATCAACCTCCTCCAGCAGCAGGACGGCATTTCTGTGCCTTCAGTTTCTGTGAAGGTTCATGTCTTCCATTATTTGTCACCCAACATGATTTCTCTGTGTCCCGCACTGTATCACTTCACAGGGAAAGGCACAAGGCTCCTGCTGAAATTCTGAGATGAGCAAAGCTCAGTGTAGAGCCTCAGAGGGTGTGAGCTCAACAGGAAACGCTCTAGCAGAGACTTTCATTGAGGGATATGCAAGTGGACTAAAGATATGTTCATGCTAGCTCATGGTACATCCGGTTCTCTCAGCACTGACATCACCCTCAAGTCCACAACTAATCTAACCCATTTCTCATCCAAAAGATTTTAAGGTCACTGAAAACGTTCAGTCTTTACTTTCATGATTATATGATTTTCTTTCCTCTCCTCTTTTAGCTCTTTCAACCGTGGGATAAAAACACTTACTGATAACTTCAGTGTAGCTCTTGCTTTGTGGCTCCTCTCAAAGGAGGCAAGTCCAGCAATGGTGAATATCTCTGTGTTTTTACTGCTATCAATTGAAAATGCTTTTGTGATATTTCAGAGAACTCATGTTTTACAACCTCTTCCTCTAGCTGAATAGCAATTTGTTTGGCTCATTACTTAGGAAAACACTTGCCATACCAAATATACTACTTCAAAGCAGGGTTAAAATGTACCCAAATTACATTGCTCTGTTATTACAAACACTAACATATATTGAGAGAAAATTACGTTACTCTGTTATTACTAACACTAAGGTATATTGAGAGCTTTACTTACATAAGCAGTCGGGTAAGGCTTAACCACACTTGCTTTTGTGCAGAATTCAAATTCTGGTATGGAAAAATACTCTATTTTGCATTCAGAAGGGCTGAGCATTTGGCTGTAGATGAAATGTAGTTTTGTTTTGTAAGCAGCAGTTAGTAATTATCAGACTTGCCCATGGCTGTTGCATGGGAGGCAGGAATATGAATATATTCATATTTACTGGTGCATTATAAGGAATTATAGGTCACATTAACACATCTAAATTATTTTTCTTTTTGAATTAATTGCTATAAATGCAGACAACCTTACACAAAAACTGAAGTTAAATTGCCTAACATAGAAATATATGAAAACCTTTTCTTCAAAAAAAATACTTCACAACAGACGTATTTTCATTTTCGCTTGTCATGCATCTGCTTTGCCTTCCATCCTCCTCCTCCTCCACTTGTGCCTTCCCTCCCTCTGCTCCACTTTACCTTTCAGAGCAGCAGCATCTGCGGCACTACCCACAGCTGAGCTTCCCCATCACCGGCTCTAGGGGAGCTGGTGGCAGCTCACCTTTAAATCTCAGGCATGCGGCAGCAGCATTTGTACTGCCGTTTGAAAGCTGGGAGCTTATGGAAAGGTTCAGGAGAGATAAAAAGCTAATGAAATGCCATGGTAAAAATAACTCCCACGGGCACAAACGATCCTTGGCATACCGGGAACACCGAGAACATCTGTGCCGAGGGATCTTTACCTCACCACGTCCAGAGCTGCTACACCTCCCCGCAGAAGTTAAGGTCTCTGCCTGTCATTTATAATTAATGCCTGTGCTCCTTAAGGACTCTGGTGACAAGCAACAGGCTCCCTGCCCCCGAGCAGGAGCCCCATCCCTGCCCCACAGAGCTCGCTATGGTGTGTCATCCCATCCCCAGCCTGCTCAGAGTTATCCAGACCTGTGCAAAGGTCAGAGTTTTTGAAAATCTAGCTTTATGGTCATTGCTAGTGTTTTTTCTTTTTCCTTCTCCACTACAAAGAACAGCACAGGAGAAAACAGAAACAAATTTGATTGAAAATTTGGCAAACAAGTGATAGTGGATTACGCTCAGCCAAGAGGAAGCAGGGGGATACAGCTTCTGAGCATAGAGGGATGGGAAAGGTCATAGTGACCCCAAATCTGGGCCTGCAGATGGTGAGAGCACCCCCATCTGCAGCCAGCACCTGTGGTGGGGATGCAGGACGGGTCCCTGCTTTGGGAGGAGAGATTTCTGCCTGCACAAATAGTGGGACACTTCCCCTCTTGGAAAGAAAGTGGGAGACTGTCTGCCTGTTCCTAAATGAGATGCACTTCTTTCCTCTGACCAAGTAAATAAGGAATATAAGATTCACACATAATTTCTGTAGTTCTTGATGCTCAGTGAAGGCTTTAGAGACTTCATCTGAGCATTATCATGCATCCTGTTATCACACTAAATCCCAACAACTCCAAAGAAGTCAATATTCAGTTAATATTTATTACATCTGCATCTTCGCTAAGGAAATGCAGCTGAGGTTTCCTCTGCAGATCTAGCTACCAGCTAAAGATTCACTGAGATCTCTATGCGAGAAAACATAGCAGTGATATCCAGAGAGGTTTTTATTTTAATAATAATTTTTTCTCCCTGTATTCCATTCCTGCTGCTGATTTTCAACCCTTCCTCTTGGCTCAGGACCTCAGTTAAAGCACAGAGCTAGAATGTTCTGCATTTCATTTTGCCAGCTCCAAAGTTAAGGAAGCTTCAGAAAGTCAAAATGAAAAACAAGAAAGAGAAAAGTGAAGGAGGGGGAATGCCCGAATCTACTTATATTCTTTATATTTCATATTTAATGACAGAAAGGGAAAGAAAGGGGGAACACAAGAGCTCCTCTTTTGATGAAAAACTATAGATAAAAAAAGTTGTTGTTAATTTATAAACACTTCTGAAGGGAAATTGTTGACCACTGCCTCAGAAATATGTCTGCACTCTTGTGCCCTGGTAGGGTGCTGCCTCCAGCTGCATGGCAGCACTGTGACTGGATCTGCTGGGGACTGCTGGAGACTGCTGGAGTCCTCTGCCCTGTGAAGTGGCAGTGCCACAAAACTGCTTCTGTTCTTCCAAAGAATTAAGTAAGAAACCCTGAAAGAGCAGGCCTATGGGATATAGGCCTAGTGCATGGCACTTCCACAGCCAGAGAAGCAGGAATTTTTGCACTAAAGGTGGGTACTAAATCTGCAGCCTTTCACTGGCAGCCGTGAAGGGGCTGGGGGGACAAGCTGATGAAATACAAGTTGTTTGGTGCTTTCATGCTGTCTGTGCCACCCAGGTTCTGCATTTTCATGTTCCTCTCACTCCAGAGACCTCCACAATGCCCTTACTCACCTGCTGGTCCAGGACCCTCTGGAGCATCATGCGACCAACAGTGCAGCCTTTGGGAGAACTAGGTGGGGAATAACAAGTGGGCTCTTCTTAAAAAAAGCCTGACAGCAAAACAGCCTCACCTTATGTAAGGAAACACCAAATGACGATCATCTCCCACTGAGCTCAAGCTTGAGGGGAAGGTGTCTGGCTGGAGGCTGTCTTAGTAAATCTGTGTTCATATTTATATTCAGAAGGGGGTTCCTGATGGAAAAGGCAAGGAAACCACATCTTGTCTTCCAGCACAGAAGGGCTGGAAAGTATCTTTAAAGCCAGAAGAAAACATGAAGTAGAGAATTGCTACTGGAGATGAGAACAATTTTAGGTGTCTGCAGACAATCAATAAATTCCCTGATTTTAAATAAAGGAGAAAAAGGAAGGAGGAAGTAGCTCTAGGCAGATCCAATACAGGGAAAATTGTGTCTTTCTCACTGCAGAGCAGACCACAGCTGGCTAAATAACCACACATGACTCTGTTTGGAGACCTGGCAGCAACCCTGAACATATGGCTTTTGCCACTGGGTAGGCAATTGCCTTTCTGAACAGGGATCTGGCCTGGCCAAGAGGATGGCTTTTGGCAACCAAAAGGCATAACAAACAGACTCAAAAACAAAGCAAAGATTATAAATGGAAAATAGTTATGTGGTAAAATAGTTTCTGGAACAATGTGGGAGGCTGCGTCCCTCACAAGCAGCAAAGCCTCCACTGAGCTATGCAAGGTAACTGCAATTTCAGTAAATTACACAGGACAGTTATTCCCTTGGAGGGAGTCACAGACCCAGCACAAGTGGGAAGGGGCCCCTGTGGGTCTCTGTTTCAGTGTATGACTACTCTGGATTAGAAGAGTTTTACGCCAGGGAAAAGTTTAAGCTAATCAAAGTCTTCCTTTTTCCAGCTTGCATCTGCTGAAGATTATTAGGTCTAAAGGTCTAGATTCTCTAAGATGTCAGCTGTTCAATGTGTAGGCTGTACCACACTCATTTTAAATTTTGATTTGTTGAGAGGACAGAATGGGAAATAAAATAATTTAGATACACAGAGTAAGAAAGAATAAAAAAAAAAAAAAATTCAAATACAGGGAACCTAACAAAAGACAATTAATCAATCTCCAGAGGACAACTGCTGTTCTTTGAAACCACAGTAGGGGACATGATAAGAAAGACTAGATTTGGGACATAAGACAAAGGTCTGGAGGTTACAAGAGAAACTAAATTAATAAAATGGTAAGCTATGATTCAGAGCATGACTATCCTAAGGAACCTGTAAAAATGACCCTGAGAAAAGTTATTCAGAAATACTAACTACCCTTAAGAGTCTGATCTTCCTTGCAGCCCCCTTAATCCAGACAATGAGCCATTCAGAGATATTGTACACATTGAAATAAATCTCTTTTCCGTATTATTTCATAACCATCTTCACATCACTGGGGAAACATAATGTGTTAGAGAAAAACAAGTCTAAAACTTTTAAATGTATCAGCTCAAAAAATGGACTGCTATCATAAATATTAAAGGAAAATCTGCAGTTGAGTGAACATCATTCATCATTTCTCATGACAATCACTTTTCCTTAACTGGAGTAGATATTTCATAGTAATAAAGATAAGTTCTTGTTCTAAAAATTGTGTTCTTAAAAATCTATTGCCAAAATCAGAACAAGCATGCTGTTCTTCCATCCAGAAGTTCAACTGTGCAATACAAAAAAAGGATTAATAAAAGCTAATAGAAACTAAATGCTTTTACAGTGAACCCTCAGAGGGTCCCAGCTGCTGTTGTTGTTATTGTCTCCACTGCAAAAAATTCACTCGAATCTCCTCTTATCTCATAGCCTAAAAACTACATCTTGTTTATCAATATGCACAAGAGCACAGCAGCTCTCAACTGCTTCAAATGAGGGTAGGATGAAAAAAAGGACACAGTTAAGTGAGAAACAAAGGCTTCCAGACAAAATCATTACCAGGTTTTGACAAGAGCACTGCAACTTACACCTGGGCATTTTTTAAATGATAAAGATTTACTAACTGTAAAGAAGGTCTTCAGATTTTATTTCATTTTTTTCAGAAGAATATCCTGCTACACATTGGTAAAGATAAAAGTGTGCCACCAGCTCATGATCAACATCTGTCTGACAAGGTCCTCTGGGTTTGCTGGGTACCAGAAGAGCACAGACTGCACCTTGTGACTGCCAAGGCAGAGATCATCCCATTAGTGCACCAATATTGCTTTCTTCACTTGCTCATCTCTCATACCAGCTCTGAATATTAAACAGGGTCTGTCTCATAGGGTATCTGTAAGACCAGAGCCCAAGCTCTGATTGTTGACCCCCCATATGACTCAATGGCATAATCTGCAGCCAGCTCCTTATCAGAATCTGGTGGTTTATTTCCTGCAAAGAGGTATCAAAAAGCAGAAGCAGAAACCTGAGAAAAGGATACATACATTCATCCTTGTAGGAAAACTTCTGAAAAGTGGCAGTCTTTACCCTAGCAAAAGAGCATCTGACAGATAATATGGGATAACTACTATAAATACGTATTGAGATGTCAGGAAGAAGATGGGAATCAATGACATCAAATATTCAAAGAGGAAAGAAGATAACAGTGAGCTTAAAATAATAAAATGGGAGAAAATGCCCAAGACCAAATTGACAATAGGAGACAGCTAAGAAATTAGTGAATCAACAGTGAAATAAGAAAAATACGTGTTTTTTATCCCATGTAGCCTACATCTCAAATGCTTCTTCCTGTGTTGACTCACATTAAAATGATTTATATGTAAGCAAGAAATCTGAAAGGTGGAATATAGTGGTTATCCTGTAATGAGACAGGGCTCCCAATCTCATTTCTTACCTAGATGGACACATTTGGATGTAACTTGTTGATTTATAGTAATGCTGTCCAAAAGGTTTTTAGTTCAGCTTCTTTGGAAAGTCCCTGTAAATTAGAACCTGACTGCAAGCAATTGTTAGAAATTCAGGGGTGCCTGAAGGTAATTATTTCTGATTCTCATTCAAGGATGATTTCCCCTTGCATTTTCATACAGTTTGGGAATACCTGGTTAAAGATCACACCAAAAATAGAATTCTGCCTTTTCTATAATCTGTGTGTGTGTAAATAACAACCTGCAGCATCCAAAGGGACTGAGTCCATTGCTGTACATTTTATGCATTTCCTGCACTGGAAATATTTTGTTGTTTCTTAGGGACTCTCTCTAGAGGTACCTCCAACTTTGCAGGTATTTCACTGGGAAATCCAGGAGGTGTTTCACATCTCGGAGCTACCAAATGACCCAGTTTCTAATAAACCATCAATGACCCATCCCTTCATACCACCCCTAGTCTGTTTTTTTTCCCTTTAAGATGCACTTCCCTTTGCATGTTATGCTACCACAGCCATTTCAGATGCAGCTGTCATTATCTTTGCTACTCATCAGCTTTTCAATATGTTACCTTTAGCATACACAGATGAGGAATGCTCATTAATTTTACTGTAGCCCTACTCATTATTTAGCTCTGTATCTCCCAAAAATAAAACACATGACGGCCTCTTGTCATCTGCAGCACAAATTGCTTTTAAGAGACAAGCTCCCCTTTTTAATAGGAAAAAATCACAACTTTACATTTATCATTAACAAGAGTAATAAAAACAACTGCAGCACAAATGTGCTGTTTCTCAGAGAAAAGCAAATAATTACTGAGGTAACCAAATATCAGAGACAAACTATAAAGATGTGTAAATTGAGGCAAATGAGGGGGTCTTTTGAAAGAGCACCAGTTTAGCACCAGGGGAAGAGACAATTAAGTACAAAATTCTGTATATTATGATGAATTATGTGAATAGGTTTCATAAACCCATCTAGTCATACTAATTCCAGTTAGTATACAGAATCATAGAGCAGAAAAATAGAATGCTTTGGGTTGGAGGGAACCTTAGAGAGCATCGAGTTCCAACCTCTGTGCCATGGGTAGGGACATTACCCATTGGAGCAGGTTGCTCAAAGCCACATCCAGCCTGGCCTTGAACACTGCCTGGGATGGGGAATCCACAACTTCTCTGGGCAATCTATTCAAGTGCTTCATCATCTTCACAGTAAAAGCATTTTCTTCTGTACATCTAACCAAAATTTCCCCACTTTCTGTTTGAAGCCATTAGCCCTTGTCCTGATGAAGAGTCCTCTCCAGCTTCCTTGTAGGCCTACCCTTCAGTAGGTATTATCCTGTACTTATTAATTTATTAACCTATAAACTCATATGTTTTAAAAAGCAGTAGAAAGACATCTGAGGAGGAAAATTATATTTGAAGCCAAGACTGCTCTGGCTTTTAAGATGTTTTGATGGCAGCACATGATGCTGTGCAGGTCTTTGTTCTGGTGTGCATCTCTGGACAGCTACAGACTCTACTTGTGCATTTTGATATTCCTCACCCTCTCCAAGAGCAAAGCCATCTCAAGACAGGTGTCTGAGCAGCATTCAATGCAACATTTGAGGAGAACAGTGTGGTTTTTCATGTAGAAAATATCTCATCTTTGCTGCTTTATTTCAGACCCTTGAAGTCAATTTTCCCAGCCTGTGGCACAGCCTAAATCCAAGCACCTGCAGGTAAAGTCCCAGACACTGAAACCCAGCAGACAGTCCCTCTCCTCCAAAAACTCACCTTCCTCTCCAACCCAATCAGACTCAACAGAATGGAAAAAGGAGTCAGCTGTGATTCCAGGCTCCCTAAATGACCCAAGATCCTGAGAGTTTTGCCAAGAGCAGCCAGCTGAGTGTGCTGGCACAGCCAGGGATGCTCTTAGTCACAGCTGTTCCTTTGGTCATAGTCAGCTATTGTTGCTTAAAAACATCACTCCTGGTCTTTCTGCTATGCTGTGTAGCACTGCATTGCCATCCAACAGGGACAAACTACAAAAATGTCATTCTGATGAAAAACGGAATAGCTCCACATTGGTCATTCTCATTAGAAGGCTTTATTGACCAAAGAACTTATTACCACAGTACCAAATGCTGAAGGACCCTGTCAGGTTCTGCTGTGTGAGAGCTGAGTCTGTAGCCCCTGTGCAAAGCTTTACACGACCTCCTCCAGCTCCACTATCCAAACAGAGGTTTTCAGAGGCACTAGGTAGGCAGGAACATCACACATGGCAAGAGGGGGCATGAGCTGGCACAGGCTGCTCCCCTGGGTGCAGGTCCCATAAAAGGTCTCCTCCTGGCAGATCTAAAAACAGCAGCTAAGTACATCCCATGGGCTACTCCCCTCTGGGGATCTGTCCCATGCCCTCATCTTCAGCTTGCATGGGGTCAACATCCAAATATGTTAATCAAAAGCTGCCTCTCTCTACTGCTCCCCCACCCTCTTCAAAGTTCCCCTCTCATTGCTTTTTCCTCTTAACCCCTTGGCAGGCCTCCTGCATACTAATCAGACATCAGTGGGTGCTTTCCTAGCCAGCCACTGTCTCAGTATTCATTCAGATTTTAGACATCCCATGCAGCATCCCTGGCTGATTGCTGGATGGCTGACTTGCCAGATACACAAAGTCTGGGGGTTGGGAAAATAAGCATACAATACTGCCCTGGTAAAAGAAGCCACTGCCTCTGAAAGGCAGTCCTGCTTGATTTCTTCCCTTTGTTACCTCAGGATCTAAAGAGAAAGCAGGCAGACATTTCAGATTTTAACCTCCAGCATTAAAAAAGTAATAAAAAAATAATAGTAGAACAGTAAGTGTTTTCAGGCAGAAGAAAGTGAATAGCAGCATTTCTTAAACTGTGTTAGGTAAGAGTGAAACAAGTAGATTTTATGATCTTCAAGTGCCACTGTACTGGGCTGAGTATAAGCGATAAAATGGCTTCATGCCTCTTACGGCAAAATTCAAGCTAGAAACATGTATAAATAAAATTATTCCCAGTTTCCTAATAAAAGACAAACCTGTTTTATATAAATAAGTTAAACAGTGACAATCTAAATGGATTTCTGAAAGTTCCCTGTCTTCCTTTGAACTATTAAATAAATGCAGCTTTGTCCCTTTGGAGCTCTAATGAAAATCCCATCAAAATCCAATTTACAGTATGCTGAGACATAGTGCAAGTTAGGAGTGTAAAATTAATTGATTTGCCTTAAAGAGTTATCGAGACTGGATTTGTCAGTCACATTTGGATGTGAAAGTCTGTTGTGTTTTAGCAGGAAGATGCTCCTTCTCTCACAGCACTTCAGACTAGCAATAGTCATTTCTTTGGTAATCTCCCCATATGCCCCTGGCTGAGCTGAAGACACGATCACACATCTCTGCAGGAAGACTGTGGGGCACTCACCCTGCACTGAACCTCCCCCTGCCTGCCCACTGGCTCTGGCATTTGCTGCTGGGACAGCTGGGGAGGACATTTGTTCCAGCTCTCCTCAGCTCCTATCCTGGAGAAGGAAGCTCCCAAGCAGCACTAATGGTGTGTGTAAAACCAGCGATGCTATGTAGGATCCCAAGCCTGGCTACAGGTGGAGTCAAGCCCACAAGGTACACCTGATTTCCCTCTTCTCCCCTGCTAACAAAATTCTGGGATGTGGAATTCTTCCCCCTCCTGCTTTCCACCTGGGATGCAAGATACCAGTTTCTCTAGTTACACCTGAACTGCAAGACTAAATCAAACCCAAGATTTTGGAAAAAAAACTGAAATAAAATTCTGCAAGTAATGTATTTGCCTAAGAAAAAAATAAAATAAATAATTAAAAATTATCCATTGTTTATGTCAAATTCAGCAGTGGGTTTGAAATAAGATTTGTTAGATGAACTACAGCCAAAAAATGGAGGAGAAAGAGTCATTACCAGCTTGCTGTATATTTAAGGCTAAAGGGGTAAAGTGGGTGAACAGAGCAGGCTCAGTTTCCTGTCACATGTGAAGGGGTAAGATAGGACAGCCAGAGCTCCCTGTAGCCTGGGAATGTGCCCTAAACATCATGCTGTACAACATTCCCAAGTGAGCTGGACTTCTCTCCTGGTAGCTCTATTTGAAGTTTTGTAGAAGAGGAATGGGGCAAGAGAAGTTGACTACCAATGAAATACACCCAGGATTCAAACCAGTGCTGGAATTTGGTCTCTGTTTCCACCATCCTGGTTGGCCTGATGATGACAAACTGGAAATGAAAGCTGTTGTTTGAGCCTCAAAATAAGGGCCTCCTCCAAACAAAGAACCACAGGTTACTATTATTTTTACTTATTTAGTTCTAATACATCTGGAGTGAAGACAGACCTAACATGGATTTGAACTGAGAGAAAAAGAGTGCATTCAGTGCAAGGAACACACCTGAAGATGGACTCAATTTTGTAGTCATTACCCTTCTACAGATCAGAGTTCAAACCTTTTCTACTTCCTCAGCTTCCCCTGAGATTTTGTACAGTTCATTTATGGTCTGCACAGACTCTTCTTCTGTGGATGGAAACCCTTCATTTCCCACTCCTCTGCCAGTGTGGTCACTCCAGACTGCAATTTCTGTTCTTAAAGCTGGAGAGACCTCCCATGGCATCACAAGGGTGTTTTTAAGATATACAACACCAAGAATGACCACTCTTGGCCTTTATGTGGCAGCTTGGAGAAGAAAAAAGGTATATTAAATGCATCTTTGATGAACATAAGCGCTTGCTCCAAGGAACAGCAGTGGGCTTGCCAGAGGATGCTGCCCAGTGTGCTGGGAGCACAGCAGAAAGTTGCAGCTTGCTGGGAGATACAGTACTCATTTATGGGCTTCCTTCAGTTTTCCTCCAGTGCTTGCCTTTCCTCTTTATGCAAGTCTTTGGACCACTTGATAGGAGCTGCAGAGAAACTCCTTTCCCTCTGTCACCAACCATGCTTTAATATTGTCAGCGCAGCTCTTCCTCAGACAGCAATGTTATTCTTTCTCTTGTTTGTAACAAGGTTAAAGCAGAAATTAAACAGCAGCTTGACAAGGTGCATAAATGCTTAGAAGATAATGTGGCTTTGCTGGCACTGAGCTTGGACACCAAAATATGCACGTACACAAGCTGACATGCCAGCAGCTCCAAACAGGAAAGCTGAAGTGACCATTTGTTCCTCGTGTGACAGCTCCTTGTCTGCCCAGGAAGACTCGCACTGAACCGATGCTTCACACAGGAAATACATCAATTGTAAGTATTTCACAATACTCCTTGGACACCCTATTTTTGGTAACTTTTAAATACCTCTGCACATAGCTTCTGGATAAGAATCTAAACACGTTTTTCAATCCATTGGGAGGGAGAAGGAGCCTAATTGTTTTTCAGTTTTATTTAGAAATAGAATTACAATGAGCAGCATGAAACCCAAACTTATTAGCCGTGGTAGGAAATAGGATTTAATATAGAAGTAAAAATAGCCCAGCTCTACTTACCCTAATGCAAAAAGCATTAAGAGATGCAAACTCCTAAAACAGGGAGAGATCTTTTTAATTTTCCTTTATTTAGGCCTGTCTTCTAAATGTCTGTGCATGGATGTGAGATGAATATCTAAAACAGTAATAACTGCAGCTAAGTATTACATAAAATGATTCATGCCTATCATTACCTAGTGCTTTTTGCCCCAAAAGGATTGCACAGAATTTACAATCTGCAGCTGAAATATAGTACATAAAAGCACAATGCTCCATCCATCACTGATAGGAACTGGTTCAGGTATGAAACATGATAGGAGTTTAACGGCAACAATGCGTCAGAGTTAAAGACAAGAAGCTATTAAATCCTGTTACTGATATTTGGGTAGGCAGAATGTCATCAAAAGGAAACTTCCCTGTTCTCAGAAGGCAAATAAACAATCGAGAGAGTAACATAAGTGGTCAAGAGCTTAATTAAAATTTACCCTGAGAATTTAAACTCTTAAAAATCAAGCAGAACAGTGCTGAGAGCTGTAGCACATTGTATCTGTGATGCTTAAAGGGCCTGCATTGATCTTCTTTCTCATCACTTCTGAGCATTTCCCATTTTCTTTATGGAGGGTGATATCTAAGTGTGGGGACATTGGGAGGAGGGCTGGTTTATTCCCAAAATGATTAAGAAGGCAACAAATGTTTTCCAAGCCAGAAATACTTAGAAACCTGAGACTTCAGCAAGTAGAAGAGGCCCTGGTCTCTGTCCACTCTAACTTATTTACAAGAAATTGCCTCTAAATCAACTTTCACATGGCTTAAGCTTTATTAGGAGATGCTGTTCCTGGCGAGCTGAGTTCAGCTGCTCTTTTCAAATTGGATGGGATTTTATGGAGTGTAAAGGCTGTGGGTTTGGGTAATTTCAACTTCAGTCTCTCCAAATCAAGTCTGAAGTAACAAATACAAGCACACATGCAGACCTACCCCAGGCCCACACTGGAATCATGTAATGTTTCGCCTACAGGAAACTTTTCCTACCTAAATGCTGACCAGAGACAGCCCTGGTCTTGACTCTAGCACACTTCTAATTGAAGAAATGTTTGAGGGACAGCACCTAAAAACATAATCTCAGGCTGCTTTTGCTGTGCTTTTAGGCGCAGGTCATTTGTCCTTTCTCCCAGGATGTCTCTTGGGTCTAATCTGACACAGGTTCCAGCATCTAATTTGAGCTAAGCCATGGTAAATGACAGGATGATCACAAATAATCTGATAGAGAGGAGTGGTCATGAATCCTGCACCAGTTGACACTGGCCTGAGAGAAGAGGGCACTATCTACATCCCAGTCTCTTCAGTGCTCCCTTCTCCTTCACTGGTATAAGTGCTGGCATAATAATTACAAGCTCCTACACATTGCCCTACTCTATAAAACCACTGCCTGCCAACCAAGCTGCCATAATGCACCTGTGAATGTTTCCAGCCTTTATCAGGGCTGTAGCACATGGTAATACATGGACTTTCACTTTTCCAGGAGGGTAAGATAGGCCCTGAGGCTGGTGCCTGCAGCACAGCTCTAACTCCTCATCTAAGGCTGTGTGGCCACTTGGGACCCTTGGGACATGTCTGTGAGCTGGGTGTGGACAGAGCCCAGCTGAATCAAAACTCTTACTGGTTTAGCTCAGCCAACAACACGGGGCATGCAGCAGGTCTGGTGCCTGAGACTTGGTTTATGTGAAACACAATTCATTTGGTGCAAGTGGAAATTGATCTGATTTAAAATGGATGATCTGACCCCGTATGTACATACACCTTTGTAAATCTATTTGAATTCAGAGTGTGATTTTGACTGGCAGTTTCATGCAGTCTGTCCTGAGAAGCCGTGGAAGTAATTGCACATTTCAAACTGACTACACAGATAGCAGTCATAGAGATCCCAAAACCTCTTTGACATATGGGGACAGATTCCTAAGAAATAGAGGTTTCAGACATGATTGACATGCCAGTCAATCTCCTTCCTGACCAAAAGAGGAAAACTATCAGTTCTCATTGATGTTTGCTTCCTTTATCATTACAGACACTTGCAGATTTGGGATCATGAATGTATCTACAATACAGAAGATCTGCCTCTAGCAATTGTCTTATACTGTGCTGCAATGCCACATGCAATTAGGACTGCTCCTCCAACACATCAGACAGGTGTACTTCTTGTCCAGAATTATTTTTCATCTGACAGCACTGTGAAGGGAAGTGGAAAAGACAAGTAGAGAAAGCAGCTAAAGCAAATGGGGGCATTCACAGTGCCTGGGAAAGTGGAGAACCTGAAGGAAAAGCATGTAAGTTGCAGGAGGAGAAAGATCCCCAGTCCAAACCTCAAAAAACTGAGGCTGGCTTCTCCCAAAGGCCATTGAGGGCAGGTATAGGCTACACTACTCCAGCATAGGTATGTGTTCAGAGATGATGCTATGGGGTGCCCAGCATCTCCCCCAAGGGGAGAGAGGCAGAGGAAGCCAAGTTGTGGTGGGGACAACTTCCTGCACACAGCCTTGGGGTTACATTCAGCTCAGTCTCCCCTGCACTTCAGGCTCCCTGGGCTTCTGCTATCTCTGCACTCCTCTTCTTACAAACCACTTCCCTGCTCTCCTCGCTGGGTTGTTTGTGCTTTTGGGAATCCACATCAGCAATATTTGGTGCTTGTGTGGCATTTTTCAGAGGCAAAGCTTGAAAAATAATCCTGTGCCCTGTCAGTCTCAGCAGTGCTCTGTGGAAGCTGCCGAGCCAAACGGGGCTGTGGAGGGTTAGGGGAAGAAAAACTCTGTCCCCAGAGATCAGAGGAATGGGATTGAATATGCTAATGAGAAAAAATTGATGTCACTATATAGCTATCAGTATTTTGCAGACTTCTGTTGGTATCAGCAAACTTTTGATCAGGTTTATAAAGCTCCTTTTTCCAAATGAAAAAAAACACAGATCAAAAGTAAAACCTCTCTGAATTTGGATTGCATGGGCTATTCTGCAGTCAGATCCCATGACTGCTCTATCTGCTGTTCCCCTTCTCTGCTTTGATACAGGCAGAAGGCTGTGAATCTCTCCCATCTCACATAGCTGGGAATGGGACCCTGAGTGTGTGTGCAGAGATGTTTGACTTAAAAGACCAATTCAAGTGATCTTTGACCTGGCCAGGGTTTGCCATTTTCAGATAAGAAATAAAAGAAATGTTCAGCTATCTAGGAGATACCTCTCTTCTCTTCAAACATCTAAAGTACCAGCAATGCAATGCAAGATGTGTGCAAAGTGAAAATAAACACTTCATCTATGATTTTAATTGTTAAAGTAACTATCTCTTCCCTTTGCAGGAAGATGTGTGAATTCATACAGTAAAATGCCATGTATTTGATAAATAGACCTAAAGAGCAAGCCATCTGGCATCGAAAAAATATTGTGACAAATCTGACACTGTTTTCATAATTTTATGAATTGTTTCCCACAACACAACCAAACAGATTAAAGGTCACTGAAAAGGGAAAATGTGCATTTGTGCGTGGTTTGCTTCCTTATGCCTTTTGTTGGTCTGTGAATGTGAGATATTTTACCTTTGCTTTTAGGAAAGGAGGGCAAAGAGGAGGTTGTGGGAGGACAGAGGGGCCTTTGCCTTAGAAACTGAAGGCAAATCATTCAGCCTTCCCTGGAGACCCTGACTAATCAGGGAATCAGCAGAAGCCATGAGTATGAAACCTGGCTCACAGAGAGAATACCTTATTTTTATTTAGGCTATTATTTATTTTTGTTAGTATCTATTAAAATTCAACCATTTCTCTTTTTTTAAGAGTCATCAGTTTCTCTTCCACATGGAGACCTCAGTGCCATCCTGAAATGAATCAATATTGATGCCAGAATGAAGGACTATTTTAAAGTTAGAGGCTGGAATTTGTGTAACTATAGCAGGAGAGGCCTTTCCTCCTTATTTCAAGGAGATAAAAGTAGAGGTGCAAATGTTTTTAGGCATCTTATGAGCCTTTTTCCTGTGGAAGCCACCTCCTTTATAGAGGAGCTGTTGGTTGAGGTTGATCACTGCTGTCTAGAATTGAGGGTGTGTCCCTGATGAAGCCTACAACTCCCAAAGCTTCCTCAGATGCTCCTAGGCACAACAGTGTTTGTCAAAGAGATAATCTGAAATCTCTCATACATGGTTGTATCTTCCCAGAGGTTGATGACTGTGTTGACCAGACCTTAATGGTTGAACCCAGGCCCTGGAGATCAAGGACCATCAGCTGAATTTTGAAGCCTAAATTATGTCAAACCAGTCTGTGCAACAGGCATTATTACAGCAGGTAATTGGCTCATTTTATCAACCAGGAGCCTCCACAGAATCTTTGTTACCAGTTTAGGAGTTTCATCTATATTTTCACCAGCTCCATGCAGTGAAAGGGATTTTGAGATCCAGGATAGGTTTTACTCTTAAGAGTAAAACCCATAAACCCCAGGCTCAAGTTCTGGCTTTATAAATTTTTTGACTGAGTTCTTATGGATGATAGTACAAGCAAGTTTTCATGCATGGTCCATACACACCATTACCTATATTGGTGTAGGTTACATCACCATGTTTGTGAACTCATTTTCACTCAGAAACATAAGACAATGAAGTTCTCAAAAACAGTAGCTGCTAGTTTGCAAGTTTCTCTTGCAAAGCTCCAGGAAATAAAATTGTTCTAGAGTGTACTTTGCTGTAACAGAAAAGAAAAAAAAAAATAAAGACCTCTGCAAGTAGATAAATTAACTGGAGTATAATTGCTTGAGGCATTTCCTATCTTTACTTGTCAGAGGACAGATAAGAATGTGGAAACCAGTGTGTTTTAATTAATGTTTCCTGGGTCCCATTTACAAGATTGTTGATCTGTTTAGGCTTTTCAAATCTCTAGATTTTCCATTAAAAAATGAACTTCCAAATGCTGAGGGAAATGACTAAGTGGTACTCATTTAATTGTCAAGCACAGAAGCAACTACTCCCATCTGAGTTAAGTGCTGAAATGGCACTTAGTGACCGAGGTGTGTGCTCTGTGCCAGCAAGGACACAGAGCTCCTGGTGACAAAGTCATTCAGAATTATGAAAAGTTGCACTCTCTCCTGTGTTTAGGAAAAAACCTAGATTTCCATGATCTGCTACATGCTGCATTATGTAAGCAAAACTAAAATAAACTAAACCAAACCCATACTCCTCCAATCTTGCGGCCTCTCTCCCTTTCAAACATGACCAAGTGAATTGGTTATTTGGGCCAAGAGACTTGGGGAAAAGATGCTTACTGCAGAACAAAGGAAAGCCTTTAGGTTAATGCTGTATTTAAACTCCTTAAATGTAAGCAACAAAAGTGTCTTTGGAAGCTACAGACCACATTGAGAGCAAAGAAGTCTGTCAGGATTGAATGTTACTTACATCCTGTCCCACACAGGCTTTTGTTGTGTTCTGCCTCCCCCTGATGATCCAGGATTCTGTCACTTTTTTACTAAGGGTATGTTTTATAGCATGTTATTCCAACGAGACACTTTCAACATGAATTTGAGACCTGGTGCCTTGAGCTAATGATTCTTCCATTTAGAGCAGCAAGTGAAGGGACTGGCATGGTGAGGGGGTACTGTCAAAATGTGAAGAGGGGTGTTATTGTATGCACTGATAGGGCCAATCCCCTCACGCCTTACAGAGAGATTTTAAGTTTGACCAAAACACAGCCAATTTAAACACTTGCATTTGAGCAGGGGTCCAGGCAGGCTGTCCATTACCAGAGGGAGCAAAAGGAATAAAGAGTGATTGTCAGCTCCAAAACTGGGGGCAGCCTCCAGATACTCCAGTCCTGGTCCTCTGTGAGCATCTTGCTTGAACACAACCACTATTCCTGCTGTGGCTGCAGGTACTTATTTTTTGGAAGCCTTCACTATCATCTCATTTCTTCAGCAAGGTAAGGAACACAGATGTACCTCAAAGAATGGTGAATATCTCAGGAATTTCTCTGCTGAGCAAATGATTCACTGAGTTTTTAGCCCTCAATACTGAACTAAAATCTAACAAGAAAAGCTCAGAGTGGGAAAAAAAGTTCACTTAACTGCAGAGAAGGATTTCTGGTTGCAAAGAAAATGAATGCAATGATCTGTGTAGTTTGAACTATCTGTGGAGATGTCATTCATCAACAGATAATGCAATTTATTCCTCAGACGTTTCCCAGTGTCTCAATAGCACTGATAACAAGATCTGTACTGCCAGGATCTAATTGAGTTTAAAGTTTTCCTGCTTAGTGGAAGTCTTCAGAACAAAAAGAGTCTGGCTCATATTTCTGAAATGAGAAACCTTTGCTAAACACTACCAGTAAAGTAGTGAAATTGGTGATGATAGACCTAGCAGGCTGAAATGGTCACAAAGAGAATTTGCTTCTCATTTCTTATATTTTTCTGTTCCCAAAGAGTTGTATCAATAGATTTCTATGATAATTTTATCTTCTCTATGCACCCTGGAAAAAACTTCCTGGCTTTTTACTTGCACATGTGCTCTCTCTAGAGCAACCAACAGAAGTGACCATGTGGGAGCTACTCTGCCCAACCATATGAGCAAAGAGAAATAAAAAGGAGAAAATGAAATGAGAGCTTTCATTTTGGAGGGAAATATAATTTGCTGTGCAATAAAGGAGTGAGAAAGACAAGGGTTTGATACTGCTTGCTAGATTTCCTCAAATCCACCAGAAAGTCAAGCCAACAGTCAAGCACTCCACATTTACATCTCAGCATCAAAATCTAAGATTCAAAAAGCACACCTGAATTTTACAAAGAGTCAATCCAAAGCACCTCAAATCACAGATTTTTCAGACTAAGAACAGCATTTTTTCTATTCAGACAGAAGTTAGGATAGGGATGCTGAACTGATGAAGCCCGCACAAAATTAAGAAATAGAAATCCCAAAATGCTTGCCAGTGTTACATCCCACTGGGAATACTTAGATTTTCAAGTACTTGGATCTGGCATGCCATGCTGAGATCTACTTTGTTACTCAAGTCCATGACTGGAAGTTGATCTGGTCCCTTTGATTTACAAAGTACTAGGGCAATTAAAATAATGAGCAGAGGAAAAACACATATTGTTATGATAGCTTTGTAGGCTAACTAGTGCCCCTTTCTTTTCTATTAAATATAAATTTCTATAAAATACACACACACATAATTTGTAAGGCTGGGCCTTAAGAGCTTTTTCATTCCCCTTCCATCATTTTACAAGAGCTTGGCTAACAGAAGTGGTAGATAGAGTGCAGCGTTGTTTTGGGAGGCAGCCGAGTCAGTGATCTAATGAAATGTAATTTCATATGTGATGGCTACAGAACATGGAGTCTTGGCCCAGTATAAGGATTTTCAAACTCAGAAAAATTTTAACAGAGCTTTCAAAAAGCATTTTTGAAAAATGGTCAGCAGTGGAGGGAAAGAAGGTGAAACAGCTTCTGCCCCATTATGCTGGAGAGCTCCTGGAACAGCCATGCAGAAAAATAGTTCTGCTTTGGGCCAAATAGAAATGCTTCCAAGTACATACAAGGCATGCAGCACAACTTGGGTGGTGCTTCAGCACACATGATCACAAGAATAAGAGAATTGAAATGAGGCCTCAGTGAAGTTCATGTTTGAAAAAGTATTTTGGAGCTATTTGAATTGGGAGGTACTGCATTGTGATACAAGAAGAGCCCCTGTCTGACATGTCATCTTGACCCCTTCAGAGACAGAAACTCCAGAAGAACACGTTTCCACACAGTGTGTCACTGAGGTGAAGCTCTCCACCTGTATTCACTGCACTGTATGGTGTCACTTGATAAGCACGGAAAAGACATTTTAAATATCTCAAGAGCAAACTGGATTTTATTGAGGAAAGGAAAGAAATAAAGGATGTAGAATCTTGCTGTTTAAATGAGATTCCTTCTGGCAACATCTATTAAAGTACAGTCCTGTACTTTGGAAATGTCTTCTTTTTATTGTAAAGAATATTTTGATCCATCACATCAGAGGCAGTGAATTGTAAGACTATTATACTTCAGGGAGTCAAACCCAGACCCAGTGAATCCTGTTTCGTAATTTATCACTCAGAGGACTGCAGTTCCTGTGGCTTTTTACAACCAGTCCTTATATTAATTATTTGCATTGCAGCGATGAGAGATCAAGAGAGAATAAACTGGGGCACACTGACCCAGACACTGTATATTTCAAATTTAAAAGAAGAAATAATTCTTGCCCCAAATATCTCGAAGCTCTGCAAACCTGTGCAGAGGGACTCCTGGGAAATTATGTTAAATAGAAGAAAATACAGTTCCTGTAGCAGGATTGTCAAGCCACCCAGGTCAATTGGTCCATGCAAAACAAGCAAGGAAGCAGCTCAGTATCTGGCAGGGATTTTACCCCTCACCCCAGGGGAAGTTCTCTAGCTCAACGCCCCTCTCAGTGCTGCAACTCTGCATTGCACCCAAGAATGCAGAAACCTGTGGTAAATCTGATTCTGTAGGAAAGAATACTGATTGTCCACCCACACTGTGTTTTCGGCCAAGAGTGGAGTGTCATCCATTCAGCCCATCACTGGCATCCAGCAGTGCAGTGAATTTCTTCCCAGTCCTTTATTCTATTCCAAAGGATAAAACCACTCTTACAAGGAGCCAATTCAGCTGAGATAATGATTCCTGCATGACACAGTTTAGTATTTAATAGACATAACACCATCTGTTCTAGCTTTAAACAATAAAATCTGAGACAACAGAATCAGAAGCTGCAACCAATAAAAAAAAAATCGGCCAGAGGTAGAGGAAGGAGGTGAGCGAATACATGTAGTGCATGCCTAGAAAATTATTGCAGGGAAAACTTTCTCAAGGTAGTCTGCAAGAGAGAGCTTACTGCTACTTTCTGTATTCTGCACAGCATGTATCTATATTTTGTCTTATGTTTTAGAAGCAAACCAGTGGGGGACAGAAGGGAATAGAGCTCTACCCTGAAACAGTGAACCCCCATCAGTGCCGATTTCTTTACAGCAAACAGGGATTTACAGACAAGCCTTTTTCTGATACTGGAGAGATGACTAGATTAAACGCAGTGGGGAAGACAACACTTTTCTCTCTGGGATGCAGACAAGTCTGACTTGGACCTAGGGTTTATTTCCTGCTAAATCCAGGGTCTGCATTTTCCACAAGGCATGTCTTTGCCAGCAATACAGCACTGAGGGGCAGCAATGTTTCTGGAACCAAGAACAATACATGGAACAGCTTCAAGTTATGGTCATAGTAAAGTCACAGGTAGACTATGTTCCTTCTCTGCATAGTTTCCTAGACACCTCTGCCAGTGAGCTAAAGCAGCAGTTTGGCTATTTTCACCAACCCTCACCCTGAATGTCTCTTGTCAAATAATTATAGCCTGAAGTAGATATTTAATTGTGTTTGAAAAAGTAAAATTACATTTCATACTATTTTTTTTAAGGAAAATTTTAAAGCTGAATGAAAACCAACCAAATAGATGATCAATTTTTATGTGTGTATAAGAAAACAATTGCAGAAAGGTCTGTAAGGATATGCAACAGAAGAACTAAGATTTTAGATCCAATTTTAAGCTCATGACATCTTTTTACCTTACTCCAATGACATGTGTCAAAATCAAGAATATAGCTACTATCAGGAGAGTTAAACCCATGCTACAAATACACAGTTGGAATCAGGCTCAGTGTCTGGAGGTCTCACACATTCAGTGTACTCCTATTTAAAAACAAACAAAAAAATCCTACTGTGAACAGAAAGCTTTGCCAAGGGTTTCAGAGGAATCCCATGGCAGTAACACCAGAAAAAGGATATCAAAATCCTCTGGTGTCTTTAGGAGGAGCTGTGAACAATATTTGGTGAAATACCTGGGAAAGAAAACCAATGAGCCATCTGAACCACTGCCCCTTGTATGCACCAAGAAATACACTGCAATAAATAGTTACTATACAGCCCTCAATACAGTAGAGAGACTGAAATAAAGTCTTATTCTCAATTTAAATCAAGCTAACAATACTGAAAGCCCTGCAGCCCAGCCTGTTTGTGCTACTTTGAGAACAGCTGAGTGTCAGCCTTGATTTTATTAATAGCTCAATCCAAAACACTAGTGAAATTTCAGTTGAAGAGTCTCTCAGCTTGGCTCTCAAGGATTTTTCTCTTTTCTTAATCCCTCTGCTCTTTCTCCTGAGAGTCCTCCCTGCCTCCTTTCTTGAAACCTGTTTCAGTGAAGAGTGTCTTGGATCACCCCACTTGCCTAGAAGAGGTGATCATAAATTATATCCTATTACTATATCACACAGAAATTAGAAGACCAGAGGAGATAAGTGAATGCTTGCCCTGTGCTGTCACTAAAATATATCTAGTGCAAAGACAGGTGCCCAAATCAGATTCTGACAAGATGGTCCAGACATACATTTTACTTGCATGCCAAACACTTTGTTCAAGGAGGTTGTAATTTTTTTTACTATGTCTCTTATCCTGAAGCTTTTTCTAAATTCTCTTTGTTTGCTATTCTTTGGAAACCTGAAGGGGAAGCCTCCAGCTGGAGTCAACTTCAGTAAGACACACTGTTGGACTCTGAAACTGACAGGATCATGTGGAAACAGCTGAGCAACAAAATGAATTTGAATATGAGGAATATAATGTAAAAAACTATGCAAGATGAGCTAATGTACCAAAACCTACTTTAAGGATGACAAATTTTGCAAAAATTAGTATAAAGTTAGAGCAGTAGTTTCTAATATGGCAAAAGCTCAGCTGGACAGATTTATTTCACTGTTTTAACATAGTTTTTGTAGATAGAATAACCTTTCCCTGTGAAGAGCTTGTCTAAGATAGGTGCCAAGCTGAAACTTGGATAGCACAGTACTGGTTTTGTTTGGACATCTGCTGCTACTGCTCCTATTTACATGTTTTTGGTGAATGTTTGACTTGCTTGCAATAAACATGATTGTTACGGAAGATCTGGAGCATATGCGTCACATCTATGGAACTCAGTGGTGAAAATCTTGAAGCTTGTTGGGTGCACTTTCAAGCAAGCAATGAAATCAGCTATTTCAATTCCGGATATTGCCAAAAACATGATTTTAGTGAAATAATATGTAGTCTTTTCAGGCCTGAGGCATGAAAGAATAATCACTGTATATAAACTATTTTCATTTGCTTGTTTCCTTTATGCAGCTGTAACAGGACAGATGGAAGACTTGTACTGATTAGTCAAGATAAAGCCATTGATATGCTCCTGAAGGGACTTGTTATTCTGTCATGTGGAAAAGAAAAATGCTTCTGAAGCATGTTTTCTTGCCATGCATTGTGAAATCATTAATAAATTCTAGTCATTAATACTGACTAGATCAAGACAACGGGGTATTTAAATAGTCTTAAAATGCCACACTAAATAAATAATAGTCTGGTATTTAAGTAATAACATAAATTTAAAAAATTCTCTCCTCTGAGCTGCACCTTGGCCTGGGACAGTACTGAGAGACATGAGGGCCATGAGTGCTACAGGAAAGATGTCCCACCATGCAAAGTGGAATGTCTGTGGAGCCCCAGCCACTGAGGAGCTGCCACCCACGCCACAGAGAATGAGCAGAGAACACCCAGCATCCCAGCTCAACAACAGGTACCAGCAGGTACCAGTATCAGCTCTTCTGTGCCACAGCTGACATCTGCCAGGACACAGGGAAGCATCAATGCTGACAGAAAGGAGGGATGCCTCCCTCGGGACTGTCCCCCCTACCCAGGCTGCCATGCCTGACACATATAAGGAGCAGAAAAACCTGCTGCCTAGCTACCCTTGTCTTAGGCTAAACTGTGAATAAACATGTGAGGAGTTATCCCATCTGCCTGGGGATAGCCACAAAAACTGGCAAGGTTAATAAAAACCTTTATTATTTCAAGGGGAGGGACCCTCTGTCACACCCAGTGAAGGAAGCGGAGCTCCTTTCCAAAATGGGGTCAGTTCCTTCTGTTGAGCTTCCTGTACAATTTCAAGAGACTTTCAAGGAATGCCCCTCCCATGAGGGGCAATCACAATCTTTAAAAGAAGAAAAGGAAAACAACCTGTGTACTTGATGAAAAACCTTAACTACTCTTCATAAGGGGTCAAGAAAAAAATATTATATCAATGCCAAATAAGAAAATAAATGCAGTGAACTCAGAAGCTTCACTTAACTGTCTGTGGAGAGCTGGGGTTGTGTACAGAAGAGAACCTGCATGTGCACTAATGAAAAAAATGTGAAAGCTTCATCCAGTAGTGGGGCTGTTCTTTTATTATCTGTGCTCCTGTGCTGTTTTTGCCTGAGGTAGATTTAATTTTCTTCACAGTAGCTGGTATGAGGCTGTGTTTTGGATTTATGCTGAACACAGCTTTGATGATGTAGAGATCTTTGTGTTGTTTCTGAGCATGGCTTGCACAGAGCCAAGGCCTTTTCTGCTTTCCATGCTGCCACACTGGCTGGGAAGTTGGGGTGCATGGGAGGCTGGGAGGAGACACAGCCAGGACAGGTGACCCAAACTGACCAAAGGGACATTCACACCATACAGCATCATGCTCAGTGTAATAAAGTGGGAGGAAGAAGGAGGAAAGGAGGGAAGTTTGGAGTGATGGTGTTTGTCTTCCCAAGTCACCATTATGTGTGATGGGGCTCTGCTCTCCCAGAGATGGGTGAACACCTGCCTGCTCATGGGAAGTATTGAATTAATTCCTTGTTTTGCTTTGTTTACATGGACAGCTTTTACTTTCTCTGTTAAACTGCTCTGATCTCAGCCCATGATGTTTCTGGGTTTTGCTCTCCTGACTCTCTCCCCAGTCCTGCTGGTGGGGGAGTGAGTGAGTGGCTGCGTGGGGCTTGGCTAATGGGTAGGGTTAAACCATGACACCTACTAAAATAAAGCTACCCTACCACATATAAAGCAAGCATATCTGGTTATTTGTGATCAGGCTCATTCAACTGTCCATTCTTCTGGGAGATCTCTGGCTCAGTCTGTTGGTTCCTTGTTGTTCTTACTGTATTTTGCTATGACCTTCATTTGGTTCTCTAATGTCAAGGTAAGACCAATATGGTCAGTACATTCATCACAAAGACTGATAAATAATTTTCTCAAAAAACTGTAACTGTATTTCAGTTCTGCTGCTGCATAAAAGGGCTAGAGACTGGTCTGTAATACACTGACTTGCCCTCTGAAGAAGCCCCTTTTACTGCCATGACTCTATCAAAGCCCAGAAATGGAAACAAAGGCAACAAGTTCAGACAGATATCTCAATGCTACAGGTCAATAAACTCAGAGGATACAAACTCTATCCATAAAGTCCTGCAATTGCCTTACAACACCTGTCACACACTGAAGTAAACTGAGTCACTTGCTCATGACTCACTTAGTCATCGGAGGGGTGGGCTAACTAAATCCTGATATGCAGAGATTCTTTTTGACTAGTACATAAAATACATAAAACTTTAGTGTTGTACCAAAAATGTATGCATCATCAATTAGAAGTTGTCATTAAGAATGCAGTTACTTTTTCTAAGCTATTCCTCAGTAAAGGTTAAACAGCTAAAAAAAACCCCACCAGATACAGAAGTCTTCAAGAATTGACGAATTTACTTGCCAGATTCTGCCAAGTAAAGTGGTGTCAGTAGCTGGAATTTCAGAGCATAAATTTGACAAGTGGGAATAAAACTGAGAACTCAGAGCTCAGAGATCCAATAAAGCATTATATCTGCAGGCAAAAATAAGAAGTGGAGAACTCTGTACAGAACAGTAAGAAGACCTGGAAAGCAGGAGGGAAGATAATTTAAAACTAATAACTTCATGATGAATAGCCTGATCAGAAAGTGCAAAGCAGATAAAGCCTGGCTCTCCAAGACTGGCTTGGCGATATATCAAAACAACCTCCTGAACAACCTCCAAAATGCTTCTATGGTCTCATAAGGCATGATATCAAGAGAAACAAACAAACCAAAATTAAAACTGTAAACATGGAAAAATACTCTAGGAACCTGGGAGGAAATACTTGGCAATCTTTGAGGAAAATCAAGAAGTACAAAGCAAGGATGTTAGACTTTACAGCAAAGCACAACTTAAAGCTGGTAAGGGGTTTCCTTGATCATAGAATCGCAGAATCATTAAGGTTGGAAAACACCTTCAGGATCACTGAGTCCAACCTTAGATCAGCATCCTGTCAACTGGACCACAGCATGAAGTGCCACATCCAGGGGTTTCTTTAACACCTTCAGGGACAGTGGTGGTGTTCCACCACCTCCTTGGACAGTCTGTTCCAATGCCGGACCACTATTTCAGCGAAGAAATTCCTCCTGATGTCCAGCCTGAACCTCCTCTAGCACAGCTTGAGGCTGTGTCCTCTTGTCCTGTCTCTGGTTTCCTGGGAAAAGAGGCTGACCCCCACCTGACTACAGTCTCCTTCCAGGTAGTTCTAGAGAGTGATAAGGTCACCCCTGAGCCTCTTTTTCTCTAGGCTAAGCAACCCCAGCTCACTCAGTTGCTCTTCATATGATTCATTCTCCAGAGCCTTCACCAGCTCTGTTGCCCTCTCTGGACATGCTTCTGTGCCTCAAAGCCTTTTTTGCTGTGAGGGGCCAAAACTGGACACAGGATTTGAGGTGTGGCCTCACCAGTACCAAGTATAGGGAAACAATCACTGCCCTGGTCCTGCTGGGCACACCATTGCGGATCCAGGCCAGGATGCCTTTGGCCTTCCTGGCCACACCTTGGCTCATGTTCAGTGGCTGCTGACGAGCACCCCCAGCTCCTTTTCCACAGTTCAGCTTTCCAACCACTCTTCCCCCAGCCTGTAGTGCTGCCTGGGGTTGTTGTGCCCCAAGAGCAGGACCTGGCACTTGCCCTCCATGAGCCTCATGCAACTGGCCTCGGCCCATTGATGCAGATAGTGGAAGGTAGTATATATCTGCATTTGTGTTAAGGAGAGACTGAAACACTTCCTCTCTTGGTAAATTACTTTATAAGACAGACAACACAAACACCCATTTTCCTGCCTCATAGTGACTCTTCTGGAGGGAGATAAAAAGCAATAAAATTCGACACCAGAGGAGAGTTCACCATGCACCTTTCAGAGACAGAAAAGCCTGGAAAGCCATGGGAACACATCTTTTTGTATGAGCAATTCCTGCTGAGAGAGAGTGGACAAAGACTTGCCATGCAGGGGCACAGACATGGGAGGGAAGCTGCTGTGGAATGGTGACTTGAAACAGTGTTTTCTTCTCCAATAGTCACATATAAAAGAGGGGCACTGCAGCAAGTTGGGCACAAATACTGCTGGCAACAGCTCTGCCAGAAGAGAGGAGTGCGTGGTCTCAGGTCAAATTCAGCCACATTCTTCCATTCCTGGGGAAGGGGACTGGGCAAACATCAGAGCAGTGGAGGAGGTGAAGCTGCCTGTTGCTACCCTGTGCGATGGTTCACACAATTTCACCTCAGAGGAGTCTGTGCCCACTCTCTCACAGTGCTGGATTCCCATCACTGTTTCCTCACAGCACTCCAGACAAGAGCTGCTCTCCAGGAGGTAGAATAACATCTGCTCAAATTGTCAGCGTTTTACTGAACTTGTAACACAGCAGGCAGGAGTGCAAGGGGAGAAAGGGAGATGGCATTTCAGCCGGAGGATTTAGCGGTTGCTGGGACACAGCCTGGCAGGGAGCACACACGCACCTTGCTGAGGAAGAGGCAGGGACAAGAAGGACACGTGTGCAGGCACCAGGCTCTTCTTTTCCAGGGCTATGCAGCCAAATCATTGGGGGTGCTACAGAGGAGCACATCTGGCAAATATCAAACACAGACCTGAAATAATCTGAAACTAGGATTTAAGGTTATTTGATCATCTTTTCCAGTAGAAACTTTTGCTTTTGTATGAGTATAAAAATACTCCTAAGAGAAATTGTAACCCAGAGGCACCAGTTTTATTCTGAATTGCTCAGTGTTGAAATGAGCGCAGATTTTGTGTTCATTATAAAATTCTCTTTTTTATTTTTTTCCTACATGAGTTCTGTGCAGAAAATTTCATCCTATGAAGAAGGATATATAGGACACAGAATAGAATATCAGAAGTAATTAATGATTTTGCATACCTCCAATTTTCAGGTACCAAAGTCTGAAATACCTTAAAAGGTTAAGTGAGAAGTTTTAAAAATAAGAATCAAAAAGTCATTCGAAGTTCTTTAAATTCTTATTTTTAATTTAATCACTCAATTAGCAAGTCTCTGAAACTGCAGCTTCAATCAAAGAAAACCCCAGAGCAAAAGTTAAATTTTTGTTCACACTTCTGGATATTCAGTTACACTGATGCCACAAAAACTCTGTCCTGCAGACGAAAGGACTAGATCCAGGGCTGTAACCCTGGTTAGATGCAGGCTCCTGCAGATACATGGATGACTTTTCCATGACTGAACTGACAACAAACTCTACCTGCAGAGGTGGAACTGAGGACATCTTGAGCCAAACCCACAGATTTTAGGGACCAACAGGTGTCAAAATGACCAAGTATTTGTCTGAAGACTGCATACAGCTTTGGGCAATCACTGTCACTACTTTGAAAATGAAGATTAGACCTGGAGTAGTAGAATAGCAGACTTAAAGCAATTACAAGAGGTTTCTAGTCTGGAGTAGTTCTAAAAAGCATTCAAATAGGGATGTAATGCAAGCTGCCTTTGTGCCAAATTTTATTTCAAGGGAGCATGGTTCTTTTGCTTTATAGCATCCTGCAGTCATACACCCTTTCAAGCCAAGGGGCATTGACTTTGTTTTCAGGACGCTCCAGAGGGAAAAAAAAGGAGGGAAAAAAGCTTTTAAGCCTTCAATTTCCCGCTTTCCTGCCTCCTTCATGCATTGCATTTCACTTTGTCACAGCAACACTGATGACAAGGGATTGGCTCTCGCTCTTGCTGCATGCCCAGTCCTGTGCACTGTGATGACAGTAAACACTCTGTGCCATCCCCCCTCCTCCAGCAGCCCAAAGCTCTGAGATCAAGAGGAAATCTGTTTCCCAAAAGGCAGTGAGAAATACTCCGCAATAAGGATGCTTTCCCTGAAGCAGATCCATCTCTGACAGTGTCATAAAGCATTTCAAATGCAATGGGTACCAAAGCTGAAGTCAAGAGTAACCTAAAAATTGTTCTGCCTGAACCAAAATGAGAATGAGGAATGGGACAGGAGCCAGTCTCTAGACATGGTCAACATACCCCATCCAAATCCTGAGTGATCTGGGCTCAACAGCCCTGGAGGACCAGCGTCAGATTGGCAGTTTGTCTGTCAGGTCAGGAGCTTAGGGTCAGTTTAATTTGACTCTAGCAGTTCACACACAGGCATGTCCCCATGGCCAGAGGGCTGGGCGTTCCACAAGTGCTAATGTCACTGAAAGAAACATAGGGGATTTTTTGTGAGTTCTCAGCAATCCACCACCCCAATAACAGTCCTGTGAGTAGGACTTGGAAACACTTTGAAAATGCAGCCAGCGTATCAGAATTTTCAAATCAGGTGTGGATATAATAGCCTCTTTTCTCTAAAGGCCTGTGAATCTAGGCTATGTGTATGCAAGATAAGAGATTCAATTGCAATACAGGATTAAATAAACACATGAAGTTAAATGTTCCAAGACAAAACTACAGTGAATGAAAATAGAATCACAACAGCAAATTGCCCTAATCTGACAAATTCAACAAGTCATCTAGGCTTCAGTTAATGCTATTGCCTCTCCAAAATTAGCATAATGATATTTCACAACACCAGAAGCCTCAAGTTAGTTTAACCACTGTTGTTACTGAGCTCCAGGAGCCTTGCCAAGAAGCTGTGACCTTTTGTTTACTCATCACCATTGACATGATTGATGTCATCACTGAATTGGTCTCATTTCCTGTCCTCAACATGAGACGTTTTGCTCTGTACTATACCCTCTGACACCTGGCATGGAAAACAGTCACATGCAGTGCTTTACAATAATTTTGGCTGACATAATTGCCAGGTAGTTAGAGTGACACCTCCTGCCAAGGAACTGGAGTGTCTGTGGAGATCAAGCCTTGCTGTTAGGCTGGGCATGACAGTGAAGACTCTGCTTCATGCATGCTTCCCCTCGGAGGTGGGTGCCTGAAGGTGAGAGCTGACAGACAGCAGGAGACACAGGCACTGAGCCAGCAAGAGCTAATGCTCTTTTAAAGTTGAGTTTGGCACCTAATGAAGGGAATATGAAAGAGCCACTTGAAGGAAATAGTCTGGGATGGAGAAATCCTGAGCTGTTTCTCTTTAAAAATCAAAGAGAGAAAGGGGAGTCTCTCACAAAGGCACATGTGGAAAAATAAGGGGATCTTCTGGAAATGCAAGTCTGCTGGACTGAAAAGCTTGGAGCCTTTGGAATGCTAAAGCCTTGATATTTCCGTATATCCAAGGGAAAACGAAGTGCTCTTTGAAGTTTCCACATTAAACCGGGGAAGAAGCCTGTGGGAAGGCATTCCCAGAGGGAAGGATGACACATCATTTGGCCTGCTAAAACCAAGGATGGGATAGGATGAGATTTAGAGGCTGAAAACATTAAGGAATATGTAGATTCCATCCAAAATCTAAGTTGAGATCATTGTGCCCTTTTCCCGACAATCATGTTAGAGAGGCAAAGGCAGCACAGTGACCTCCATCACTGGGGTTTTGTAGCACTACATGGGAGAAGGGCAAACACAGGGGGTTTTTTTGAGAAAGAGATGAACAGAACTGTGAGAGCATCCCTTAGATATAACAGTCTGGTCTCACCAGCAAATGTTCAGAAGAAAGCAGGGAAGAAAAAGTCACTGAAGATATAAGAGAGGATAAAATTTAGCATATACTTAGCAATTTCAGTTAAGTTGGACTAGATTTTTGTCTTTCTTTGATGGAAGAAACTTGTTTTCTAGGTGAAGGAAAATGTGGTAAATTGCATTCATTTGAACTGTGTTAAACCACTATGGAGTATTATGACATAAACCGAGAATTAATACAGGAAATTTCAAGTGATTGAGGTGACTGCAACCAACTGGGCTGAAGAAAGGTTTCATCAGGCCAGAGGAAGATTATAGGCAGAACTCATTACTGATCAATCTTTTAAATTTTTTTCTATTCATATTCATTAGTGTTTTCATTGCTTACACTATGCAATCAGCACATTTCTTACCAAGATTTCAAAGCAAGAACTCACAGTTAGTAAAGATGACAACATGAAAATTGTCTAAGAAAAACTAGAGAACCCTGAAGGGAGGAACAATGGAAATTTAATTATAAAAAGTACTAGACTGTTCACTTAAATGCCATAGTGAATCAGATACTTCTCAGTTGGATACCAAGAAGAGTAGGGAAGAGGGAGCTGGTTTACAATTGCCATCCGAGAGCTTGGTTTGTTCTATTCTAGCTGTAAGACAGGACTGAGTGGACACACAGCTGCCCTCTGTAAAGAGGGGTTAAAAGCACAGAGTTTAGTAGTAAGCAACACGAGTATAAACTGGCCAGGAATAAATGTAACTTGGAGACTATGGCACTCTGGTGTTAAAGCAGCATCCAACTGCTGAACTACCATACTTTCAAATTTACAGCTTTTATATGATCTATAAAAATTCTATAAATCAGCAACTGTGGGGGCTGAAACCATGCACAGCCCACTGGAGAAGAAGTGCACTGTGGTCATCTCCAGCCTCTGATTTCCCCTTCGAGTTGTTGGAGTTTTCCTCTGGAATTATTGCATCTTTACACATATAATCCAAACTGCCTGAAAATACTACTACTCTAAAGTGGACTTGGATTCATTGATAGTGGGAATTGTTCAATGTGGTACTCTGCAACAGTAAAGGCTCAGACCTATGGCTGTGGAGACCTGTTTTACATGCTAACTCAGTCTGCAAGTGCTTGTCCCCACATCTCTAGGTCAGGGAATGAAAGGAAAGACATAGGAATGGCTGTACAGCATAGAACCAAAGGCGACCCAGCTCCTCACAGAAGGTGTTTTCTACAAGTGCCTAAGGCAGAAGGCAGAAATAGGGCAAGTCCATAGAAATGCTTCACTTCACGCTCTCCTGGGAAGCAGGGACTGAGGCAGTCTATAAAGGTGGTAAGAGATGAAAGATTATCACTTTATTGAAGGTGATAATATCCTGCCCTCAGTGGAGTCACTGCCTTGTCTATCAACTAAGCTGAAAAAATGCCATCGAGAACAGTCTGTGTCTTAGAGAAGAGCAAATACTTTTCTGACTTATAGTCACAGGATGCTGCACTGTGACTTCCCACATAATTTATTTCTCCTGTCCCTGAGGCTTTTCCTCACAGATGCTGTTCATAGAAATTAGGGAAACTCCTACCCTAAAACTGTGCTACTACATGGTATATAGTCACTTGAATTTCTCTATATTATTTCTGTAAGAAAAATATGAATAAGTGAGAACAAGTTGACCTCCTTGGTAGGGTACTATCAGCTTTGCACTGCCCTTATCTCAACCCACAAGACTTTGTTACATTTTCTCTCCCCTGTCCAGTTGAGGAGGGGAGCAACAGAGAAGATTTGATGTGCACCTGGCATCCAACCAGAGTCAACCCACCACAAAAACAAATGCATGTAGTTCTACATTAAGATCCCATGCAGATATGTAGTAATGAACCCTCAGCACCCCAAGCATATTTCTGTTTCCTGTTGTAAGACTGCAGTGGAGCAGACCATTCTGAAAACACATAATTCCATTTCCATAGTGATAAATGCTACACTGTGAAAATCTGAAGCATATCTCCAGTGCTATTATTCTACCAGGTATTGATATTGTATACTGGTGCTCTTCTGTAAAAAAGAGAATTATTTGAGCTGTTAACTTCCCAGGCCAACACACCCCCAATTTCCTTGACTGTCCTGCTTGGTTCTGTTGTTATCCTTGCACCATTCCCTGAGGAAATTTAGATAGCAATTTCTCTAATTCACAGCAATGTACTGGCAAGCTTGGTAGCAACTCCTGTCAGCAGTAGGGATAGAAATCATATTGATTTAGACACAGATTTTAGATTTATAACACAGCTTTCCAGTGTGCAGGCAGCAGGAATGCTGTGTAAGAGGAAAATCAAAGCTGATGGCCCCCAGGAATGATGCCTGCTACAGCAATTGGCTCTTTGCCAACCATCAAGACAAAGGAGAGGGGAGATCTTCAGTAAAATAAAGTATAAGAGAAACTGCAAAAAATGTATTAGAGCGAGCCAGGCCCATATTCATCATGTACACAGTAAACAGGCTCAATAACAGGAATTTCTATGAATTTCAAGTAGGTGCAAAGGTTCATCAGTGAATGACTGGAGTAACAGAGTTCATCCATCAAAGCCTCAATTACTCCCAGTTATCCAGGAGGGGGTATGGTTTAAATACAGACCAATGCTGGCTTCACGTCAGCTTTATGCCTTCTGTGTCAGAGGGTTTGTTTTTCTGGCAAACTTGATAGCTTCTGTAGCAGCAAAAAAAGATCTCTCCAAAAAGTTTGGATGGGGGCACATGTCAGTGAGGCTCTTCTGTGGCCTGAGCCGAGGTCAGCACATCAGGAAGACCTGGGGAGGCTCTGAGGAAGCTGGAAACAAGAACATGCCCATAAAAAACAAAAAAGGAAAACTGCAGTTGCTGGAATAGTAGATAAATAAATCTGAAAAGGAATATTCCTAGATCTGCTTTCAAAATCAGGGAGAGAGGGGAATTTTTAAATCCCTCTATCCTGTCCCTTCTTGTTTTGCCACACAGGGAGACATATCTGCCTGTGGTGTCAAGGGATCCCTGTACTCTAGAGGGGAATAAGTACAAGAAAGCAGCTTGGTACACAGTGACCCCACAGCTTGGTTTACAATCAGTTGTGAGATGGGATCAGACTGAGTCTGCTATAAGCTCTTTAGTGTGGTATTTATCTTTATCCTGCTCCTCAGAAAAAGAGCACCAAGATCTGTCTCCAGGAGGTCCTGAGTCCAGGTAGACACAGGGAACTGGTAGAAGGTGGAGATTTGCACTTAAAGAGTTCCATCTTCTTCCAGTCTGGTGGTGGTGTCTTTTCTAAAATAACAATAATTATTGCGACTCGTGATTTTCATGGCTGGTGCATCCTAATTACAGATGCCTGTTCATTTCGTGTGCTCATTACACTGAATTACATCTTAGATGGAAAGTTACCATTTTATTCTCGACAAAAAACAAAAAAGAGCAAAATTTTTTTAAAAAATCAATTTGTCTCCCACACATTTGAAACTCCTCGACGGTCTCCTTCTGGAAATTTAAGTAGTTGTTAAAAAACAGCCTAAATCACTAAGAGCAACATGAGATATCTCAGCTGGCAGCCCTGCTAGACAAAGGTAAATAATGATTGTGAACTCTTGACTATGACACCAGATGTTGGAGGGGGCACCAGAGTTCTGCCCCTACCAGAAAGAAAGTGGAGACAGGATACAACATTTCCCTTCAGTGAGACTGGAAAGACGAATCAATGGAAATATTCATATTCCTTATTAAATAGTACCATTAATAAACCTAGTAAGCTGAAAAACCCCAAAAATATGACCCCCCCACAAAAGGGCTTCTGCTTCTAGTCACTCATCTGGAAAAAACAGATTTCTAGAGTTGTTTTGCCAACCCAAAGTAAGAGAGATAATTTAAAGCCATTGCTGACTTTATAAGGCTTCTAAAGATTTTCCTGACACAGATTAGAACCAGCTCAGGTGTTTTTGGCTCGTGCCACGTAAAAGCTTATCTTACAGAGTTTCATCAACCTTCAGCAAGTTGTGCAGCAGTAAGGACCAAACTTTCTCTGAGTCACATGAATTACTCAAAACTATGACTAAAAATGCCAGCTTGAAGTTAAATTCCAATTTGCGGGCTTTGCCAGTTCATGAACCTGGTGAATTCCCCCCAACCCTGTCAAATAAATGGAGAGCAGCATATGTGATACTATCCTCAATACCTCTACTACCTGCCCAGTCCAAGGCCATTTTTATGGCCTTAATTCTTTGAAGATAACAAATATCAAATGTACAAAGCTGACTGAGCTTAACAAATTTCACAAGTTGGAAACTAACTCCCCATAAATTCACAGATGCCACATAAATGGTCAGATCAATCTGCAGCAAATTTGTAGAGTAAAACTGGGACCATTGTGCACTAATACACTGAGCAAGAGCTCATATCAGGTATGTATGCATGCCCAGGTGATGCCTTGGGAAACCCACCAACTGGGAAATGTGTGATGGTCCCATTTGCTGCCATTTCCAATGGTCTCCTTGTCTTAGCACCTATGTCTGCAATGATCAGATCATGTCTGTTGGCTCTAATGGGACTCCAGGCCTTGATATCTGCCTTCCTCAAACTCTCTGTGGACAAAATAATATATAAACAATAAAATCTATTCTTTCTTTGAAAAAAAAAATGTTGAGAGTGTAAATGCCCCCTGTGTGTGATATTGCAATCTGACAAAATAAAAAAACCAACCAGTATAAACAAGTGGATTATGATGGGAAGGGAAAGAAAACACTTTTTTTTCCTGAGTATTTTGGTGTTTATTCTCAGGTTGTTGATATATTTTGTAAACTGCAGAGATTAAATAGGTCCCTGGGGCTCCCAGGTGTGAAAGATCAGCACTACTGAAAGTAGCTGAGGGAGGGAATGTTCATGTACTATATCCTGTCATCATTAAATAATTTTGCTGAATACATCAAAATGCTAAACACAAATATTTACATATAAATCAATTCATCTATCTATTCATGTTGCTAGCACAAATACACAAAACACATGCAGAAATTAAATGGGCCCCTCTAAGGCTTTCCCCCAAAAAATAATCAAAAAGGAAATTCACGATGAGAAAAAGCTGATAACCTGGGATGTTACTGAGCAGCCACACCAGCAGCTTGAGTTTGTAAACAAGCAAACGCAGCAGTTCAGAGCAGCATGAATCACCTCTGCTCATCTCAGAGGGGCATTAACATCATTCCCAGTAACGAGCGTCTAACGCATTAACACTGGGAATTATTTCACTGCTGACCAGAGGGTGAGAGCAAAAAAGAAACCTGTATGATGTACTTGGAGCAATGCCCTATTTTGGCACCGTGGTGATGGAGAAGTGCCAGCTCCCAGGTGGTCTCTGGGACATGAGACAGCTGTGCCAGGGAAAAGCCTGGTTCACCTATTCCCAAACAGAATTTCCATTCTCTGTAGGGAGGGATTCAGAACTGTAGGTAATTAATGTGACCACCTGGCTCAAACTCAGCAACCTCTGCAATTCTCATGTTGTGGCCAGTCTATACAGTCTTTACTGGTGCCAGTGATCTTGGCCAGTACTGGCAGCCTTGCTGGTAATTTTGGTTACCATTCCTCAGAGCACAGGCTTTGCTCCCCTCAAATAAAGGCAAGGATTTCAGATTTAGGCCTTCAGCATGGCAGGATAAAACCTCCACCTATTTAAATTAAGGTATGGCATTAATTCATCACCTCACAGGGCCCAAGATGGGCAGGAAACAGCACAGAGCATCCACAGAGATTTTGTTTTCTTGCAGGATCCATCATGTCCCATCTCATAAAACCTACATGACTAAAGGGGACCAAACTCCAAACACACAGTGGAGATTTTAGGTAATTATTGATTTTGTTATTCAAGTAGAAAGAGCAGTTCCCATGGCAACGAGCCCATCACTCCCTACCTATGGCATCGCTTGCTCTCATAACACAAGCTCTTTATTTGAAGAAATATGTATGTTCACAGAGCTGCCCCTTGGAGACTGATTTCCTTTCATTTCATCCTGGCATAAGCAATGAGCCACTCTGCATCTGGCTGCTTGAAACCACACTGCAAGCTTTTCCCACATTTCACAGTTTCCATGGGAAGAGCAATGCTTGCAGTCTGGGGGTGACCACCTGCCTGCCCCAAGGGGTGACCACCCAGCAGTGCTGGGGCTGATGCTGCTCCAAAGCAATTCCAGGTTTACTGAGTCAGGAATCCCCCTCTTGTGCTGCTGACTGGGTGCCCAGTGAAACCCTGCTCCTTTTGTTCCAACAGCACACAAGGAAGTGGTGTCCCCCAATTTTTCTTAGTTGAGTCACAGTGAATCTGGCATTGGTGGGAAGAAAACTTAACTTCACAGTATTTCTTCAACAAAATAAAACAAGTAGATAAGCAAGTTAATTAATTAATTAATTAGTAGTGATATCACATCACCACAGGAAATTTTGGCAGTTCTGATTAGGAAAAGTCAAGCACTTTTAATGTTTTCATCATTTAAAATAATGCACCAGCAGGACAGGCTGGCTCCTCAGGAGGTGCAAATCAGCACAGCTACCTGCAGTTTTAATAGCAGCCAGGTTGCACAGGCTGATGAGCAGGCTCCACATCACAGAAAGAGAAACACTGCTCAGAAAGAGCGGAGACAGCAGGCCGTCTTGGGGTGGTTGGCAGGGCAGCACTTGGGAAAATGAGGTCACACCACAACCCCTGGCTCACAGCAGGGCTTTATGTTCATCACGTGGCCCTCTCCATGCTGGGAAATGGGAGGAAAAGGTCCCACACGCAGCTGTGAGCAGCACTATGGCCGGGTGACAGACCCCATGCAGCCACCAGGGAAAGCATTCGAACAAGAAGTGTGAGAAGTGGCAGCGGCACTGGTTCACCAGGAAAGTTAAAAGCAAAATCTAATCTGGATGCAAGATCTGCTTTAAATTAGCCATTGAAAGAGAGGAAGTGGGGATTGGCATGACTGGGCCGAGAAAACATGGCTGAGATGCAGAGGCAGCTCGCTTTGCTTCTGATTGCACATGGGAGGAAAATGCACAGACAGACCCAGAACCTGTCACTCATGAGCAGGATCTTTCAGATGTAGTTTGGTCTCCTGGCAAAAATTTGTGAAATATAAGCTATTCCCAAACTCTTTTCTCACACAGCTCCAGGTCCCTTAGCCATAACCTTGTGCATCCTGGCTGGGGCTACCTGTGTGAGCAGGATGCTGACCCCGGAGGCATTTCCAGGTTGTGGCACCTGAGAGATTTGAGCAAGACGCCTTGGTGGCTTTGCAGGTCAAAAAGAAACATGGTGTGCACAAGCCCAGCCACTCATCTGAGCTACAGACATTGGGGTGGCATTGCAAGAGGTGCCAGGAGCCTGGACAGGGGGACCTCAAACCAGGCACAGGGGAAAGAGGTAAAGATACCAGATACCTGTTTTGAAAGATGATAGAGGAAATTGTGGAGAGAATTAGCTGGGGAGAACAGATAAGCCTTGGCTTGGAAGAAGCAAAGATGTTAGAAATGAAAAAAACAGTGGCTAGACTGAGAAGAATAAATATTGAAAGCAACAGCTGAAGGAAACAGATCAATTGGAATAGCTGGAAGTGAAAAGATATGAAAACATCAGACATATTATAGTGCAGAGCCTTGAGAGATGCAACAAAGATTGCATTAATGGACTTTAAAAAATTTTTTTTAAAAAAGTCCCCAAGAGATGCTGGATACAGGAAAAGATGATGTGAGGAATTTTCTGGCTTTTTTGCTTCCCTGTGCTAGTGCCCAGGTCTGTAAAATTCCATTCAATACAAGGGAACATCTATTTCACAGACACAACTGGTTCAAGAGCATTAGCAAGCGTGAAGTAAACCAAGGGGTGAGAGAGGGTAGGACTTGTACTTTATCAGCCCAATAATTCAGCAAACAATGACAAAACTGTTTTTTCACTATTAATTTGCATTTTGATCAGTTAATATAGCTGAGCATACAGTCCTAAGACATGATAGAATCATTAAAAATAAGACAGGAAAGAAAGTCACTGGTGTCTTATATCATGCACTGCTTATCTAATGCCACTGATTACTAGCACAACTGCTTGTTTACCCTCAAGGCATAGAAGAAGCTTGAGGTTCTTGCTATTTTGCTTCCTTTCCTCTTTCCAATTTTCCACTGATTTTCATGGTGTTGAAGGCACTGTATCACATCTAAGGATCAGCCTATAGAGAGGCATTGAGGAGGGATGACAGAATTATTTCCTTTTTTTACAGCAGAATGCTTTTATAGGAATTATCAAATCTTTTTCAGTATTCATTTTTGCACCTGCACAGAATGGCTAATGAGGAATCTGAAAGAAATTCTCTGACAATAACTGTGGGCATCAAGATATTTCATACAGAGCCCCATGGCAGCACAGCCAGTTTTTGCCTACTGTAATAGAAAGCAAAGACAGATCCATCTACAAGAGAATTGCTGTCAATTTGATGCAGCCAATGTATGAATAACAGAAGGCTTCTCCCTGCAAATATGATTGCTGCACTATTCACAGCAGAAAAAGCTGTGGCATGACAGATTTTTTTTTTACTTCATTGCTGAACAAGGCTGGGATACAATAGGAAAGATGACCTTGACATCTCATACAAAGACACACAAACAACAATAAGCCTCTTCTTGATGTCCATTGCCTTATTCATGCCTTTATACGTAAAAAAGAAGTAAATACATCTGTTTCATGATCACATCCATTAGGCTAGAAAGAAGGGGATTAAAAAGGAGACTTTCCTGATATTTGACCTTAGGAGAATAGATGACTTTTTTCTGTCAACACAGAATCATTCCATGAATTAGTCATGATGGTTCAATTATCTTCAAATATGTAAAGCACAGCCTTCTAAGTAGACCAATTTGCGAGCTTGCTTCATGGTCTTCTGCTTCAATTTACCTCTTAGTCCTAGATTAAAGGACAGAGTTTGCCTTGGTGAGGTGGCATGGAGGACGTGACAGCAGTGTTTGTCTTTCCTCCTGCGAGAGCAGGGTGCTTCTTTCGCATGTCTTGGGACAGAAAACTTGACTGCTTTTTCCATAGCACAAGCTCAGAAAGAACACGACTGTCTCCTCTATTAAATCAGAGAATGAGAGAGAAAGATCAGAGAGAATGTGGACATGGCAGGAGTTTAAAATTTGCAAGTTTTGATCTTCTCCAAAGCCACTCAGAGTTTAATCCATTGTTGAACAGCAGCCTCAAACATCAGTACCCTGTGGGGATGTTGCAATTCATATGGTGGGCAGTTTGGTCACCTAGAGGTACCCACTTAAACCAGGTCATGATGGGCAAAAACTCCACAGGGTTTATGTTCAAACTTAAACCCACGGCTAAATGCACAGGTGCTTGCAAGGACCAGGGAACTGTGCAGCCATAGTGTGCTCTTGTGCTGTATCTGCCCCGGGCTGTTTCACTCACTCAAAGCCCAGCTCAGGCTGCCACTGCCACAGAACCTTCTCTGCACTGCACTTTGTGCAGAGGAGGACTCCCATGCTCCTTGCCATCACAAAGCACCCGACTTGAAGGGGCCAGCAAAGTTGTGAAGAAGGTGGGAAGTAATGCACTTACAAAGACAGCAAAGGCATGTCTGGGACAGGAGAGAAGGAACACTCTGAGTTGAAATAAGCTGCAAACATTTCTATACATACCAATGAAGGAGGCTGTAAAACAGGATGCTTACTGCTTCTGTACATATTTGAAAGATGCTTTAATAATTGGCAAAAGTTCAGAAAATAATAATTTTTGAACTAGCAAATTGTACCTTAAAGATTCAGATGAATGCAGTTCAATCTAGAAACTGCTTCCTGAACTTTATCTGCGTCTAATTTGGTAAGAATCCTCTTGAACTTAAAAAGAAAAACATAAAAACCCATACATTTACAGGTGAACCCAAATTGTCAGGTAAAATTGAAAAGACATGACAACAAGATTAATCCCAAATAAAGACTAAAAGGAGGAGAAAGTTTCTTTCTACAATGATTGATGAAATAATGTGGCTTAAAATGTGCTGGATCTTAGCTGTTCAAAGTCTAAGTTTTCAGGAAAGAGATACTTGAATCCAGTCAAAAATGTAAGCATTCACTAATAAGTAAAATGAAATTACTTGATCCATGTGACAAGCAAAGCCAGATTCAAGATCCATGATGATTTGCCCAGCATTTAACTGGACTGATGCCTGTTGTGCTGATGGACAGGACTAGGACCTCTATCAGAAGAAATTCTTCAAGGATGGGAGGTCCTCAGGCTCTAGCTGCAGTGGGAAGCCCCCTGAATAGGTCTACAGTAGGATTTTTGGTTGTTTAGCACCTCCCCATTCACAGATATTTATTTACAGCTTCACAGTTGTGAAAAGCTTTTTCCCCTTAATGATCTGGGAACTACACAAAATCAGGATTTCTACCATTCCCAGAAAGACTATTTCTAAAATTCATCCTATGCTAGGTTTATGCAGGTTTCTATAGAAATATTAATTTTTTTTTGCAGTCCGTACATAAGTCTTCTTTTTGGACTAGGAAACCAGATACTGATTAACAGATATTAACTATTTCAAAGACAAGCAATGTGAAACCGAAGCCAGGTGTCTGCACTAGTGAATCCCCCAAGAAAAGAACGTTTAATCATTGATCAGTGATCATTAATCAATGATCTTCTGGTACTTTCTTTAAGGTGAAGGTCAGGTCAGACTACAAGGAGCAATAGAGAAAATACAAGACTGAAGAGCAGTTTCTGACACAAACTGCGAAAGAAAGAGCATGATGGGGATGGACACACATCTGGGCTCTTTGGTTCCTTTTCTGTGTGTGGGGATATTTGATACTGCTCTTCATAATTAAGAAACAGATTGCCATAAAGGTGCAGGAATACAGCCCAAGACAAATTAACAGATGCTCTCCTTTTTCTGAGTCCCCTGGGGCAGGCAACTTTGGATTTAACTGCTGAAAAAGCAGTTAACCATAATCTGTTGCAGATGTTTAAGAATTGAGTGGGATTCTCTGGAAAGAGTTCCCATGGAGGAAGACCAGCACACAGCTTTGTGAGTGATGTGCCACTCAGCAGGGTAGAAGCCTCCTCCTGGGATACACAGATCGATGGTGGTGGGGCAGAAAAGTGGAGGCTTCTGCTAAATTCAGTCAAGAATGCTGATTAAAAAAAGAAAAAAAACACATTAGGAAAAAGAATTGCTTCCTTTACATTGCAAAACACAGGGAGACAGCACAGAGTGCCAGTAAGAGGAACAAAAAAATCCTCTGCAACTGGAAGTTAGAAGACCAGCCAAAAACGTGGTTTGTGTTTGCAGAGTTTCTTTGAATCCACGAGTATTCCTATAATTTAAATCCACGGGGATTTTCCCTTCCCAGGGAGCTAATTAAGCTACACAGCATGTTTTGTTAGCTAACAAGAAGCCTATAACCGTTATGGGACTATAAAAACACCAAGAAAGCCAGGCTATCACAAGCAAGCACTGCACACAGCGCATTGATGTGGCCAGTGCTCTGTAATGCCAAACACACCAGAGCTCCTCAAAATGCTTTTCCAGGCTTTCAGAGGTTTTTCCCCCTAATTCCCAGTTTTCATCCATTTCCACCTGATGCTGATTTTTTTATTTTCCACTCAGCTGACCAGTTGCAGGCACAGCCAATATTGCTTCACACGAGGGATATTGCCACTCCATGAATATTTATGCAATAACCAAGAGAATAATTAAGGATCTCATCTGCTTAAATGCAGGTAGAACCAGAGGAGGCGGGCCTGTAGCCACCTAAGTTTGGGATGAAAAAAAATACAGAGGGATTTCTGTGCTGCCTCCTTGCCTCTGGAAAAATTTGCCAGTCCTGTGCCAGCAGCATCAAGTGCTCAGCCCGTTGAGCTGGGTGAGCTCCCTGCAGACCATCACTCTCCAACATCAGGAGCTAACAATTCATGCTATGGTTTCCTTTGGCAATTTTGTTCCTCTGCATGGTCAATGTCCCATTTCAAAACCTGCACTGCTTACTTTGCTGTGCATGACCTTGGCTGTTTCATCACATCCAAGCAGCCCATATCTTAGCCCTGAGCTCAGCATCCAGACAAAAACCAGGATACAGGCAGTGTCCATGGGAAATATGTGCATTACAGATGAGAAGCTTGAAATCTTTCTTCTATGTCTCTGCAGCCACAGGACAGATCCTGCCCCAGCGCAACTCAGCCTGAACTGATGGCAGTGATGGAGGCCTCACAGAGAAGTTTAGATCAGACTGTACTGTCTGTATGGCTGGGATAAGAAGGATGAAGTGGGATTTTTAAGAAATCTAGTCTTTTCAAGGCATAGTGATGGACCAAGATACATGGTACAGAAAAACAGCTGGTGGCTGAAAGAAGTTTTGACTTAGGCTAATTTTGTTTTTCTGGAAATCTTGCCTCTCATTATGACCATTCTCTCTAATTTGAGATCAGGGGACCTGGCAATTAACTGTGATAGTAATTTTTCAAACGTTGGAGGAGGAAAAGAAAGAAAACCAGGATGCAGCAGGAGTCTTTCCAATAATCCCCTCTTTTCTTTCTCTAACCTCAAGTACCATGTAGAAACTTCTTCTGAGACAGAGACGTGCCTGCATTAAATGCACTGAACTACTTTCAAAGGTTTGCTTTTTCTCTATTGAGAATAAGGAAGTGTCTCACAGGCCATGCTAGACAGCATGTATTTTGAAACACTGGATACTGTAATTATTTCTATTCCATTTTAAGAACAACACATCAATAGTCAAGCAGCAAATACTCCCTCCACAGTAAGCTGAAGGAAGAGCCGGATAGCTTGTTTAAAATTCAACACATCAGCCAGAAAAAGTGCAGCCACAGAGAAAAGGCTGTGTGCATTTCTGCTAACTGTCTTGAAAGAAGACAGAAGTCAGACACAGGCCACATGAGAGGTGACAGCAATGACCCAGAGTGAATTCTGCCCAGCCAGCTTGCAGAATCCCATATCCTCACTGCCATGACACAACCAGCCTGCACCTCGTTCTGCACCACAGTGCAGTTAAGGCAGCAAACACATCATCAGCTTTCCTTTGTTCTGGGGAATGAAGGGACTTCCCTGCTTCATATGGTGCTGGGAGGTTAATTTATTGATACTTGTAAGTGTGCAAATACTGCAGTAGTATTACAGTGTTTAACAAGATAACCAACACCTCCACTTTTCCAGACTGTATCCAAAGCTGACTCTTTTTGTGTTACCCCATATTTAAATTCAGGCTGAGAAGCTTGACCATAGTTTTCTCTAAGGCTAACAAAATGGCCTAGCTGAACTATGGACTTGAACATATGATAGTGATTTATTAATGACATCTCCTAACAACACTGACTGAGCTCAAACCAACATTTACTCTAACCCTGCTTTGACCAGCATTTCTAAACTGGACTTGTCTGGGGAAATGCACAGCTAACAAAGGGAGGAGCATGGGTGTCTCTGGATACAGATCTGGCCAGGCTTCTAACACTGAATAGGAACGGTAATGATCTTCTGCCCTTCAGTACAGCAAGATGATTTGTACTTTCTGAACCTTTAGGCATCATTGAGATCCTCATCTTTTTATATATGAATCACAACCTTATTTCCACATGAATGAAATAGAGATATATATACACACAGACACACATATATCTGTATATATTCACAGAGCAAGGAATCTGCAAGAACTCAGAAGAACAGCCTTTCTGTTTTGCATATCTGTGGTTCTTGAGAAGAATTTCCAAAGCATTTCACATCATAGCAAGTTGGTCGTACATGTACCAGAACTCGTGATAAGAAGCTCAGGAAGAAATAAATTCAGATAAAAGGACAATATGTCCCACCACTATGAAAACCAAAATTTAAAATGCTCAGAGGTTTCTGGCCAGCTCACAGGATATCCTTACATCCCTATTAGTGTGCATGTCCCTTTTAGTGTTCACATTGCACACTGAATTTCTGAGTGCTTCATGCTCACTGTGAAGTTCACTGCAGCCCTCACTGCTTTCATTCTAGCATAACATTTTCATTGAGAGCAAATTAACAAAGCAATACTCCATAATATGGTGATTTCCTCCAAGTAGTACTGAAAAGCCAGCAGGTGCCCCAGCATATTCTTGTCTGTACTCCAGCACAGCACTATGATGCATGGGCTCTTGTAGCATGGGGATTGTAAATTGTAATTGGTTATTGATGGATTTGCTTGAGATCACAAAGTGCCATTGACTGCCAGGGGGTAGTTCTTCCATTCATCTTCTATGACTTAGCATATACTGGCCTTTTTCTGCTTTAGTCTTACATACATTAAAACTCTGGCTTGTGTTAGTCAATATAAGAGTATACACAGACACCAGGTACCTTCTACTAAAATGTGATGGCTTACAGATTCTTAAAGTCAAGTGTCCTATTTCCTCAAAGCAATCTTCTCTTCATCCTGCCCTGCATCTTTCATAAAACTGACATTTAGAAACAGATTCTTTTCAAAATTTCCTTTTACAGATCATCCACAAGAGCTTGTTATGATTTCACACAGGATCTCTATTGTGCTTTCAACCTCTGCTACCAATTTTCAGGCTTGCAATTTTTTTTTGCGAAATCACTCTGCTAAAACCATGTACAAACAAAAATATCAAAAAGAAGAAATTTTTACTGTTCTTTAGAATAGGTGTCTCTGCTTGTGTGCCTCAAAATTGAGAGAAGTAAAAAAAAAAAAAGGATCCAGGAAGTCAAGCTAGTAAGAAACTCAAGGGAGTGAAGAAGAGGAGCAGCCTGAACTCCATCCTGGCAGCTGCTGATAAACACAGCAAGGAAGTTTGCTGTGTGAAGAAAAGGTTGAATTTTATCTGTAGAGACCTGGGAAGGCCCTTCTGACAGACAGAGATGCTTTTTGAGGTACAAATCTATTCAAGCAACTTTGGGGAGGCCTGAAGGTTTGAAAAGAAATATCTTCCTTTTATCTGGTAAATAGCACAGTTTATCTTCCTTTTATCTTGTCTGAAAACTTACTCATCTGTTAATGATATCCTAATTTTCCTTTAAGAATGCCTTGGCTCTTTTACTTTTAGAGATTGATCACTACACAAACCTACTGCTGCAATCATTCTCTCTCCCCTGCATTTATAGCCTTGCATCCATTAGATTTGCATATATATTTATTCAAATAGGCACTTGAATCCCTGAGTTTCTTGACAGAGCAATCTAATTTTTATAATTTATATATTTTATTATAATAGCAACATTTCATTCCCAGTAAATTACCAAGTTGTTTTCAGTGAGTGCAGTAACACAACTCAACACTATTTCTCTGAGAAAGCAGCAAGAATCCTCCCTCTACCTCCCAATGTAACAAAACTCACATGGTGTGAAGAAGTCATTTATAAATTCTTGAGACTGCACCAATTTGCAGCATCTGGGGGAAGCAGGGGTCGAAAGTGAAACCCCTGAAAATGGTACACTGCCATCAACATGTCAAGTATTAAAGGTTCATGGTAAGTATTTCTCATATCCATATATCATAGTCAATATCACCTTAATATAGCAGAATAAATGGGCTCAAATAAGCACATAGAATTTGTTTTTGTTTCATCTAGGTCTGTCTTCCACATTCACTTCTCCAGATACCTCTCTGGCCACGGTCAGATACTGGTAATGTCATTGTTTCCAAGTGAAATTTTTGCTCTACCCAGTTTGCATTCTCACCCCGGCCTATTCAGCAGGGAAATGTCTTAATAATGGTTTTAGGAATTGCAATTTAATAAAACCAGGAATTTGATTCTACTTAGAAGTCTCTAGCAGGAGGAGCACATGCTCATGAAACCAAAGGTGAGATGCAAAACCTGCTAGTAAAGCACAAATCTGGGAATTAGAAGACCAAAGCTGTATACCTTCATTAACATTCTGGAACTCCTAGTTTAACACCCTTCAGGTTCAGTTTTCCTATTGAAAAACAAGAATAAAGCTACATTTCTCCTGGGGCAAAGTTTGCTGATATTTCTCTATAGAAGTACAAAACATATGAGCAGAAGTATTCTGGTAACTTAAAATGCCACACAGTGAAAATCATTTTAGCATAACTTAACAGGATAAAAATTTGAGTCTTAGGCAAACCCCAGAAGGATTCTGAGTTTAGCAGGCCAAAATAAAGGCCTTTCACATCTTTTTCATATTCATAAAGGTATGAGGTTTAGAGAAACCTCTTCAAATTCCTGCAAAGCCAAAGAAAACAAACAGTCTGATGCTCTGGGGAGATAGGAATAGGTTTCAGGTTGGAAACAGGAGGTGTAATCAGCATTTCTCTCTGTCACACAGACAGAACCCTAGCATCCTTTTTGCAAAGAAAAGGAGGGATTAAGAACTCTAGCCCAAAGCAAAGGTTTAGATTACATAGTCTAGATTAGCAGCCCCTCCTTCATGCCCTAGAGAGCAGTTCCCATATCTCATAAGTGCATGATATTTTAAAATAAAATCATTCAGGCTGAGAGGACACCTCAGGATGTCTCAAGTTCTTGCTCAACTACTTGCTCCAAACAGGGTCCAAGAGGAGTTCAGACTGGGTTTCTTAGGACTTTGTCCACTTGATCTTGATAGATATAGTTTGATCTCTCTCTTCAACAGCCAGAGCAAGTTAATACTGATTTTTGTAAGAGTCCTGCAGTCACAGCAAGCAACTACAAAACAGAAAGCAGGTTATGAAGCCAAAAACATGACTGTATAGTGACACTGTGAATAAGCACTTGCTAACAAATTGCCTCAGGAGCAAGCCAAAGCAGTTGAAGCAAAACCAAAAAGCAAAATCCATTCTGCACTCCACACACAAGATTAATATTTTAAAACAGGGTTTTAGCTTGTTTAAGTAGCCTATCTTTCGAACCCTCTCATTTGGATCTTCACAGCAATGTAGTGCACCTGATCACAAACTCTCTCAAGGGTGACTTAACAAATTCTGTAACAAAAGTCTCTGATCAGAGAAGCACCCAAAAAACTGAGCCAGTGACTGTGTACTTGATAAAATCTAAAGCATCAGGCTAAATTTCCTCTTGTTACACTAGCACGTGAGCCAAGTTTAGCTGCAGTGTCTCGGTAACAACATTCAGGCTGATCTGCCCAGAGAACATCACAACATTTCTGAGGAGTTTGCCAGAAAGCATTTTCCCAGCCTAAAGCTAGCCTGTTTCAGCTTCCAAAAGATCATGAATTGTACCAAATGGTAACACAGACCAAGGTGATGGAAAAGGTTGCTTGCACACGTCTTCATTCAATATTTATTTTAAAGCTTTGCAAAAAATCAGGTTTCATTGTGAAACTGGAAGCCTCATCCATACCAGCTCAGTTTTAGTTTTAACACTTGATTTACCCAATTCAAAACCTGAGTCCTCCAGAAGGTGTAGGCAATGTATATATTTGCAAGCTCAAAAGAATACAAACATGAAACCATACATGACCATAGAGTAGGAGAGGCATGCAGATATGTTTTACATTATACATTGTATTAATTACAATATATACCATATTAACACTAGCCAAGAAGCTTCAGCACATGAGCACACACACAAACACATGATCACAAATATATAGGTACAAACACATGTTATTAATAATAGTAACAAATTACCCTCCTCTTACTTCTCTAAACGAAGGGAGCTTTCTCACAAACCATCTAAAGGGAATAAATGCACCAGTAGATACACAGTGACTTTAAATAAACCCCAGATAAAAACAATAGCTTTTCATAAGCCAATTATATCTGCCATACACTCCAGGTTAGCAAAGGACAGACCTTTATCATTATATTTTTCTTAGTCACTATTTAATAATACACAATCATTTTTAATAATAAGCATAGAAATAATTAACACTTTAAAAGCACATAACTTGTTGGTGATTTTCTTTCTTTGCTACTTATTAGAAATTTAATTTTTTCATGAGACTAAACAACAAATCTTTCCACTGAATTTAAGGAATATTTTTATATGAATTAGAATCTAACAAGATGTTTCTGGAGACATTCTGGCCTGTTCCCTTAAGATTTGATACTTAAATTGGTAGTACATTTAAAAATGGGACATTGTAAAGGTAAATTGGAATAATTTAGAGAAACACCCCAGAATTTTTCTTCAAAAAGGGTTTCAGGTGCCTCTAAAATAGATCTTTCCAGCATCACTAGAATGACACCAGAAATCAACAGGGTATCATTTCTGGCCTTGTGTGCCACCAGAGACTCAGACTGACCAAGTTTCTGAAACCATGCTTAGCATAAAACATTTACATGGCAGGGCTGCAATCAGGTGAATTACTTAAATGCTTGAAAATAAATCCCTACACACTTGCATAGCCTTACCCCTAAATCTAAATACTTGTCTATTATTGTGCTGAATTACTGACCTCAGATCCCAGGCTCAGCCCTCCTGTGCAGACTGCCTGACTTGCTGAGCTCAGCTGTGATGGATACCTCATCAACCCACCCTTCTGGGAAACTACAAGTTTATTTTCTTCCAGCCCCTCCCCTAGAAGTTTGGTGCTCTTCCTGAAGATATTTGTGATAAACATCTTTAAAATTCTTCAGGTTACTAATCCAAAGAGATTTTTCTGATCTGCTTTTTTTAACAAAGTGGGAATTCCAATCCCATTTCTTTCCTTTTAAGTACAGGAAACAAGTTTTTAAAATACAGAAAAAGAGAGAAAACAAATCCTTCAGTAGCAAGATGTTTAATAATAGTCCTTAAAAGAAAGAGAGAGAGAGAAGGAGAGTATAAAAATCTTCTATTGAGGACTTACACCATATGAAATTAATATTACAAATGGCCTGGCGTGTCCATCATTCAGGATAAAAGAAAGTTTAAGCCCTCAAATCCCTCTCACTTTCTTCACTTCTTTGCTGCTTTTTGGGGCTGTAGCTCCAATTTTGCCTGAGAGCAGAAGACAGCAATTTCCGATTTCAGTACAGGTGAGACTGACGTGGGAAATCTTTTGACTGTTGGCTTGTTAGCATGCTAGGAAAAAAAAGAAGAAATACCAGTTTCGTGCAGGACTAGCCCCATTCGTTTATCAAGTGTGCTGCCTCTGCCAGAAGAGGTGGTACAGGAGTTGAAAAGGAGAATTTGCTGTGCAAAGGGGCTGCCACAAGAGGGAGGTCCCATTGCACCCAGCAGGGCTCGCTCACCTCGGCTGAGTGGAGCATCGCTCAGCCTTCCATCCCCTGCCTTGAGAGCCTGGGAGCCACCCCCTTCTCTTCCCCTGCTTTTCTCCAGCCCATCTGGCACAAGACAGATGCCATCCCCCGGAATGCTCTCCCTTCCCTTGGCACCTCATCTCACCTCTCCCTGTCTGTGCAGAAACCCTCCGTGGGCTGAAGCTCATTCTGTTTGCACATCACTGCTGAGCTGGGCTGGGTCTCAGCTAGTTGGGAATGCACTGGGAGCAGGTTACAGGCAAGAAATCCTGCTTTCACTGCGCAGAAGAGGGATACAATTCTTGTGAGCAGTATCTGTTCATCACAACTGTTCATCACAGTGACACCGAGGAAAAGGAGGAAGCAGGTTACTGTACCATGATATAACTGTACTAAAAGAACCCCTTAGAATGCCAAATCATTGCAATCCTCTTCCCCAAACAAATGGTCCTCTTTTGTCTCAGCTAGCTCTCATGTTATGTGACTTCTGTCCTTTACCATGAGGCTGCAATTTATTATTTTTAAAAAATTTCCTCGAAAACCTAATAAAAAAAAGTAATCCAAAATATTTCGCTAATATGGATTTACAGTTCCAACAATGGCACAAAAGCTTGTGGGTTTTGACTTTTTTTTCCAGTATAAATCAACCACGTATCGGGCCTTGAAATAACTTTAAACAGAGCTACTAGCTCTGACTCCCAGTCACCCTCTTCTTTTCTGACACAAGCAGTAACCTTCACAGGGACCATCTGACTCTGCAGGAGCATTATGTGGAGACCCCCCAAAACCCTGTGCATCTCTGAGCCTATGATCCAGCAGAAGCCCTAGGATTATTTGGCACAAACCTATGGCTGGTGTGATTTGTCAAATCCTCATGGCATTCACTAAAGCCTTAAGAGTTCGTAGCAGGAGACGGTCTGGTTGATGCAAATGAAAGCAGAGCTTTTCTGGGAGCTTTTAGGAAGAGGTTAAAGCATGCAAGATCCTCCTGCCATGACTGGACTGTCAGGCAGGTTTCCCTCTGATTTCTAAACAAAAGAAAAGGAAGTAAGTTACTTTTCAGGCAAAGAGATTCTAGAAAAAATGTGATTTTTTTTCCCCCACAGAAATTCTCTCAGACCCAGAACAAAAGAAGAGGAAATCCAACAGCAGCACCCCCTCTGTGTCCAGAGGGGCTGGACAGGAGTCAATAAAAAAGGCTCATCTCCTGTGAAGGGTGTTCTTCTGATCTTCTCATGCTGTGACCTTCATTTATGCCCTTTCAGGGACCTCCTACAAAGCTGAGGGGACTGTGCTGAAATTTTCCTCCAGAAGAGCAGGAGGTAGAAAAGGAGCCCAGCAAAAATGTTCCTCAAAAAAAACCCCTCCTACCTCAGAATCTCTGCAAAAAACATTCTCTGTTCTTGGTTTTGCACATACATTCTCTAAACCACAAGTCTCTTCATATAAATCCTTTATGACAAAATCATTCTCCATCTAAATCCTGCATGAATGTGTTGAATCATTTCATGCTTTAGATTATTCCAGAAGTTTAGGGCTTTTTTAATAATTTTGTCTCCTTGTCCTCAGGAACTTCACAAGGACTTCATTTTTGGATTTCATTTACTCTGCATAAATGGAGTAGTGCGTTGGCAGAAATCTTGTGTTGCCTCCATTCCCTAAAAGGATCGTGGGAGATGGGATATCTGGTTAGAAATCAGAACAATTTTTCCAATGCCACTTAGGTTCAAAGGACCATGATGCACACTATTTTTTGGATGAACGAGAGCCTGGTCTCCTCAAAGCCTGTCCCCCAAAATGTCAGCATTGAGGAGGGGTGATACAGGAGCAACACACACCATCTGAGCAGCACCACTGCTAAACACCTTTACGCTGTGTTTGGAGAACACTGATAAGCTCACCCAGATCCAGGATGACTCCAAGCATGTGCTTAGCCTGAGGTATGGAGTCGGTGACGATGTCAGTGAGCTGGCAGATATTGGCTTGTGTTTTGCATTAACTTGGGGTCTTAACAACAGCAGTGTTTCCCACAAGGCTGCTGCAAATGGGGTGCTCTATTCTTATACAGCTGGGCAACATGAGCACATTATAAAAAAAATCTTTGCTGGTTCCTACACGACAAAAATCAATGGAAGACTAGGGAAGACTGAGGGGCTCTGTCCTATGTTTGATCTGACATTCCAAGATATCTCTCTGAGCCGGCACACCTCCAGGACCTGCTGGTGCACATCCTCCCTGTTTTGGCTTAATTTTTCCTGACAGGTCTCCTGAATTAGCAGTTCTGGGGCAGTTCTTCAGCTAAAAGGGGCTAATGGTTAACAGAGCTTGTTGTGTTCCTTCACAGCAAATTCCCAGCTGTGTCTTGAGGTTATGAAATAACAACAGGAAAGTAATAAAAAAGCAATTGTTATGTCTCTGAGGACCTTGTGCTCCCCACCCTGGGCTGGGATTACACAGATAAAGCTCATTTTCATGGGCAAAGCACAAGATAACAAGGCACTGACTTGAGTATTCCCAACACCACAAGATTAGTCTTGCACATCTTTCAGTGGAATTTTGTAATCTTTAGAAGTAACTAATGCCCACCCCGAACAAACAGCACAGGACACGTACTTGGCACCATTTTACTGCCTTCAGCCATAGTCCAAGACTTACTATTTTCTGTGGGAGCCAGAGAATTATTTTCAAAGTCTTCACAGAGCTGAGAAATTTCTTTCCCAGATTATTTTAAGATAATGAGACTTTCTTTCCATGTGTTTGCAGTCAATGCTGCAGGTGAGTCCTTACTTTCTGAGCATTCCATGCTGCTCTGTCAGAGTGCACTCCAGACCCTGGTACCAAAGTACAGAATAAAACTACAGCATTGCAGAGATTACTTGAGGGCAAGGATGACCTCTGCATAGATATATGCTCAGTTTAGCATGTAGCCCTTGGTGGATTTTCATGGCTTTGAAAGAAATTTGTTTTTGCAAAGTTAAACTCAGATTTGGTCAAAAGTCAGGTTGGAGCTGAATCCAGTTTTATGAAGCTCGCCTGAGAGACCCTGGAAAACATGATTGTGTTTGGTTTGGGTATTTAAAAATAATTTTGTTTTCTTTAACAGTTCAACAGAACCAAGTAAGTGTTTGGAAGTGATCTCTCACTTTTAAATGCCTCTCTCAGATATATAGTTAAAGTTGGCTCCAGCGATTCACAAGACTCAGGCCCTCATCAAAATATCCACACAGGTCAGGTATTTATTATTATTATTATTATTATTATTATTATTATTATTATTGCTTGAAAACCCTCTCAAGTAAAGATTACTTATAGATGAGATGAATATTGAACAAATGTAATCCATGGATTAATTAGCTAAAGCCCTATGTTAATCAGAAAGCAAGAAAGGGAGAAACACTAGCTCATTAAGCATTTACAAGTATGTTGTATGTGCTTCCAGGATTCAGTTACCCTCTCTCCATAACACAACTGTTTTTTATTTAACACTTGGACGTGTGTGAGACACCCAATGTTCTGGTATGCCAAAACTCAAAACTGTCAAATTATATGGTATTAGTCATCATCAGTGTGAGGAGAAAAATAATAAATAGTACAGTAAAAAATGCATGTGCTACAACTCCATAAATTGCATACACATGATATTTACATAAGTAATAGCTGGGTTCATGGCTGTGCATTACTTATTCACACCTTGTGTGGAATAACTCAAGAGGTAAAAGTCTCATCCATTAATCTCCTCCCCCCAGTCTATAATCCTAAGAAATCCTAAGCCCTGCAAGACACCTTATCCTCTTAGGAAAATCAGGCTCATGAGCTGGGGATGGTGGTGTGCTTGGTGCTGAAGAGCTGCTGCTGAACTCTGCATTGTATGGCTGTGCAAGCTCTGGTGAGCCCTGCAGATCTGTCATGTGTTTGATGGACACACAGACATGGAAAGTCCTCATGTGCCACCTCTGTTGCAGCCCCTGCGGTGTCTTACTGCTCTCCCAGGTCTGCTACTCTAGGGTCTCCTTGTAACATTTTTGTGTATATTTTTCTTTTAATGGAGCACCTTTTACTGTCAGAGATGGGTGTCAAAAGGATGTGAAGTGCACTTTTCTTACTTCACACATAGTATTTTGTAGAATTTCCCACCACAAGGCTTTTTTCTCCATGAATAATTCCATGTTGCAATATCTTTTTTCCTTTAAGCTTTTTTTTTTTTTTTTTTTGACCAATGCTATTCAATGTCCACAAACTACAGATTATCACACAGGCAAAACCAGCCTGGAGGTACAGCAAGATCACCAGCCTAATTCTGGGGGGAAATTACAGATCTCTCTGCACTTACCAAAAAGAAAAGCAAACAAGGCTGGCAAGACAACCTAACCATTTTGCACTTTTTCTTGGTCTCACCTTACATGACACTGCTTTGTTGCACTGAATCCCACTTCTCTCCTCCCCAGGCTCTGCTGCCCAGCCTCCCTCTGCACCACAGCCTCTGGCACTGCCTGGTCCACCCCAAAAGTGATGGTGGCTCTGCAAGTCTGCCACATGTTCCCCCAAGGACATGTACCACAAAGAATCAAGATTCCAAGGTTTCTCATCATGCTTGTGTGGCTGCAGATCAGCCTCAGGGGGACCATCACTTCCAGAGGAGTCAGACAGCATCAGATGGAGTAGGTTATTTATTTCTCTTGAGACTCTAAGGCAAAGGGAGCAGCATGCCATATGCAAAGGGTCTGTTGCACCACAGGCTGAGTTGGAAAGGTAATGTGGGAATTTCTCCTTGGGGGTAAGTTCTTGGGCAGACACTTTAATAACACTCTTCATTAGGAAATGACTGCTAGGCACTATGCACCTCCCTCCTCTCCATAGGATGGAGTCCCATGGAGTCAGAAGTGTGAAAGATAAAGGTCCCTATCTCTGCAAGAGTGAAATGCTGCCACCCAGCCTGTAACAGTACAGTTTTATTACAGCCAGTCCTGCTGCCTCTGGCAGTGTAGGTACAGGGAGGCAAAGCAACAGCCAGGCAGGGCTTATTACAGATATGCTCATCCATACTGACATGTTGCTTTGTGGGAACTATGAAAAACAGACCCTGTTCCTGCTCTGTCCCATATGCTGGCACCCCTCAGCTGTCACCCCCCTGTGAGGGGAGTGCAGGGCAGCCTTATCCCCCCCCATGTGGCAAGGGGTGCCCAGGGCCTCTGTGACTGCTGTGGAAATACCACACCTTGCCCCCAGTGCTGTGAACTCAAAGAGCAGGTGTTTCAGCTCAGGGCAGGAGACAGAGGCATTACCTGGCCACACATTTTGGTAGTAAAATGAACTTGCAGTCCCCATCACTTTTCAAAATCATATACTTGGTACCTCTGGGTATGCCAAGCGGCACAAGCAGCTTTGGAGCCTGCAGCTGTCCCAGATCCAGTGCAGATTATGGTGGAGTAGAAACCAGGACACTCAACTCTGCCAATGAGATGCTCACACAAACAGACCTTAAGCATGCAAAAAGCATCTGAGCATGCCTTGGTGGGAAAGAAGGTGCCACGAAAGGGCAAAGGGTAATGGTTTTAAACTAAAAGAGGGTCAATTTAGGGTAGGTACAAAGAAGAAGGTTTTTTACAGGGAGAGTGGTAAAACACTGGCACAAGTTGCCCAGAGAGGTGGTGGATGCCTCATCCCTGGGAACATTCAAGGCCAGTTTGGACAGGGCTGTGAGCAACCTTGTCTACATGAAGATGTCCCTGCCCATTGCAGTGGAGTTGGAACAGATGGCCTTTAAAGGCCACTTATTGCCCAAACCATTCTGTGATTCCATGAGGCAGAAGCAGTGCTGTCACTGAGTACAGTACTGACAGGGTGGAGGGTGGGGTGTGATGAGCATCCACAGCCTTTTGCCTCCTGCCACATGATTCCTCAGAAACTTGGTCTTCATTTAACTAGAAGGTTCCTAGATCCTCTGTTTGGATAAGAGATGTTTGGGGCTGAGGCAACTGAAGTATCTTGCAGAAAATCTGTTCCAGTAGCCTCCTGCAGTTGGGAATTTCTCCTCTTTTTCCTGGAGCGGCATTAATTTAATGACTGAGCGACCACATTGGAAACAAACCACATCAACATATAGAGTTACAGGTGAAACTCATTCACTGGGAAGACCTTCAGAAGGCACTATCACTGTCTTCGGGCCCAGTCAGGGCCACTGGTGTGGGGAACACACAGTGAAGATGCCCTGTGCAATGAACTTGTAGGGTTAGAGCTGTTAATAATGTATGGGTATATATGATACATTATGTATTAAGCTCAGAAGAACTGAGCTAAAGTCAAACATAGATCGAACAATTCATGGGATTGGACTTAAAATACATGAAAGGTGCCCTTGACCCAAATTCAATGAGAAAAAGCAGCAGAGAGAGGTTCAGGCTGGCACCTCCTCCATGACTGCACCTGACCCACAGCAGGAGTCATCAGCACGTGTCAGTCTCAAGGTGATCTCCACAACATTCCCCTCTTTTGGGAGGGAAGGAAGGAATTAACACTCTTGCTGTTAATCCTTGGGAAAAAGTCATTATGCCAGGTCCCCGAGGGACACCTGTGCCTGCCAGGGGTCTGCAGTATGTTTCATAGAGTGTGAGGGTAAGCTCTCCTTTTGGGAAGCCGAGGAGAAGCCCTGCACTGGGGATACACTCTCACAAGCTCTCTGCGGATGCTACAGCTGAAGCAGACAGTGCAGGTTTTACTCTGGATGTCTCTCAGACAAACCTATTCTTGGCCCACTGAAAAACAGCAAGCTGCAGAATGCAATACAATACTTTGTGGTTCTAAAGGACCTTCCAAATGAGGGTCTCACATTAATTAATCAAGCCTCAGAGCACCTAGAAGGAAAATCTATCCTATTTTACCAGCAAGCGCAATGGGTATGCAAAGGTCACACAGAATAGAGGAGCAAAGGAAAGAGAGATCCTGGTATCCTGACTCCTGACTCCTTGCTGCATCTATTAGCTCATGAGTCCCCTCCAAGAGACACGCATGGAGGACAAAAGGTGACCCACAGCTGTGTCCCAAGGGGCACTGGTTGAGAGATTTAATAAGACACAGGAGAATGAGTAACAAGGTTACACAGATTGTTGCAGGTCAGTAAAGAATATAGCATTAAGAAAATTGATCCTTTGAAAGCCTCCAGCCACATGCTTATGTCAGAACCAGACGTGACTTGTGTCTGTGTTTCATACGACACCACCAAGTACCCACCAAAGGGCTTTCCTTCATGTTTAAATAATGAAATGCAATGCAATGCCAACAGGTGCTTTTTTCACAGGGAGAAGGGAGAAGAAGGGAAAGCGTTTGGGTGGGCTGAGGCAGAGCCTGAGTTTTCCCTGCCTCTCCCACCCCTCCCTGTCCTCATGGCTCATGAGCAAGGGGTCACTGATGGCTGGACATTCCCATCTGTCTGCAATGCCAAGGAGACCAGCATGTGGGCACTGGAAGAGGGAGTAACCTGTGTATGACTGGGGTGCGTGAGCAGCTTAGCAGCGACGGTGTCTGTGCGATAGACGGGAGGCTGCCATGGGGAAGAAAAAGAAATGTGCTCTTCAAGTCATCCTGGAAGATGGTTGGTATCACTGTGAGATCATTTCAGTTCTCATGCTGTCAAATACTCAACTTAACCTCTTGGGGCTTTCTGGGCTTCATTTTGCGTCTCTCAAAGATCATACAATTTCAGTTTGCTTGGGCAGGGAACTTTTGTCAGTCTGCCAGACTAAAGTAAATATTAAGAGCATCGCTGTGGGGAAAGAATATAACGTATAATCAATAAGAGATATTCTGCCAAGCTCAGCTGGAACTTAAGGGTCAGCTGTGTAAAGCATCACATGTGTAAATTCCAGCCACAAATGCAATTACCCTTTGTTCTTTGTTTTGCAGCTGGATTAGAGTTTGATGGAGAAGTGGAAACTGACACAGAGAGTGAAGGTAATGTAGAGGTTAAGAAATGCTGTCCTGTTTAAAATACAAGAGCTGATACCTTTTCTTTTTCTCTCTGACTTACGACTTGCTCTACAACACGAACTCTTTCATGAGCTACTTGCAAGCAAGCAGATTTTTCCCTTGAGGTTTGACTTATAACAGTGATATGTAAACCACCATTCTTAAGCAGACTGTCCTCTTTTATCCCTGTTCCCAGAGTCAGAGGCTGTCAGAGCCCACATCCCTTGGGAGTCAGCCCCTAGTAAATCTGACACTGCAGTCAAGCACCACCCTGTGCAGGGCTGGGGCTGCTTTGCACTGTCCTGAGGTCCTGCTTGCCCTCCCTGTAATGCTTTCTTAGACCATAATACACTGGGATCTTGATTAATCTTGGCCACAAGAAGATAATAGTGAAAGTGGATTTAAGGGATACTTATGACCATGAGGGAAATCAGGAAAAGTCCATGACAGGACTAAAAACACCTGTAACTCTGCATGTATAGTATGTCTAAAGAGAGAGGACTAAGAGGTAAGATCATAAGAGCAAACAAATGTAGCTGTTACTGCAAAAACTGTTCACAACTGTATCTGTATTACTGACAGAATATGAGAAAGTAAACAGCTAACTACTGGGATTTTTTTTTTAAATCATATCCACTTTTTCCATATAGGCAGGAGAGGCAGTAAGAGAAAGGTAATACATGAGTATTTAATATTTAACCTAATATTTGATAGATTGCAAATAGAAAAAAAAAAAATGGCTGTTCAGAAGGAGCACTTTCCCCAAGGGAGCAGGTGGTCCTTCGACCTAGATGATTGACCAAAATTCAGTTTAGAAGGACCGTTACATAGTAACTGAAACCTGCCTAACAGCTCCTGAGAAATTATTTGGAAGTTTCTTCTCATTCGCAGTGTCAAATGTGACAACCACTGCCTACTAATTTTTTACCACTAACAAGCAGAAACCATTTGCTTGTCATTAATTTCTAGCTTTTCTCCAAACCCAAAATGCAAATACTCAGATTATTTTTTGCTTCTATTTTTCTCACTATTTAGGCTCCTCGTTTTACACTCTGAATCCCATTCCAGCACATTTTCCTTCTTCCATTACAACATCTCCAACTCTTTACTGTCATCAGCCAGAAATTTAGGAAAATTAGAAGCCAGAATACTCCAGAAAACTTGCTATTGATTTTAATAGACTTGTTAGTGAAAGAGATGGAGAGACTTGGGGGGTTTTGAATTGTTTTTTCCCCCTTTCCATAATATTCTGCAATTAAATTATTCTCCATTTCAATCCTTTAAACTGGAAGCACTTTTGACTTCTGGAAAGAAGAAGTTTTTAGTTTGCAATGCCAGTAAGAATGAAATGTGCCTCAGAGACTATCTGGTATTTTTCTTCTCTGAATGTAGACCATCCAATATAAAAGAAAACTCAGAGAAACAAAACCGGATACTGCCTGTGCTATACCTTTTCTCTCTATAAATAGAAGAACTCCATTCCCAGCCTTGAAAAGTAAACATCTTTCAAGGACATCACATCAACAAGCAAACTACACATTGTGTAACAGACTGCAGTTTCTGTTTCCTTTGTGCTGGTGTGTTTACAAGTCAGGGAGATACCTGTCTGTGCTGTCTGAAGGATGGGCATTTGCATTTGTAACTAATTTCCAATTTTCTTATGGTCACATATAAGTCACTGATGTGCTAAATCACCCTGTCTTAAACTGGAGTTGCACAACCAAAGAGCTGCACCTGGTTCGTGGACAGGGCATAACACAAAGCCCATTGAGATGAACAGGTACCTGCTGATTGAATTCACCAGGGTTTGCATCAGGTGTCCTAGCTACCCATGCTTTTCTGATGAATCTTTATTCTGCTAGTATGGATTTACCAGCGTAATTGTTTTTTATCACTTGCAGAAGAAGATGAAGTAAAGGATAAGAAAACTAACAAACAACCCCTCAGGGAAACTGGCAGAGCAAGCAGACTTCAAAGCAAAAAGCAAGAGAAAGACAAGGAAGAAAAGGAAGACAAAGAAGAAAAAGAAGACAACGAAGAAGATGAGAGCAAAGAGGAAGACAATGGCAGCCAACAAAACAGAGCTTCTAGGAGAAAAAATTACCAAAGGAAAAACAGAGATGGAAAAAAGGCAAGAGAGGAAGGAAGCCAGAAGAAAGACAGAGGCAAAACAGCTTCTACCAAAGATCAAAAGGAACCAGAAAGCAAAGGAAAGAGAACAACCAAGAGAGGGAAGGAGGGGGAGAACAAACAGAAGAAAGACAGGAAAAACAGGTAATTAAACAATCCCTGACTATGGTGCCTTGTTTAGACTGGCAGCAATATTGACATGCCAGTGGCATATGGATCAGAATGGCAAAACCAATAGATTGCAAATAAGTTCCTGCTCTCCTAAAAGAGACACAACAGTGGAAAACAGTGTAAAATGCCACACAGCCAAGCTGTTTCCAAGCCATTATCATTTCACAACCAGGATCAGACCTATGCATGTAGTGGAGTCTTAGTACCTACAGCCAGGGGTAGAAAAACACCCCTAAAGAAGGTACCTTGAGAAATTCAGGTCTGGAGACATTTTTTGGTGGTCTATGGAAACACTGCTGTTAAAATGGATCCCTCATGTTTTCAAGACTCTTCCTCTTCCAAATCTCATTTCTTCCAACCTTTGACTTCTCCCCATATCTCCCATTTTGTTCTGAAGGCGTGATAACCATTTCTCTGGAGCCAGCCATAGCCCTGGTGGCTGTGGGCAATGTTCTATAGCTGAAATGTGGTCCAAAGCATGACACTGAGTGAATTGCAGTGGGGCAAATGCCTCCTCATTGCCCTGGCTGGAAACAGCCCTGCTCTGAGTGGGCAGGGCACTGGCATCACACTGAGCCAGGGGATGTTGAGGTACTGTGCCCACGCTGGGGTGGGATCCCCAGTGCCAGCAGCACTCTGTCTAACCCAAGCAAGGCCCCCTCTCTAACCCCTGTGAGTTTTTCTGTTTCCTTTATTTTGTGTCTCTTCCAGCTCTTCTTCTGCTTCTTCCAACTCATCTGACGAGGAGTCACTGTCAGAGGAAGAGTTGGCAATGCTGAAGGAGCAGGTGGAGCAAAAGAAAAAACTGATTTCCACCATGAGGAACAAGCCCTGGAGGATGGTGAAGAAGCTGTCAGTGCTCAGGTGCCCATCAAACCACCTGGGGTCTCTGCTGAGTGTTGTCAGATGCACTTTGTCTTTCCTTGAGATTACATATTTGCTGCTGCTGTAATACTGTAGTATCAGAAAAAGTGACCAGCGGAACCTGGCCAGCCTGTCTGGGTTCAAATGATCAGAGCTAAAATGTGGAATCTGATTTTCAGCCTCTGTAACCAAAGAACAGACAAAGTGCAAATCTGTTCAACTGATACCCATGGCCAGGTCATTCTACCCTCGTATTTAAAACCAAATGACTCACTACTGCCAGGCTACTTGTTAAAGCAAACTCCATACCCTGGCTTGCTTATTCATGTCTTTTGTCAGACAGAAATCAGAACAGCACAGTGCCATGTTACTGCACAGCCCTGAGATGGGGCTGCTTGGAAAAAATGCTGTATTATTTGCAGAGGTTTATGGAGCAAAGACAATTCTGCCACACAGCCCCTGATGAAGGTGGGAACAACTGGGGCAGCAGCAGAGACCCCTTAGTGCAGGATGATGGGGGACAGTGGGGCAGAGCAGACCAGAGAAATCAAAAACCATGGGTTGACAGGGAGTGGCTCATAACAAACTATTCCCATGTCAGGGCACTGATTCAAACCCCAGGTCTACTGGTTAAGGATCCTCTGAAACCCCATTCTACCAGGAGAGATTTCAAAACAGCATTCCAAAGTACACACAGCCCCACAGGGAGTGGTGATGCCCCTGCTCTTTGTTTGCTGAGAGGTTTCTCGGAGCTGCAGGGAATGTGGTGCGAAAGCTGGCAGTCACCGTGTCTCTGCTTCTCTCTTTTATGCCCTGAAGGCCAAGTCCTGTTCCATCTTCCAAGAAAATCAGAAATTGTGAACACTGCCAATTACTTCTGAAAATCTGGATTACGATCTATAACAGGAAAACCGTGCTAAAGCAGCTTTTCCACCTGTCAGCTGTGCTATGAGGCTGATCTCATAACAAATAAATTCTTATGGCCCTAAAATTCCAAATTTCTTCAAGAAAAGAAAAGAAGAGCAAAGCAGTTATTTCTGATGCATCTTTTTCCTATGGTCTAGGACCCTGACTAAAATTCTACTTAGGATCATGTTTGACAATGTACCTCCATAATTTCATCTTATTTCTGAGCTATAGCAATCATCACTACCTACTAATGAACCTAAACAAAACTGTTGCATTGCTTGTGCAGGGGTCTCCAGAAAGGCTCTCAGCATGCTGTACATTCACTAGTTATTTTTGGTTGCATTAAATAAAACCTGAGAGAAGAAATTATTAGCCCCATGGCACAGATGAAGAGTGTAGAACACAAAGAGAGAGAAACAATATGTTCAAGGCTTAGAAATCTCCTTTTAGGTTTGTAAATGAAGTCACAGGTGATTTTCCCAAGGTTACAGGTGGACCTAGATGTATATACCAAGTGGAAGTCTATCTTTCTTACAGGCTTAGGATGGCAAGAAACCTCCCAGCTCCTGACATTTAATCTCTTCTCATTAGCAACTCCAATATACAATATAATTTTATTCACAAGCTCAGCATCTTTAGCATAACAGCATTTACCTAGACTATTTTCTCTGTATTTCCCTTAGATATCCTAGTGTAAAACTAATTTCATTTTGCAGCTTGATTTTACTCCTGACTAGTGTACACTCATTCCTCCGGCACCGACATTATCCCCTTGGACCATTTGCACATCTCTGGTATTTATCCTGGGAGGTGTTCATAAAAGGAAACTCTACATCCTTTTGGCATTTATTTCACTAGGCATGGTTGTTTTCTTCTTGACCAATGCATCAGGAGAGAGAAATTATAGCAGGCATGCAGGCTGGGAGATCTCTGCAGCGAGAGAAACAGGCAGGATTTTAGTTTGCACCCAGGAAGGAGCATGAGCAAGATTTGAGGCACACCTCTACATGATTGTGAGTGCTTTGGAGACCTGAGAGCTCATCCTGGATGGGTGTCTGAGCTTTACATGGCACAGCAACAGCACCAGCAGAGAGTAGGTGTGGAGAGACACCAAGCCCCCACCTTCCTGCGAGCATGGTTGCTTATCCGACTGGTGCAGGCAGGGGTGAAAAGCTAAAGACCCCTTTGCTGTTTTAATAACCTGTTTGTTTATTTTCCAATCAGGGAGGCACAAGATTTTGTAGAGAAGTTTGAAGGAGCGCTGGGAAAAGGAAAGGGCAAAAAGTTGTATGCATACAAGATGATGATGGCGAAGGTAAGTGCTACAGTGATGTCAGGGAAAGGCTTGGATGCTCAGTTATGTATTCAGCACATTTTTAGGTTTATTGACCTCTATTTGGTGAAAGAGGCACAAGGAAGTCAGAATAAAACTTCCTGCTGACATTCAAAAAAATACTAGCTGGCTTCAAATCCATGACTTTTGCAGAAAGAACAGGGGGAAATTTACCCCCAACCTGAAGCTCATTGTGACCTTTCCTGAAGCAAGGGAGGGTTTACAGGAGCAGGGGAAACCAAAACCATGGCATTCTGGCTGCAATCTCCAAAACCTTGGTATGTGAGAAAAGGTATTCCTAAAAGGGAAATATGTAAAATTTCATCTTCTCCAGTGATGAGGAGATAACAGGGAGAAGGATGGCTGTGTTTTGAGACTGAAGTTGGTAGCCAAGTTGCATGTTGTCATGGAGATTATATTGAGAAGTGCAAAACAGAGCCAGATTTGAGATTATGAAATCAATAGGAGTTTAGCTGCTGGCCTGGTGAGGAAAGATTTGAGCTCACTGTTTTATCAAACTAAATTTTGTTTCAAATAGAGTTTGTTCCGAACCAATTCTTTTAATCCAGAGCCAGGTCTGAATTTTCCACCCCTATATAATCTGATCAATCCATAACAGAACTGCAGCTTTCCAAAAACCTGGAAAGGTTAAAACTCTCAAAACTCAAATCATAAATGTGGACACTTGGGAGTGGAGGGATTTTGGATTGAAGAGAGTTTCTGAAATAGTCCCAAAGATAAGAGCCAGACCAGATTTCCTGCTTTGGACGCTACACCTAACCATGCTATCAAACTCTGATATTAGAAAGCCCAGCTTTGGAGCAGACTCCCTCTTCACACCTCTCTGCTCACTGCAATGTTGTCTTGTTTCAGAAATGGGTGAAATTTAAGAGAGACTTTGAAAATTTTAAAACTCAGTGCATACCCTGGGAGATGAAGATAAAGGAAGTGGAGAGTAAGTTGAAGTTGCTGTGTGGTGCCAGTGGGACACATTCTAAGACAGATCTGTCTTCATACAAACAATGTTCCAGCTTCCTGGTCCCCAGTCTCCACTTGCCCTGGGCATCAGTGTCAAACAAGGAGCACACACCCCTGGCAGCTCCAGGTGTTTCTCTCTCCATGAGTTGTGGGGACTTTTGGGAGGCTTGTGGGAAACCTGTTGGGGAAACCAGAGGGTCAAGGGTTGCTGAGGACAGTTTAACCCTCCTAAACTCCTAACCATGAAATGTCTTCTGCCTTAAGGTCACTTTGGCTCCTCTGTTGCTTCCTACTTCATATTCCTGCGGTGGATGTATGGAGTAAATCTTGTCCTTTTCGGGTTGATATTTGGACTGGTTATAATTCCAGAGGTAAGTTCTTAATTCTCCTTTCAGTAATATCTTGGCCTTTGCATGATGCAAACATGACATTGACAGGAGAAACAAATGTCTTATAACAGGCATTGTTTTAGAAAAACGAAATGCCTGAGGACAATTATTTACAAAGACTTCCTGACACAGGAGCAGAAGTCGGATTGATATCAGGAGACATAAAATGCTATCAAAGGTCCTGCCCATGCAGCAGCTGAAACAGGGGCTCAACAGTCTAATCCAAGGCTAGTTTTGGAAGTGAAGAATGTGATATTCCAAGCCTGGGCACAAGATCTGGTCTGCAAGAGCCACAAGAAATGGATTGTGCTCTGAAAATAGTTAACTACCCCTTGCTTTTGGGCCCTCTGAGGGGCACGGCCATGGGGCAGCAGCCATGGCACAGCCCCTCAGGGAACGGACAATTTCCCAGCACTTTGCCAACTAGCACTTGCTTGGGAAATAACTCTTTTTTGTACTTCCAATTCATATGATTCACAAGCAATTGTTTTATTTTTAGTTTTTCTATTTCTCACTCTTCTTGGAGAAGGAAAAGGATCTCATAGCCAACTTTATATGATCATTTATTGAAGAAATTTTTTTATGTAGCCATTACAGCTCTGGCTAAATTACTCAGTGCAGTATTTAAAGGCTGTGCAATCCACAGCCAGTGGCATCTGTTTCGTTGAATGCAGAATTTTATGGAGCAAAAATGCAGTGCAGAATCTCTCCTGAGGACCATGCTTTTGTTCTCCTTAATGTGCTTGCTCACACTATCAAAAGAGAAAGCTCGGTTTCCTCTCAGGATGAAGAGACATAACCATTAGCACTGAACAATACAAGTGTGTTTGGTTATGAACTCTGCATATGGCAGGAGCTTTCATCTCTGAAGTGTGCACACTGTTACTCACTGCCTACTGAGCTGTTGTGATACGGAGAGCAGTTGGGCAATAAACATTTAATCATAAATTATTCTGAATGCAATTAGATAGCCCTAAAAAATAAGTGATAGATGATATGCTAGGACCTTTCTAGGCTATGAATGCTAATGGGGTATTTTGGTATAGGCACCAGTCAGCTTGTAAATATAAAAACTCTCCATAGCCCTTGGCATTCTCTGTCTGGACTTCAATTTCTGCTCCAGCTGCAAGACCTGCTTCGCATGGTGCCATCAGGACAGGCTGTCCCATGAGAACTATTCTTTGCATCTTTTTGTCATGGTTTTTTTTTTTTCCCCAAACCTAATTGCCCTTTAGCTCACCTTGTGAACATCTTTTGATTCAGGACTAAAAAAAATACAAATTATACTGCAAGCTTGACCCAGGGCTCTTGACTTCTCTCAGAGGAGGAGCTCTGCATAAATAGATGAAGCTAATCCCTTTACTGCATTAGACCCATGAAGTTCAAGCAAGAACTCCTTGCTAAACTAAGGACATTCCAACTGGAGCTGTTCATTGAAGGATACAGTTTCTACAAAAAATATTTCCTGTGCAATGGATGTGGTCAGGGAAAGGGAAGTCCTCTGGTTATTCAGGTGAAATTTATACTAAATATTAACAATAAGTTTAATACTGTACATTAATAAATAAATAATACTAAGTATTAATATATATAATGAATACTAAATAATTATAAATTAAATTAATGCTCAGCAGTTTTAAAAACTGCTGCTCTAGTATTAAGAAATAAAATATATATCAAAATAAACAGAAAAGGAAAACCAACCAAAAGCAAACCAAAACAGACTCATTAAGAAAAAGAACCTGTTAGAAACTCTTCGGTGTTTTATAGTATATATCTGCATCACAGATATTGATGTTCTCCAGGTCCTGATGGGAATGCCATATGGGAGTTTGCCAAGGAAAACTGTACCCCGGGCTGAACAAGCAACAGCTATGGATTTTTCAGTTCTTTGGGATTTTGAGGTAAGCACAAAGGGTCACTAATAAAAGGCCAGTTGAATACCTCCTGTCCAGGAACCTGCCAGGGCCAGGCCTTCATTTACCCCCCCTTGTCTGCTGAGAATTCTTTCAACTCTTCCTCTCCCAGCACTTTTCCCCACTGCCAGAATCCAAAATTCAGAGGTAAATTAGGGACATTTTTAATAGCAATGTAAACAATGAACAACTCATTGGTGCAGTGCACTGTAAAAATACGAGAGGTAGCATTTAAACTCATTAAGCCAGAAGAAAAAAAAAGCAAAATAAAACTCCAAAACAAACAAACAAAAAAATCTGAAAGAGAGTTGAATAAATGCAGCTGCTGATTTTCTCTGGGAGACCGTTAAGTAATGGATGTATCAGAAAGGAAACTTGCCTCTGGATGAGGCTGTATGCTTCCAGGAAATGCTGACTCCCATGACCTGCCAGTCTCCTGCCTCTGGCTTGGTCCACACATCTACATTCCCCTGAGGTGTTGATCCTCTGAACCCCTCTGCCACACAGACCCCCATCCAGTACCCATTCCCTTGCTGTCTGACATCAGGGAGCAGCCATTCCAGCTCGAGAAGCATCTCTAGCTACGGGACAACACTGTACACCAACACCCTCTGCAGCCAGGAGATGTAAAATGGAGCCCTTTGCAGAGGTTTGCCCTTTGAAAATGAGTAGAGGATTATTTCAGCATGCTCTTAGGAGAGGTGCAGTGGGGAAATATATATCAGAGTAGGCACAAATGAAGAGTCAATACTGTTATCCTGAAAAATACCTTTCAGGAGAGAGGAGCTGGGGAGATGTATGCTTTGGCAGCAAGGAGGTCACATCACGCATTTCTAGAGGAGTAGAAAGGAATAAATCTCACTTGGACACCAGACACCATGTCTCACAAATGGCGTTTAAAGAACACACTGGATGATGTGAGCAGAGGAACTCATTTTTCAGACCCTGGCCTCTGATGAATCAAGAAGACAAAGGTTCTCAGACAACCTGAGAAACAAACTTCACTAGTGCCTTCCAGGGACATTATATTTTACAAGGCTTTCTTCCACCACACCTCCCCAGCAGACATTGTGTGTAACAGGCTACGAGCCCCGAGCAGCTATGCTGTGCTGTGACAGCCACAGGCTTGCTGCACTGGTAGAAACTCAGGCAGAATGGTCCTGGACCTGTGGCACTGAGCTTTGTGCAGGGCAAAAATGCAGCTTCCGTGGCACCCTTCGAGGGTACCGAAGCTTTCTATTAGGTTAGGAATAAAAAGCCTAGAGTTTTGGGGGAGCTTAGTTTAATTGATCAGGTGAAGGTAGTCCAATACTGGAAGAAAGGCCCAGAAAGGTCATGGGAGCTCCATCCTTGGGGATTTTCAAAGTTCAGCTGGACACAGCCCTGAGCCACAACACTTCCTTTTGCAATTGGCTCTGCTTTGAGTGGGGAGCTTGGCTAGACAGTCTCCACAATCCCCTTTGCATGTAAACTATTCAATGTCTCTAAACAAGACCCATTACTCAGGCTCTGATACAAGCTTCAAGTTATGTCTTTCCAAAGTCTTGGTCAGAGGGGAGCTTGCTTAACTATCACAGCCAGATGATTAAGTACACTTAACTCAGGAGCTGAAAGACAAGGGGCAAAAAATAGAGAAGCACAATGTGCAGTGATACACATCAACTTGGATGAGATATGACAGAAAAACAGGGAGAGATTGCTAATGTGGATTAGGTGATCTGCATGTTCGTTGAATGCCTAACAGATTGCACAGCAAAAAATAGATCTACTTGAGATAACATGGTTGATATTGTGTCTGAACTCTGCTTTCCATAGGAAAGTAATGCTTTGATTTCACTCTTTAGTTATATTTGCTCTGCAGGTGGCAGCCAGTAAAAGGAACTAAATCTGCAAGGCACTGAGCATCAGCTGCCTCCTACCTGAAAGGAAAAGTTTCATATCATGGTGGGAAGGCCCTTTGCTACAGATTCTCTACAAGATCTGAGTGTTTGATTATTGGCTTAGAGAAGCAGGTGGGCTACAGCCACAAAGAGCAATAAGGATGTTTTTCTGGGAGGGATGAAAGAATGATGGATCAAAACTACATTTTAGTTTTAAGCTACAATCCTCTGACATGCTCTCCCCTCATCTTCCCTCTCTTGGGAAGATAAATTCTTAAGAAGACAGCTTTCAAAGGTGCCAGGGCAGCAAACAGACAAGAATGAGACCCTGAAAAGTTGCTTTTCCTTGTTTTAAATCTTCAGTTTTCTCTAGAAACCCCTTTCCTGCAGAAGAAAAGATGCACAGCTCACACAGGATTGCTTTTGCTTTACCTCCAGGGCTACATCAAATACTCAGCGCTCTTTTATGGCTACTACAACAACCAGAGGACAATCGGCTGGCTGAAATACAGGCTGCCAATGGCATATTTCATGGTTGGGATCAGCGTATTTGGCTACAGCCTGATGGTTGTCATAAGATCGTAAGTGCAGCTGACATTGCCCCTCTGCAAAATCTACCCAGACTCTATTTGATGAGTCCCTAAACAAATCAGTGGAGTTTAAAAGTGGCCACAATGTCTATGCCTCTTGTGCACTGTCCCCAAACACCAGTGAGGCTCCCACACCATCCTCAGGGCACTGAGGATGCAGCCAAAGCACTTGTCAGTGCTGAAACTGTCTCTTTATTTTAAAAATAAAAAAATAAGCCCCTCTATCTCTGCCTGAAGGACACGCCATGAAAAGGTCTTCCTTTCTTTGAAGGAAAGAATAAGCCCATGGATTTGTATCGCTTGGTGAAACAGGCCATATTGCTGTGCAGCAGAAAGAGCCTCTTGAGCCTTTGGCTGGAGTGGGACATGGGGATTTGCTGTACATTTGCCATGAAATTGCAGCATCTGTTGTCTTGCCTTCCTTGAGGGACTAGTGCTAGGAACCCTAGGGGGACTTACAGAAGGATTTCAGGGATCAAATAATAGAGAGGAAACAGCAGAAGCCATATCTGCTTCTATGCTGATTAACAAGAATAATCCTTTTTCTCTCCCTGCATGACTTTGTACAAGCTCTTTGGCTCCAGCATTGTGCAGCAAGTGAAGTCTCACTAAAACTTTGTGCTGCCGTGGGTGTATTGGACAGGACCAGGGGGTTTTGACTAAATTTAACTAACTAAAGGTAGCCATAATCAAATACTGCAGCCTAGGACCCAGACATGCCATAAATAGCTTCCCTCATGCACCAGCTGGTGGAAGCAATCCTTAACCTCCTTAATTACCAGTGCCAGTTTTTCTCTGTATCAGTTTTTAATAGAAGACCTGTGTAGCCCTAAAGACACCATTTGATAGTTCAGTCCTCCTTAGACCTCAAGCCAATGGCACATGTTAGCCATTCCCAAACCCCAAGAATGGTTGCCCTGCTCCATCTTACCCAAGCTTTGCAAAGCTGAAGGATACATGGTGGCTCTGTGGAACACTGTCTGACCTCGTCACTGCATCCCTATGCAGGATGGCACGCAATGCCAACGAGAGCACAGCAGACGGGGACGATAACAACTTCATTTTCAGCTGGAAAATGTTCACCAGCTGGGACTACCTCATTGGCAACCCAGAGACAGCAGACAACAAGTTTGCATCCATCACCACCAGCTTCAAGGTAAACCTGTCCTCTGCCTGCTCCTGGAGACACTCCCAGCACTTACCAATGGCAGAGATTTAAGGGGAAGTCTGGATACCTGCTCAGCATTTGTCCATATGAACAGGGCATGGTGCTGATCCATGGCAGCTCCAGCTTCTGTGACCTGCTTTCCCTAACTCCCTTTTTTCGGCTTTTAAAGGGATTTTTATTAATTTAGAATGCAGTCCCCTGGGATATGTCAGGCTCTTTACCATTTGATATCTTTCAGTCAAACCAGGATGCCTCTACAAAGCTTATTTTGGATTTAACCAAAACTACCAAGTTGGATATAGCCAGAATAGCAGAAGATTACATTTCATAGGGTGCAAAGACTTGTGATGTCACCTTATGCCTGGTGCTGCAAGATATCCATTCCAATTTCTTGAACACCCCTGTCTTTTTCAGGAGTCCATTGTAGATGAGCAAGAAAGCAACAAGGATGAGAATATCCACCTGAGGAGGTTCCTGCGGGTTTTGGCCAATGTCCTCATCATATGCTGCTTGTGTGGGAGTGGCTACCTCATTTATTTTGTGGTGAAACGCTCCCAGACATTTTCCAAAATGCAAAACGTTGGGTGGTATGAAAGAAATGAGGTAAGGAAATTTTGCTTCCAGTTTTCTGCTGTGATAATTTTCATTGGACATCAGCATAATCATTGCCACAGCTTGAGGACAGCATCCAAAGCAGAGGGATTCCCTACCAGGGTCCAGGAGTCCCCTTCAGTACCTGCTTGTTGTAGCTGCAATGCACATTGATCTCACTGAAAGTTCCTAGGGCAAATTACCAACTCCTGCAGAGAAGGGAAAATACTCTTATACTAAATCACAATAAAAGTCAATGGTTTTTCAACACTTTCAACACCGACCACCATCTTAAGAATCAAGTTGTATATTAACAGTTACAAACTCAGTTGTACTAGAAAGCTCTCTGGGTGTTAGAAATGTCCATAATTCATAGTTCTAAAATCAAATCTTTGACATCCACCTTGAATAGTGGGAACAAAATTTTAGAATCTACAAAAAAATTTCAATTGCCTAGGTTTTCTGTGCCTGATTTTGGAATGAGAAGTTCAAATCTTTAAACTCTTCACACACCCTGAAAAAAAATTTTAACCTATGGAAAGGTTTAATTGCAATGTCTACCACATTATCATGTATTTATACATCAAAGCCAAATTAAATTCAAAGCCATGCACTTTCAAAATTCCTTCAGAAAACTTTAGAAAAACAGCACTTGCTTACAAAATGCTTTGTCACTATGGACTTTTCCCAAAGAAAAACATCTTCTTAAAAAAAAAAGTTTAGTGTCTGACCCTTTCCTGGTGATAACGTGAGATCTGAACAAATACAGTCCTGGGTACTGTTACTTCTCCTGGAAAGAAAAGCACAAAGAGGAGTCAGAGACTGCCTGCACCTGCACAGATGCAGTCCTCTGCAGGCCATGGGATCTGTAGGGCTATAAAAAAATTTAGAGCCTGCATGTCATGCCTGAGCAAACCTTGACTGGCCAATGACCTCATTGACCACAGTACAACTTATTATCTGGCATGATAAAGAGGAACAAAGACACCACTAGGACATATTTTCTTGAGCTGCAAAACAGACCTTGATGTACTTCCGTTCAAGTCTGTAAATGCCTTCTGCAAAAGCAAAGGTGCTGAATGTGGAAAATAAACATTAGCATTGACTAATCATCTTCATGCACACAAGCCAAGTCTTGCGCTTCCTCTGAAACTAAAATAAGAGCCTTGGAGCTGATGCAAGCAGTACTGCAAGGTACTTGAGGAACTTAAATATTCATGAGTCCCGACTGACAGGGAGCAAATTCTTTGGAGCTCATCCCTTTGAGATAAGAGCAAAAGTGCTGCTGCACGAGCAAGTCGTGCAACCCAGCCCTGAAGTCTGATGCTGTGCTGGCTGCACACTAAGCAAAGCCAGAAGCTGAGTTTGCTTTGACTCCCTCCCCTTTATAAATCCTTCAGAAATACCCAACCAGTCGTCATCAGCTCCCGCTCTGCTCAAAGTGAGATAGTCACTGTTGTTACTATTAGCAGTTATCTCTTTTTCCTCGTGTGGCAGGTTGAAATTGTGATGTCCTTGCTGGGCATGTTTTGCCCTCCGCTGTTTGAAACCATCGCTGCGCTAGAAAATTACCATCCCCGCATTGGGCTGAAATGGCAGCTGGGGCGGATCTTTGCGCTCTTCCTGGGAAACCTCTACACGTTTCTGTTGGCCTTGATGGATGATGTCAATGAAAAAGTAAGAGCTGAGCCAAAAAGCCACAGTCAAACAGCATTTCCCAGAGTTAAGGGTGAACACTGTCCCCAAAGGCAGCAGGGACAATCATCCCCTTTGCAGCAGGTGCTTGCTCTGTCCCCAGTCCTCCTGAGCAGTGCCCCAAGGAGGCTCACCAAGCTGAATCTCCAGCTTCTCTTCACAGCCCTGAAAAGAGCATAGTTATTGTCTTCCTATAATCACAGCATGTTAGGGTAATTCTATTTTTTTCTCCATCTGACACTGTTTGCAATTTCTATTACTGCAGACCCTGAGGATACAGTTTATAATCCTCTTCCCCTGCCTCCCCTCTTTAACATTATCCTGGTAGTGTGTTGTGGGCAGATAACTGCGGGAAAGGATAAATGTCGAACTTATCCACAAAAAAAAATAAAATTACACCATTTTAAGCTGAGAAGAATTAGAGGAATCGAGGCAGTGTGCTCTGCCCTGAAAAACTGTGAATAATGCAAAAGAGAAGGACCAGCTGAAGCCTACATCTGCATACAATGGTCCGGAAGGAGGTCTGACTCCTCCACGTGCAGAAATAGGTTGCTTGCTCCCCAAAACTCATGGAGCCTTGACCTGCTCTCAGCTGCTGCTCCCCTGCTCCTGGCAAAAGAGGGTTTTCTGTGCTGTAGCCAGCACTGTAACTCTGTTGTATGCAGATGTTTATACAAGGGGTGGTAACTGATAAGGAGGAGGTGCCTTGGTTTTCTTCAAACACATCCACTGGAACTTCGCTTTTCTGATGGTTTTGCCTGGGGGGGGGGGGGGGGTCTCTTCACTGCAGCTGGCAGAAGAGGATGTGGTGAAAAACATCACACACTGGACACTGCTTAGTTACCACAACTCATCTGCAGGGAATGACAGCACCGTCACCCCACCTCCCCTTGACCCTGCAGACGTGCCCAGGGGACCCTGCTGGGAGACAACTGTTGGCATCGTAAGAAATTCATTATGTAGCAAGTCTCTGTGTTGGTTTGGGACAGTTCATTTCTGTTTTTCTCATTGATGTCTTTAACATTTCCAGGCTTGAAGTTTTCCTGACAAACAGTAGCTCTTTCCCCCACTTTAATACTGCATCACCAAGGCCATACAAGTCCTTGGCCATGGTTTTCAAGCCATGGTGGTGAAATCCTCAGCTGGAAGCAACCAGGGTATGCACAGCTCTGAGGCACTGGCTGTGAAGAGAACAAAAGGCCAGGCAGTCTGCAGCCAGGCCTGCACCATGTTCTTGTTCAGGTCATGACTGTGCCTTTCAAGCAAACCTCTCTTCTCCATTTATTGCTTGCTGCACTGGTTCCAGAGAGCCTTTGGTGCAGGTGTAAAACCCAACCGGAGGACACGCCTCAAGGGAACTCTTGACATGTCCCAGTCCATAATACTTAGTGAGGCCATGGGATAAAAGCAGCATCAGGCAAAAGTAACCCCCTTGAAAGGCAGGCAGGGAGGCCTTCAAGTCCTCAGAGTTTAATCACACAAGTCAGCTCTGCAACATTTACCTTGCACCAGGAAGATTTGCAGCCAGACTATGCACAACTTAAAAAGTAAAAGCAGTCGTTTACTGGCTGACAGAGATAGTTAGGGCTTGCCAGACTACAAGGCTGTGCACTCCTGTGCACACCCAAGGGGTCTTCACAAGCCAAGAGGTTCTCAGTCATGTGGGAAAAGACCAGGCACTGTCACTCCTCAGTGTCACTCCTTGGTGCAGCTGAGCTGTCATTCAGCAGATCTTTGTTTCCCTCCCCTCAGGCTTTAAAAACCTTGCTTCTTCATTTCTTTCCTTTTGAATCGTTGGGACACCAGTTATTTCCACCCCATGAGTCTTCCTTCTGCCTGCAATTTTATCTTCCTTGTCTCGCACATCTCCTTTCTCTACACTTACGCACCGCTCTTGTTTACATCTGAACAATTTTCTTAGGAGTCCATATAAATGTTACAGAGCTGAGCCATTCCAGAGTTACAATCAAAACAACTGTGGGCATATGTGTATTTTATACCATCACTACTGCAGCATTAGCATTCTGCTCCCACTCTCAGTGCTGCCACAGCATGCAGTGCAGTCAATAATGCCAGCAGCAGCTATCAGGTCTAACAGCTATAATAGAGCTCGTAGCTCCCAAGCACAGAGGTAGAGCTTAGGCACTGCCCAGTCCTTGAAAACAGGCAGGGAGTTTGCTCCTAGCATGCTTTTCTGAAGGTTACTGTCATATAAAGACAAATGGCTTAATAAAAAATACAGTCCTGAATGCGCCACTGAAATTATAGGAGTTAAATGGGGTTTTCCCTTCTTTTAAATTGCAGGAGTTTGTGAGGCTCACTGTGTCTGATATCCTGGTGACCTACATAACCATTCTGGTGGGAGATTTCATCCGAGCTTGCTTTGTCAGATTTGTGAATTACTGTTGGTGCTGGGACCTAGAGGCTGGATTTGTAAGTATCTTCTAGCCAAGTCAGTACCTTAGAGCTGAAAAGATAAAAACAATTTAGGGCCATTTGGTCAAATACTACAAATGAATTTTGAATGCTTCCAATGGTCATCTGCTCTTGCCTGATAATATAATTGGTGTTCATAGTCTATGCATAATTTTTCTGGGTCAGTCAACTCCATCCCAGTAGAACTCCACAAAAATGCAGTTCTCCTCCCCATCTGAGAACTTTAAAACATGAAGCTGACTTAAAAAAGAAATAATCCAGTGTTCATTCAGTTGTTACAACCCAAAAACCTTGGGACCTTCTACATTCCTTTTCAGAGCCCCAGACTTTCATGTTCATTGCCCACCCTGCAGGCAGGAATCTGCTTTTCTCACAGCAGTGTCTTCTGATCACTGCTGGAAACTGGTGTTTCTTCTGCTACAGAGGATCAAGGAGCATTTCCTTCCCCTCTCATGTGTGTGTAACACACAACAGCACTGGACTCTTTGGTATTCATAAAGGCTACCAAAGCAGTCAGTACTGGAGCTGCACAAAACACAGAAGAAAATAATGGAGGAGTGGAGGGAAGTCCATTGATTCACACGAGAGGAAATAAAACTAGGTGGATTCAGGTGGAGATGAAAATACCTTGCAAGATTACAAGCAGATCAGTGCACCCACTGCCTAGCTGGGAGGGTTTCCAGGAGTGGTCTGAAGAAGAGCAAAGAGGAGGGCTTTGGTCAAGGAAGGGCAGGCAGGGCACAACAAGCATTTTGCTGCTTGTGGAACTCTTTGTGTTTCTTCTGAGAGAGGCAGAGGACATTTCCCAGGGTGTCCTAGGGACGTCCTTCCAGCAGCCAGGCAGCATGAAATTGCTTCTATTGCTTGTGCAAAGATGGTTTGGTGACAGCCACCTAACCCAGCCTGGCCATGGACACCAGCACAATTTTATACGTGTTTTTCTAATGCAGATAGTGAGTAAGCTTCTTGTTTAACCCAGCCTTCTCACATAGGAATACTCAAGCCAGAGGTCAGCAGACACTGAAAACTGTCTTTATTTTCATGCCAAAAAGAAGCCAATATTAACCTCTAGCTAAAGATTTAAATTAGAAATGGGCCAGAATCAAAAGAACAAAGAAAACAATGTTTTTTAACCATCCCTTCCTAAAGCTGTAAGCAGTCAGCTCTGACTAGGCTCCCCTTGAGTTTTCATCATAAAGCACAAACATCTTCAACTTTATGAACTGCTGACAGTATTAAGTAAATGCAAATGGCATGAAAAACAGACATACCACATAGGATATTCCAAACATATAAGAGCATCACTTATCATTTCTTAAACTTCCGTTCTCTGCATTGCAGTTAAAAAAAAAAAAAAAAAAAAAAGGCCTTTTTTTTCAAGGAAACATAACAAGAAAATCTTTACACATAGTTTCATCTGCCAAGAATCACCTGAGTTTGTGTGCACAAAAGTAGATATATATAGGAGAAATAGCTTAATCATAGGGAAATCTAACAAAATAATAATTTATAAAACAACAAATACCGCCAAGAGATCAGATCAGCCTGTTCTGCACCTGCCACCACTAGCACCCACATCAGAGAACTAAAATACTACTTTATGTGGGGCAGCCTATCAGCTAGTACAGAGCTAAATGCCATCAAATACCCATCAGGTCATACATTCCCTCATACTTCTCTCCCTTTGCCCTCTGTTTCTGTTCTTCAGCAGCGTGGGCCCAGGGACAGAGACATAATCCAGCACAGCAGTTGCCCTCCAGTTCATAATTATCACTGTTTCAAGATTCAATATTTTACCAGGTTGGAACTGTGAGCCCACAGCCAGGCACCAGCTGGAGTTTAAATGTAGTCCCGTGCCATGCTCACAGCTGGTGTCATATTAGCAGGGAGAGAAACATAGAGCAGCTCTAAGCACCTCCATACATCTTCCCAATTTTCAGCAAGCCAAGAGAGAAGCAGCAGCCCACAGTGCAGTAGCTCCAGTTCTGCTTTCCCCACACTGCTGATGGTCATTCAAGCAGTGTGCACACAGCAGGAGCCCTCTCAGGAATCCCTGCTTGCCAGCTTTAAGCAAACATCATACATCCAGAAGAAAACAATAGCAGGTACCTCTAGCAACAACACACTTTCCTTTCTTCCCCCATACAGCCGTCCTATGCAGAGTTTGACATTAGCGGCAACGTTTTGGGTTTGGTTTTCAACCAGGGGATGATTTGGTAAGATATTTCCTTTTTTGTATTTTTTACGTTATTTAGAAAGCCTGTAAGTGGAGTCAGAAAGCTTCCAAGCCAACTAGATAAACCTTAGGTTCTGGTTTTTCTGACTGATTGGCTTTCTGCGCTTAACTATAAAAGTGTGTCTCTCTCTGCTGGTTACATTCACCTGACATTTTCCAAGCTATTTCCAAGGAATTTTTTCTGACCAAGAAATTTTCCTTTCTGACCAAGAAATTTTTGTCACAAACTGAAAAACTTTCTTTGGAACCCCACAGAAGTCTGAGGCCTTGCTGGTCCTTAGTGAGGGGGACCATACCGTAACCATACCCTACAAATGCAGGTGGCTTCTACTGTGGGAGCAGAGGGATAGCGCCCATCAGCCCGCTTAGACCTCATTTATGAACAAACTTAGCACCACACAAGCACCTCTTTTTCTGTTCTTGAAAAGAGAAAACCTTCCAGTCTGTCAAAAAACAGCACCTGTCCTTCTCTTTTCCTTTTCAGGATGGGATCCTTTTACGCACCAGGGCTCGTGGGTATAAACGTGCTGCGCTTATTAACCTCCATGTATTTTCAGTGCTGGGCTGTTATGAGTAGCAATGTCCCTCATGAAAGAGTCTTCAAAGCATCCAAGTCTAACAATTTTTACATGGGACTGCTGCTGCTGATCCTTTTCCTCAGCCTCCTGCCTGTGGCTTACACCATCATGTCCCTGCCTCCCTCCTTTGACTGTGGACCTTTCAGGTACTACCAAAACACCAAAATGGACATTTTTATTCTCTGGTACATGGGATTATTTTCATGAAGTTAGAAGGACTGGACTCCAGCAGAGATGGCAAAATGTTTAAATCCTTATCAATGTGAGGCAAAGGGTCATGTCCAGCTATGGGGTGTAAACAGTCAGCTGGGAGCACTGAACCTGCTTCTGTCTGCTGCTCTCCCCTGCTACATGAATCCCAGTGTTTTCCCCATACACTGGTGAAAGCACCAGAGAACAGCAGGGGTGGGACAGCAAGGTGCAGCTCCCAGTAAAGAAGCCCAATGGGAGGATCCCTAAGGTTCATTGGAATACTGTGGAAACAAAATGAGTCTCCTTCATAGAGACAAAAACTACCACAGCATGAGATGAATTTTATATGTTGACTTTAGCTGACAAATAGCAGGAAATAGATAGGGGTGAGCCTGTAAATTTGCTGGGATTTTTCTGGTTTTTGGGTTGGTTTTTTTTTGTGTTTGGGTTTTTTTTAAAGGTTCTGGGGTTTTGTTTTTTTTCTTTTAGTTAGGACAGAATCAGCACTGCACAAAACATTCAGTGGACTGGATTAACATGCCAATAAAGTCTAATTTGATTGAATAACACCATTTCCTGGGCCTGCTGAATCTGACTCAGCAAGGAGCCAGCTTGGAACAAATTGTTTTTGTAGATGCACTGTTTTAGGTTATCTGCTTGCTGATGGAGAATGACATCAGAAAGCTAAAAGACTCGGGGGAAAGGCAAGAGACCAAAATACTCTCAGTTCTATAACAAGGACAGGTGTCAACGAGTTATGTCAGAAGATCTGACAAGTAACTTGTTGCACGCACACTATCATTTGGAGATGACTAATCTGCAATGTGAAAGAGCTATTTCAATTCCCAATCAACCCTTCAGAAGCCACTCATCCTGATTTAGACCCTTGGCAGCTCGACTGAAAGCTCAGCTCTCCTGAACTCCTGGCAGTTGATGAGGTTGGGATACTGTTTATCCAAGTTTTCTTTATTGACTCTCATCATCAAGACCGAGTCCAACACCATCCTGACTGGAATCCTGCAAGCTCCCAGGAGGCACCAAGCCTAAATGGAAGGAATAGCACAGACAGGGTTGAATTCTCAGACCCAGAGACGCTGGGGAGAGAAGAAGGTCAATTACATAATCCAGCCCTTTACAAACTTGTTCTTCCTTCATACAGAATATTCTCATCTGCTTTATCAATCCCGTTTGAAATTGCTCTTTCACTGAGTCTCCTATTAAGCAATAATCACAGCTTGCTATTTTTGTCATTACTTAGCATCTCTTCAAGTTGGCTCATTATTTCAGAAAGCAGAATTTGCATATGGGAAGTCATCTCTACCATGAAAAGGCCATACTTAACAAGATATTCATCAGAAATATGTGGTTACTGCAGTCTGTAGGGTTTTATTTATTTCAGAGGGGTAAATAGAACTCATAACGGAGTCAAGTGTGGGAATAAATGCATTGATTCCAGGAGCAAGTTGGCCTAGAAAAGATTATTTGTATGATCAATGAGGGGAGAAGGGAAAGGAATGAATGGACCAGTAGATAATTTAAATGGCATTTTAAACTCCTTGGTGGCCAACAGCAAGCTGATGCTCACTGGTAGAGAGCTGAAACATGCTACTTAGCACCATAAGACTATGAGCCATTTTGTCCCTCCAGGAGATATCTACACTCCTTAACTGGTCATTTGTCTTTCCAGTGGAAAGAAGAGGATGTATGATGTCATTCAAGAGACCATCGAGCTCGATTTTCCACTTTTTGTTGCCAAGATCTTCAGCTATGTGGCAAATCCAGGACTGATCATACCTGCAATTCTCCTCATGGTGTAAGTTTTCCTTGCAATGTTACATGTCTGGATTCGGGGAGAAGGTAGAAAAAAAATTCTGGCCTATTAGTCAGGTCTAAACACAGCTTCTGCTGAGATAACAGCATGTGTTAGAGCAGACACAGGCTCCCTACCCCCCCCCCACCTTTGCCTAACCCAATTTCCCAAAATTTAATTACCTGACCCAATTAAACACAACTTTGTAGATGAAATGCATTGCTGACAGAAGCCTTGTGGATATCAAAGCTGTCACAGCTTCCATATGAAAAATTTTCTGTAGCCAGCAGGAAATAAATGGACAGTCTCAGCCTGGTGCCTTTTGGAGAAGCAATTTCTGTCACAGTTGGTGGTATTTAGAACACAGCCAAGACAGGGCATGCAAAAATTACATGTTCCAAAAATATGAAGAGTTGTGAGCTTTGTTTGGGTTTCAGGGGTTTTACTCTTTCATTTTCCAAATAATACATTTGGTATTTGTTTTAGTGCCGTTTGATCATTTAAGCTTTGAAATCAGACTTAAATCCCCAGCACCTTCAGCAGTACTAGGATTAGTTCTCCTTCTTTTTTGAAGATATATTTTTGGCACTGTTCTTGAGGCTTTCCATAGCTATCGAAATGAGTAGGAGGGCTGTGGCCAAATTCTATAGGTAGTTCCAAACACTTCAGACTAATCAGTGGGAGAAGGGGAGAGAGCTGGGGAGCCTGTTACATACAGAGCTTCCTGCTCTGACTCTTTCTGGGGTACCCACACACACTGGAGATGAGCCTCTGGGCTGACCCAGCACTGCTGCCCTTAGGCACCGTGATGCTCCATCCTGAATAGGTACACTGAAAGTAATGCCATTAAATTATACCAATTACAAGTTCCAATCAAAGTTTCTTATCCAAACAACCTGAGAGAAAATCCTAATTAAACTGATAATGACATGTTACCCCTCTATCTGCCTCAAACTACTTACTCATTTTAAACTAAAAAGGATTATCAGGTACTGTAACTTGTGCAGGCAGATCCTACACTTGTACAAATCAGATCAGGTCCGTGCAGGAGACAAGAAGTCTCCCAACAGATCTCTAGCATGGCCAAGCATATTACTGAATTATACACTCTGTTCCTGTGGGCTTCACAGCAGCACTGGCAGATGCTATTGCAAACACAGAATGAAGACTGCAGAACACCTCAAATGGGTCACCTTTACAAAAAGGCTGCAGACCAAGTTTCTGAGGGTTTGATGCAACCCTCAAAAAAGCTGATGGGAGAGAGTAATACCTTTGAAAACAATGGGGTTTTTTCCAGTGACAATCTCCTGCCTTTTCCTCCACTGACATCTGGGACAAGTAACAGCACAAATTCCGTTTATTTGTTGAAGAGACCCTTTTATCACACCTTCCTAGTGCTGGCTATTCCCACACCACAGCCCTACCATCAGTCCATCTCTCCTTGAGACACCATTTTGTCTCTGCCTTGATTCCCCTCTGAGAGCTGAAATACTTTATGTCCATGTTACGCAAAGCATCTTCACTTTCCACCCAGATACACTGCCTGCATGGCCTGTACGTATTACATATTTGTGATTTCCAGCTGTTCAGCTCCCAAGAGAGTCACAGCCCTAAAGAAGTGGCTTCCCCTGTGATGCCTGGACCAGTCAGACCTACAGCCCCTTGGCAGTAGCTCTCACATGCCCCAAGAGCATTGGGTGTCCTGCAGAGGCACTGCTTGTTATCTACATACTCACATTGCCTGTGATAATCCCAGACAAAATCACAGCCACCAAACAAGGTTGTTTCTTAAGGCTTTGGCTGTTTTCTCCTTTTCAGTCAAGTGCCCAATTTCTTGCCTTGTCTCTGAAAGTCTTCAACTTCTGCTGCGGTGCTGACAGGGTTAACCTGGAGCTAGTCCTTATGATGAACCCCATCCAGTTTTCCAAGAGACTGAAACCAGGGAAATGCAAAAGCTTCATTTAGTCCTGATGAGCAGAGAGCCAGAAGCTCTCAAAGCAGCAGGCAAGGCAACGCTACAATCCAGCCTAACTAAAAATAGCCTCTACAAAGAGCAACAGGTGGATCGTAAATGGACAGTCTGTTGATTTTGATTGTAGCCTCTCAAAAATGTGTTTTCCACTTCTATGGACTGAATTATGCAATTTTCTCTAGTCATGATAACCCCTTCTCTTTTTTCCAGGTGCAATCCAAAATGCATCTTCTATTTATTTCAGTTCTTAGCTCCTGGTTCCAAACAATGATGGAGTCCAGTGAGTGACATGGGTGTAAAGCTTACTGTCCTGCTTCTAACTGCTCAAGGACAAGGAAAATAGGAAATGCAGAGAAAGAAGAATGAAAGATACTGTGCCCAGGGGAACATAATGTAATCCCACTCAGGTCAAGAGTAGGATTTCAAGCTGTGGCCTGCAGAGCTTCTTGGCAGAAGATAGAAGCATTTTACAGCATCAAGAAGGGGGAAAACAAATTAAAATTTCTGTGCAGGCCAGAAAAGGACAATGACCCACACTCACCCCAGAACTGGGGAAGCAGTATATCAGGGAAGAGGGGTGCCAGGGTGTCATGATTTAAATCAAGCTGGAAATTGAGCACTACCCACCTACTTGCTTAACCTCTTCTCTCTCTCCCCAGTCCTGGTGGAGGAGAATCAAAGAAAAACTTGTAGATTGAGATAAGAACAGTTTAATAATCAAAATTATTAAATTTTGATTAAAAATAAAAAAGTAAAAAACAGTAATAATGGTAAATTATAAAAATAGCAAAAAGGGAAAAACAAGTGACACACAAAACATTTGCTCACCACTCACTGACTGATGCCAGACCACCCCTTCCCAAAACCAGATTGGACCCCGTTTCAGGTAACTCCCTTATTTATACACTGGGCATGATGTTCTATGGTGTGGAATATCCCTTTGGTCACTCACGTCACCTGTCCCAGCTATGCCCCCTCCCAGTTTCTTTTGTGCACCTCATCACTGGCAGAGCTTGAGACAAAAACAAAAGTCCTTGCTTGACTTGGGATAAACAAGAATTAGCAAAATGCAAAACATCCGTGTGTTATCAACACCATTCTTATTCTCAGCCCTGATTACAAAGCAATATTTTCTAGGCAATGAGCTTGATAACACAAATAAAGCTCTCACATCTTTACAGAAGAACAAAATGAAAAAAAATTCCAAGAGGGCTTGCAGGACAGAGAACCCAGATCACCAAGACTGTTTTGGGTTAATGTTAGGCAAAAGGAAGCAAATGTGCCTCCTCTAGACAGACCCCTGTAAAAAGCCTCAAGAAAGGCAATCCTAAGCACTGCTTCCTGATCTCCCACCTGGAAACCAACATGCCAGTACATGGGGCCTTTACGGGCTTAGGATCACGCACTCAGTTCATGAAATCCTTGAGTCTGGTTTGAGGTTGCTGAATCTGGGCTGAAACCACACATGCAGGTTATGAACTGCCAGGAAACCTTTTTTATTTCCCTACTTTATTTTTCCTTTTATAAGAGAATCTCCTGCTTTATTTAAAAAAAACGCAAACAGCTCTAGCAGTGATCTGAGCGGCTGGTCCTTTTCCTGGGAATGGCTTGGAGCCCCTGAGCAGATGATGGTTATAACCTAGAAAAATAAATGCACTCCACAAAAGCAAGAGTAGACAATTTTTTACTACCAAAATATTCCTGGCTGGTGAGTGTCAGAGGTGGTGAGACAGACCCAGACACATGGACATGTTTTAAAGCACAAACTTCCCTGTGTGTCAGAGGCTGGCAGCCAGCATGCACTCTCCCATCCCTGCTTGCCTTTCAGTTCCCTTCAGCTTGGCTCAGTATTCCCCTGGCTTTGGTGTGCCCTTTTTGGAGAGGACAGGATCAAAACAAAAGTCAGCAGCCCTGCTCCATCCTGGCTTCTGCTTGCCCTCAGTCTCTGCTCACTCTCAAGGGCCCCATCCAGGGATACAGGATGCAGCTAGTCCTGGAAAAGGGAGAAGGAGGACTCTTCCTTGAACACTGCTTTTTAGGAAAGGCACCAATGCCCTATTCTACCACTATTTCCCCAGTTTCCTAGTTTTTCCTGAGGTCCCTGTGTTAGCTGGTGGCAGTTCCATCTCAAGGCTGGTACCTGGTTTCACCAAAGTTGGTGCAAAGGAAGTGGAGGGAGCCCATGGCCAGCCAAAGTAGAGGCACGAGGGCAGGGTGGTCATTTTTCTTCTGCTTGATGAGCAGAACTGAGCTTTGGATGGGATCAGCCTGTCTCAGCTAACCATGCCACAGGCAGCCCAAATTTTTCCTAAACTTTGAGCTTCTAAAAGAAGTTTGGAGACAGCTGGGGGGGAAATTGGGTATGAGATGGTAAGCAAAAAATTACATGTTACCTCCTTGTGAAATTTTCCCCTGATTCTGTCACTACAGCATGTGTTTTCTTTTCTAGCCTCACCATCTATTACCTGAATGCTGTGTCCAAAGCCTATCAGCGCGCCAATGCAGAGCTGAAGAAGAAAATGCAAATGGTAGGCGTTGATCTGGCAAAGCCACCTTTGAAACAACCTGCCCTTCAACTCTGATGTGTGGCATATGCTTTTAAATCACTCTTCACTTCTGAACACACTGGTGACACAAGAAAGTGACTTTTATGCCTGTTCAGGCCCCTCTGATGGCATTTAATGTCTAGCTGCACAGAGTGGTCACATCCCATAATAGCATGCTATTTCATACATCAGAACTACAGTTGGTTTTCCCATAAACTGTGCTTTCTGTCTACAGAAGTAAGTTCGAAGTTCTTCTACAAAGTTCAGGCAATGCTTTGGTGTCTGAAATTTCCCAGGAACAACGATAAGCCCATCAAAACCACTGCCAGATTTTGTACAAGCTGAAAAGCAAAGAGCCATAAATAATAACACAGCAATAACTTTTGTTTCACTACTGATTCTCAGAACACCTTACAGAGGAGGCTGTTTCTGATGTGCACACAGGAAAAGCAACATATAGACAGATGCAACAGCTGGAACTAGCAGGGGAGGATTTGAAGCTCATGATATCCAGAACTGGGAGAGGTTGCAATATGTAGAGGACCATAATACAAGGACCTTTGAACTATTATGAACCAGGTCTGGCAGAAGAATACTTGCAAAAGCAAGGTTCTGCTCAGAGGATGAGTCTCAATGAGAAACAGCAAAGATGTCCTGGTACCAGGGCTTGTGCTGATTAGGCAACATCAGTTTACTCCAGATCTTTTCTGGTGGGTCTCCATCCTGTTGTTGTTTTGTACGACATAGATGTGCCCAAAATATCAAGCCTTTCATCAGGAGAGGATGTGGTACCATCAAAGGACTGTTATCAGCCGTTTTACTGGCACAGAACAGGATCCAAGCCAAGGAAGCAGTGCCACATAAAGCAAAACATCACATAAAGCAGAGAGTGGTGCAACATTAAAAGTGAGGATGTGAGCATTGAGAAATGAGACTCTATCAATTACATTCAAATGCTCAAATTCAGAGTTAATCACTCATGCACATGGCTGAAACTAAGTGCCTTGGTGCAAAGGGCATCATCCAGTACTGCAAGAGTTGAACATGTGCTACAGCACACTCAGAGGCACTTGGTCTATTTCACACTGCACAGCCTGGCTGGAGTTCAGGCTAAAGGGATCACAAAGCAATACCTAGCACTATCCAAGAGTACAGATTCCCTCTACCATTCAGAAGAAAATATTTTTCAGCCCTAAATGTATGCAGGTAAAGCCAAAGGCAGCCCTACAGCCCGTCCCTATGCTGCTGTACCTTCTTCCTCTGGCATTTATCCCTGACACCCTCTCTCACAAGAGGCTCACATTTAAAACAAACCAATACACTGAGGGGATAGATTGGTAGCTGCAGCAACACACAGACAGCCTGGTAGACCTAAACTATGTTATCAGCAAGTGCTTTGCCCCAACAGAAAGAGTCACTGTTTTCCAGTCCTGCCTGGGATGTACTTTCTTTCCCAGAAACACTTGGTCACCAGACCAAGATTCAGCACTTTGAACTTGGCAAAGAGATTAATTCATACCAACAAACATTTAGCCAGGCAAACACCATTTTTCAGATTACATCTGCAGTTTTTAACTAAACCAAATGGTATTTCTTGATGCAGCAACGTGAAGAGGAGAAAAACAAGAGAAACAACAAAGCCAGTACCAACCCTATGCTGCAAGATCTGGAGGATTTACTTACACCAAGTACAAAGACTGAAAGCCCCTCCAAACAAGCAGAAGGTAAAAATTAAAAAATCTCCCCCATAACACTTCTGAAAAGGCTTATTTAGCTACAAAAGTTACTGGGTAGGATTGAGAAACTGGAGGGATACACCTTAGCAAGGGGTTGGATGAGTATAATTAGCACAGATTTTGTCCCCTCACAGAGGTCCACCTGCCAATGGACACCCAGGAGGGGCACATTTTTAGACTGGATTGTGTCTCACACAGGCTTGTCACAGTGGGAATTGTAATCCAAAATCATGATTCATATCCCAACTATTAACCATGCTGGTCATGAAACCAGCAATTTATTCTGGGAACAATGTTTAAACTCAGTGTTGTTTCAGGGCTGATGAGTTGAGTCAGACTTTTGCTTCCTGAGCTGAGCTTTTCATTTGAAAATCCATCATGAATGAGGCAGAAACTTTTCACAGGATTGGGTTAAGTCTTAGGGTAAATAAATGCATTCTCTAAGCTCTGCTGTGGGTGTCCATGGCTGGCCAGAAAGAACCAGGAGGAGGCATTAGCACCAGGATCTGGGTATTATCAAAGAAAATGGATCCTCCGGCTTGATCTCAACCAGCCACTTCCTGACTGCCAGAGCCTCTGGCCCTCATTTGTGAAAATCACTTGAAAGATTTTGATTTTGTCTTGGTAGAGGTGAGAAAAGCAGACCAGTGCCACCATAACCCCCTTGAATTCAGATGGGTTGAGACAAACTGGAAGGTTCAGAGTAACCCAATAGAAATTCTCTCCAAAGCAGACCCAAGGCATCCATTTAAATGGAAATAGTGCTGGCAGTGTTTTGAGTGCACTGAAAATAAAAACTAAAATCAGGAATTACCCAAGGCCACCCCATGCCTAGAAGAAGCGTGGCTGGTAGGATTATCATGTCTTAAAAATGCATGAATAAGAACCTGTAAAGAGGATTTGGGCAGCAGAGACATATACTGTCTATTGAGTGGCGGGGGGGGATCAGTCTTATTCCTGGTTTCTTCACTCAGATGCTCAAACAGAAATCCCCAAACACTCTGGTTATGGCACAGAGGAGAAACTGCAAGCACTGGGGAGAGGATGAAAGGCAGTATTTTCTCCCAAGGAAATAACATTCATAATCAGGAAATAACATCCATAATCTTTGCTCTAGACAAGAAAATGGAGTCTCTGAATGGAACCAGCCCTGCCAGGAAACCAGGCAGAGGAGAAGCCCTGGATGGCAGCCCCATGGCCAGCGGGAGAGGAGCAGCATTCACACCACCATCACCAGTGTTTGTGACACAGCCACGGACTCTGGGCACTCGGGCACCCTACCCTGGCCAGCCCAGGCCATGGGGGCACCCCCCAGGACCAGTCCCTGGGAGAGGGAGAGGGCAGCCACGCTACCCCCGGGCTGCTCGGTAACCTCAGCACGGTTTCTCCTGTCTGACATTAAAATAGAGGTGCAGCATGAACTGTTGTAGCTTTGGTAGGAATGATCCCTGCTTGATGGACATCCACTCATGGTGCTCTGTATCTATCCAACACTCTCTAATACAGATTTGTTTAGACACTTAGCACTACTTTGGAGTTGTAACCCCAAAGGCTGTGCTGGTTTTCATCCCAAGGGAAATGGGAGGCAGTCAGAACAAAAATCAGCCATGACATTGCTGAACTGCTTCGCACAGGACCCAGCCCTGTGGCCACTAACAGCAGCGACCTTGCTCTGTGGGGCAAGTGCTTGCCGGTCCTTTCAAAGCCCTCTTTAATTAATAAAAGTGGTGTGAGTTTACCTGTCATTTAAACAGAGGTTTGTTGTGGGTTTTTTTTGTTGTTCCTCTGCCTGAAGAATTTAGGATTGTTAAAAAAAAAAATGAGTGTCCCTCCTCAGCCACAAGGCAGCTGCTACTAGGAATAGATGATTTGTACCAGAGGGGATTTTGACAGCTACATTTTGTCCCTTATGATAGCTTTCCTCCTGTCTACCTCCTCCAAACTTTCATCTTTTTGTTTCAATCTCACCACCACTTTCTCTAGGTTCCAACTCCACTCCTCTTTCCACAGTGTGTTGACAGCAGCTTGCACTATTATTTCAATCCCTGGTTATGGTTCCTAGTCTAGCAACATCACTCAGCACAACTGAGAGACTAACAGTGCCCTGGCTTAGTTTCTGATGATAGCCAGCTAGAAATGCCTGGTGCAATTTAAGAGCAGTATCATGCAGATCTACAGGACTTTCCAGGACTCTATGACAGACCTTCTCTGTGTTGACTCGCTCTTTTACACCTACAGTTTCTTCCTGTTGTTGACATAAACCCACCCTGGCCAGCTTACATCTGGTGTTCAGATACGTTGTTCTTCATAAAAATGTCTTTAAAAATTAAAATTCTTCAATAAAACCGAAATCCATAACCATAGATAGTAACAGTTCTGCTAAAACAGGGATATTTGGATTTTAAAAGGTCCTCACCTTGATTTTTTTTCTACTAAATTCCATAACTCTTGCAGAATGTTCAAGACAGGAAACTCAGTAACTTTTTCTCCTCTATGTCTTGACTGAGCACAGAGCATTTGACCTTCAGCTTGGGAATGCCCATCTTTCAGGAGCTGGGAAAAGGAGTCCAGTTAGGTCAGACATGAGGTAGACTGGGAAAAGGATTCAGCCTTTCAGGTCTAATACAACAAAAAGTTTTAGACGTCTGCTTTTTCACAGAAATTATGAGCTTAAATATTGTGCCATGCTTATGCAGAGTAGAGACCTAGCTCATTTGTTGATGCCTTTGCTTTATAACAGAGCCCAGAGCCCTAGAGAAGTACATCCAGGAGATGCAAGCAAGAAACAAATAAAAGGAGATTTTGGAATTTCTTCAAAAATTGAATCATTGCACTTTGCTTTCAGATACAGGAAAGTCAATGGGCTGTTTCTAGAAATAGCTGTTCCTGGTGCACAGCTCAAACTCAGTTTGGCTGCTCCCAGGACACTGCTGTGGTCAGGGTTGGTCATTCTCCCAGGGAGCCTCTACGTGAGAAGCTGCTCATCAGATTTATTTCCTGGGCTAGGAAGGACATTTCTCTGGTCTGGGTATCACTCTGAGATGGCTCTGAGATGAGTAAGGTCTTGTCTTGCCTCTTTGCCATGAGAATTGCTGATGCAACACGGCTGTGGCGAGCTCTCCGCAGAGATACCCATTCACTGAACTGGAGAAAAGTCAGATGAAAGAAGGCCTTTTCCAGGAGACAGAAGCTGTAGTCTCCCATTTTTCTTTGCAGGTGTCCACATTGATCAGAAAGTGCTGGGGGAAGGCGGTGCCAGCCTGCTAACACAGAAGGATGTCACAGAAACAACACAGCGCCCTGATTTCAGCCCAGCTCGTGCACCCTGCAGACTCTGGTATCTTGGGGACTGGTTGCATATCAAGGAAGAGGACTCTCCTCCTCTTCACTCCTCAGCTCACACTGAGACACAGTTTGGAAAGGGGAAAATGTGGCTTCAGATCCCACTCACCTCTGCTAGCAAACAGAAAGAGGCTAGACACGTGTGTGTGTACATACATATGTGCATACTTATAAAGGCAACAAGAAGCATCATGAAGAAGCCATGAAGAACTCCAGACAGGTTTTGAAAACCAGAGCAGCAGAAGCAGACTTAGACCAGATGAGTAACTATTCTGGGGTTTGGATACTCCCTGAATCAGGCCCCCGAATCAGACCTGCAATAATATGGAGCATTGCAAAGCACTTTGTCATCTCTGGAGCACACAGCTGCCCATTAGCTAATTACTCCTTCAAAGTTTGTTTATCTCTTATTATAATACATTAGGTTCACCCATTGATCGATGCCTTTTGCAAGCTCAGAGACACCAGGATATGAGGGTGATATTATCAGCCAGACAATTCCTGCAGACCACTGGCAACTCTCTTCCCTGACTCCAGTCCACATCGGAGTCCTCTGTCAGAGCACAAGGGTTGTGAAAAGTGTAAAAATGCCAAGCCTCAGACCTCATATTCACTGAAATGGTTATTTATCTCTTGGAGTTTTGAGTCCATTTACCAGTTATTCACATGTAACTGAAGGTTAAACTCCACAAACTCACTGGAATATTCAGTAGTGTTTGGTTTCATTCCTATTTTTCTATTGTTAGAAAGAGCAAAAAGCCCTTGTCTGAGCATTGATTTCCAACTCCATAACATTCATTGAAAGACTATATCCATCTCAATCTTCCTCCAGGGCTCAGTCTAACTTCAAGGGGAAAGAAAAATAAAACAACAGAAAAGTTGAGTAATGAGTACTGGGAGCCTTCTAGTAACATCTCTCACAGCTTTCAGCTTGCTGTCATAGATGACTGGAAAAGCCCTCTGTATTGCAAATTTTTTCGCATCTTGTACTGCCACTAGCTCAAATGCTGCATCCAAAAGGTTTTGGTAAAAAACCAAAACCAAATATCTAAGCTTAATTATTTTATTATTCTTCTCATTAGAGGTTTGTTTTTAAACAGGCAGCTCTCCTGGGCATCAGTTTTCAGTTTGCATGGCCAGGCAGAGCATCTGCTCAGTGTTACTAATGAACAGGAACTTCAGGAAAATAAAAAAAACTTAAAGGGCAATTTTGCAAAACACATGGCTAAACATGAGCTGTGAAGGGGACAACAATGTGCACTCTTCTCTTTTAGGGTCGAAAATATAATTCAGACATTTCTATCATAATGTGCTCAGCTGGATACAAGACAAACTGCTTTCTGTACTCTCAATGAACAGAAAAGAGTAGACACCATCAAGCAGGTTTGTTCATAAACCCAGAAAAGAATGCAAAGAATACACTGATTTTGTATGTGGTACCAAAGCACCTCAGCTCCTCCAAAGCAGAAAAATCAGCTTTTTGCTGCAGCAGGACAGGAAGATCTTTTCAAAAGGGAACCTTGAAATACCTGAACTTGTATTTTCAGGTAGCTTATATGAAGCTTTTTGAGGAGAGAATGGGAAACAAGCATGGGATGCCACCACTACTGACAGCATTCTTTTTCCTGATAACCTCACTTATTCTAAACAAGCAGCCAAGATCATCTTGAGCTTTCATCTTCTGCTCCTATAGCTAGCCCTGCACTATGACAAAGCCATTTATCACACATTCTGAACCTCCACAGAAATAGAATTGTCACCTTGCTTGAAAATGTGAGCTGCAGAGGTCTTGTGTGTCATTCACTTCTTTTCTTCTTTGGAATCTTTCTCTGCTCATGGACAGGAGAGAAGTGGCTCATAACATAGGTTCCTCATACCAGCTAACAAACCAGAGCACTGGGGCTGGATTTTTAGTTTCTTTCAGGATGCTGAGGAGGGTTGTCAGCTGCACATCTAAGCTCAAGAAACCTCTCACCTACAAACAGGCTCCAGACACCACAAGAGCCATTGTAGGGACAAGGGCCACAACCACTGGCACCAGCATCTGCTGAGAAACTTCCTTTGACAAATCCAGGCAAGGAAGACAACCAAAAACCAATTCCCGATGCCCAGAGAAAATTCCTGATGATGGAGACTGGGATTTTATCAGTTTTTCCTGCCCCACAAGCTTGAGGAGCTCCATGAGCTCCTGCCTGGCTGGGCAGGAGCTCTGCCCGTGCCAGTCTGGGAACGTCCACCTTCAGGAAACTGAACAAAGGAGTCTGGTTATGTCACACATGAGGCAAACTCAGAAAGGATTCCACTTTAGAGGTCTAACTCAAGAAAAACAATTAAGTATCTGTTTCCTCACAGGAATTAAGAGCTTAAATACTGTATTGTGCTCATTTGTAGAGACCTAGCTCTTTTCTTGATATCTTTGGCTTATAAAAGAGACCAGAACCTTAAAAAAGAACTCCCAGGAAATACAAGCAAGAGACAGATAAAAAGAGACTTCAGAATTCCTTAAAAATCAGGTGGTTGAGTTTTGCTTTCAAATACAGAAAAGTCAAGGGGTTATTTCTAGAAATAGATGCACCACTCAAAGGTAGACATTCACAGGCTGGCACAGCCCAGCAAGGCAAGGTCTCTTCCAGCGCCAGGAGCACCAGAGTGGCTTCTATGCTGGTGAAGGTTTCCTAAGAATCAATGTAACGTCCTGTGGGCCCTTGCCTTGATCCCAGCAGGCTGTGGGTACAGCAGGTCTCCCACCTTCCTACACCCCAGCATGTTCAGACCCCTCTCTGCACTCCCTGCAACCAAGTATCAGTGCTTATGCTGCCACCAAATCAGGACAGACAGGGACCTTTGAGCTTCACCCCACAGCCTCTCTAAACCACATCCCTTCAAAGCAGCAATGTCCTGGTTGGAAAAAAAAAAAAAAAAGAAGTGCTTGCCAAAAGACTTTAAAAGAGTGATTCCCCCCATTTTGATTCATGCTGCATGCAATGTTATCAGCTCTTCAGCCTGACTGCCATGGCGATTTTTATTTTTTTCCTCTCTGTCATGGTTTTCTTGCCATTTGCCTGGGCCCTGAGGCAGCAGCTTGTCCTTTGGCAGGTGGCAGCCTGGTTTCATCTGCAGCCAAGGTTTTATCACTCCCAAATGCTCAGATTCAGTTTTCCCCTGGGGAAAAAAGTGACTCTGAAACCCCAGGATTTCTAGGTCCTGGCCCATTTCTCACATATCATAGTCATCAATGCTGAATCAGAACTCAGCCTTGTGTTTTAAATGGACTATACCAACACAATGCTGTGCTGTGTTGAGCTAATGCAGGGAGGCTTGTCTTTGCTGCAATCACAGGACCCAACTCCCTGGGGTCCCCTTCCATTCAGACATCTATAAACATCCAAACCCAGTTGTGAGCATTGTCTTTAAATCTTAAATTGGTACCACATGGTGCTACTCAGGGAATACCCACGTTCTCCATGACCTCAGCAAACACAGGCCACCAAGCTCCCACATGTCAGGAGACAGTATGCATGAATCCACACAGGCATTGAGATGAAGATGAGTGGATTTTTTAAATGTTTCAGAACTTATATTATTTTCTGCACCACTCCTCTGTGATTGACAGCAAAACTAGAAAGCACTGAAGCACAGAGATTTCTCTGCTGCTGGTGCTCCAAACATGCAGGTGGAGGGAGGAGAGCTGACAGGCATTCAGGGACGGATGGATGGATGGATGTCATTTCCCAGCAGGCAAAAGCTTTATGTGCATCAGCATCAAACCCCCATGGAAAGACCCAATGGACAAAAGTCACCTGAAGGTGGCAGAGAAGCCAAGGGGAGGAGAGGGACAACCACTGAGAGTCTTCTCCACCTCCTGGGGACCAGATCTGAGCAGGAGAGCAACAGTGGGACACAAGAATATCCAGTGCTGAGCTTAGCTGTGCTCCCTGGAGGCTCTCACCCAAAGCATCAAGAGGGGGATTTAGCATTCTTTAACCCAGCTTGCAGAGCTGGGAAATCAGGAGGGTAAGAAATTCAACAGCTCTGCACCCGCCTTGGGGCCAGCGTGGAGATAAGGGCACACTGCACCCACAACTGCTACACGAGGCAGTGAAAAAGCTTTGCAAGGAAACAGCTGCAGGATATCTAAGCAGAAGAGCTTCTCCATTAGGAACTGAGCAGTGCTTGCAGAAGCTGCCAATGTCATCCCTCTCCTGGCAATGTGGGAGGGAGAAAAAATAACTTCAGCTCAGCTGAAAATAAAATGAAAACAACCATAGCGGCACAGCACTGTTACCTGGAGTGCTTGGGGACAGACAAACCATCACAGTGATCAAGTGTACAGATCATGTTGGAGGTGGAACATTATTTTAATGGCGTTACTAGCTCATTTTTCCAGAGAAGAGCAGCTGCAGAAACATCCCAAGCAGCTGTGTCCTCCCCCTCCTTCCATTCTCCCTCCCTCAAAGCAAAGCTATCTAGGGTAGCCAAGGCTTTTCCTACAAAAGCCTGCAGATCCAAACCTTCCTCTAATTAAGAAACATTTCACACATATGGGACTTCTAGGGTTTTTTGGATAGCAGCAGCAGTAAATAATTCAGTGCCTTGGCAGATGTTTAGGATCTTCAAAATATGAAGGCTATTATCAGATTTATTTTAATAGGGTACCTGGAGGGCACAGGGCCAGGAAGAGAGGAAAAAAACTCCAGCACCATAATAAAAACCATGCCTTTTTCATTAACCAGAGCACTTTGCTACAGCAGCTTGGAGAGAGCAGCACAAGCACTGCCTAATCACCAATGGAGCTTCACTGCCACTACAGCAGCAGCACTGCAGCTTGCAGATCCTCCAGCTCCATCAGCAGCTGCTGCAGCAGCACAGAAACAGCTCCAAGGCCAGGGCTGCAGGGCTTTTGCAGAGGGCCCTGGCAAACTCAGCTTCTGCTCCCCAAGCCCAGGATCTTTTGGAGGAAAAGGCTGCAGAAGCATTTTGATACTGCATTTGCAAATGTAACAAATGAGCCACTGGCAAGGTTTTGTTCACAAGCAGCCGCAGCTCTGCTGGGCGAACTCTCTGCAGCTTCTGCTCAACTTTCTGTACCCCTGTCATTCTCCCCACGTGGGATGGGGCTATGCCATAGCAGCAGAGAGCCAGCAGAGGGGAAACATCTGCCTTAGTAGTATCCTGAGATTGATCCATGGACAAAAGCAGTTCCCTTGTGCAGACACGGTGGAAATCTGTTGTAACCCATCTCCAGGGAAAGCCCAGTGTCATGCACATGTCCTTCCAGCACTTTATGTGCTCCCAAACACCTATGCAAGTAACATGGAGGGCAAGCAGCTTTTAAAGACCTTTGGCTGGCTCTGAGGAGCTGAACTAGTTGTACTGGAACAGGACATGTCATCACCTGAGTATGCCAACACTACCATGGCACCAGTGAAGCCAAGTACTGTAAGCACTGGTTATCCATTAAACAGCCAAAAGCATCACGTTGTCAGGGATGAACCAGATGTACATTGCTCACAGTACCCCTCAAACCCAAAGTCCAAGAGAAAAAACAAATCTCCACCTAAAATGAAGGCTTTCCACCAGACCTTGAATTCAGAAGAAAAAATAAAGAAGGCAAGGCAGAGCCTCTGACACTAACATCTGTTTAAACTATTTGTGAGACTAATGTTCCACCTGGCCACAGGTGGGAAGGGAGCCTCTGGGCAGCTTTGGGGGCTCCACAACACCCAGATGCATCCTAGACAGTGTCCCTTAAATCTCACCTAACCAGGAAGATGTTCCAAGCACACGTTTACCACAGGGCTCCCTATAGTACCAGCAACACCTTGCCTGAGCACCTACCACAACTGCTGAGCTCACCCCAGCCTAGGAGAGCAAGGAGGCAGCTGCTCCATGCCTGGTGCCCACCCTGCTCCCCTCTGGCTTACACTGCCCCATGGGAGGCACTCACGGCTCCCCTCCATATTTTCTGTTGCAATCATATTAACAGCAGAAGAGCAGTGCCTACCAAATGGACACAAGAAAGGGAGGTCAATCCACTATTCTTGTAATGATTGAAGATTTAAAATAAAATTTAAAGGAATGCAGAAGCTTGACACTTACCTTAAGAGTGCAAGCTCCATCCCTCAGATCCCAGGGGAATAGAGACAGCACAGGCCACAAAAGAATGGCTTCACAGAGCACTCATCCCACACAAAGTCGATAACTTGGCATGTTTTAAATCACAAGTCTCAGATTTGACACTTTAATGAAGTTCCTTCTTCTGCATCCAAGGTATGGTTCAAGAAATCCCGGTTCTCATTTTGAAACAATAAACACAAACATGTAGCTCTCACAGAACAAAAATATAATTTTAAACAAAAAGCAGGGGCAGCATAGAGGTCAAGGAGAAATCCAAGACAGGCTTAGGGAAAAGAATCATGGCTTAGAATTTATCTCAAAACTTTTCAAAGGGCTGAACCCTTGAAATCAGAAAAACTAGTTGCTAGGCTTTTCAGCCTTCCTGAAAGGTTTGATGAAGAACCACTGCCTGCTTACAGCACACAGACAAAGTGGGTTTGCCTGACAAAGGCAAGAAGAAAAGCCAGCAGCACATTCACTCCTTCCTCACACCCGTCCTTGTGAGAAAATGGTAGGAGACACTTCAACCCATGACACCTGGGGCTCGTAAAACCTTACCCAGCTGGGAGCAGGAATGAGGCTGAAAGGAGCCTTCAGAAAAGATACTGCAGAGACAGAAGTGGTGGTGCCTTTTTTTAAATCTTTCCTCTCAAATTAGAGCCTCTAACAGCAAAATAACAAGTGAGGGAAAATGTTTCACACCTGATTCCCTCTCTACATGTGCTGCTTAATTTTTTCATACACAAACAAAGCCAACAGGTGCAGTGAATTCTATACCTGGGAGCTTTGGGAGCACTAGGAAGAAGACAAGCCATTCTAGAAAGTGCTGGAAGCAAAAAGCCAAACAGAAAAGATGAGTTAGAAAGTTTCCAACATGGAGTTTCTTCAACTAGAAGCACTCGCAGCCAGCAGCATCCCACTTGCTCCCTTAGGGAAATTAAAATCAAGATCAAGATGTGCAGGTGAGCATGGAGGAAACAAGTTTAACACTCAGACACATAGAAAAATAGTAGCGTTTTGGTTGTTTGGTGGGTTTTCTTATGTAAGTATCTTATGGTCCCTGTGAGGCGGCACCATTCTGGTACAGGGAAGTCAAAACGCCAGGTGAGGGGCAGCTTTGTACCTTCCCTGCCCGGGTGTCTGTTCTGTCCAGCTCTTGCCACGCTGCAGCAGCGGCCGAGGTAAGGACAAACCAGGAACAACAGCCCCATCTACTGGAGTCTGGGAAGCCATCCACACTCGGACTTGGCAGTCGCGCAAGGCACCACCACCATCCATCCTCCTGTCACCTGCCAGCTGGGAGTGACGCTCAGGTGTTAGCCTGCTCCCCGAAAGCCACTACTGTCGCCATGCCACAGTCTGAGTGGCAAAGGCTGGTAGGGTCGTCCTGACCTAGTTCAGACCCAAAAGGCAAACATCCAGAGCATCTCCTTCACTCGGAACATCCCCCAGGCCCTCCAGAGGTAAGGTGGCAAACACTCTGGAACACTCCTTGGGCAGTGCTAACAAATCCAGCGTTACAAGTGAGAACTTGAGCTTCACAGCAACTTTCCAGTTTTTACGGCTGCACCCTGACATTCCCAGCTGCAGCACAGGAAGGAGCAGTGCCAGCATGCTCTGGTATGGGAAAAGCTTGCCCCAGTCTTTGGCACAACTGTCCTTATGGCAGAGCAGTTTTGAGTTTTGAACCGTGCCACACCCCTCATGCTGAGCTCCCTGCTTTGCAAAATTCTAAACCTGACCCACATACACAGCAGGAGGGTGTACTGTCCCACTGAGCACCCAAAATGTTGTTTCAGTCCGCAGCATCCAGCCCTGGCCCATACAAAAGACCCTGTTCCCTTCTGAGCTGCTAAAACCAAAGTCCCATACTGAGGATAGTGGGCACAGGCTGTCCCTGTGCACTGTGGTAACCCTCATCCTGCCCAAAAGTCACCAGCAAGACTGCACCAAAATGAAGAGTGAGCTTTGTGACTCAACCCAAGGAACCCTTCTCTGTGTAGTGCAATGGCATTTAGCATGAAGACTAAGGTTTTCTACCAAAGCAGGGTTAGGGAGACATAATTTCAAAGGATGGATCCTGTGTCCTTTTAGCATTTATTTTATTCATGCTTGAACGGAACTAATAAAAGCAATCTTGTAGCCAGTGAAACAAACACTGACAGAAATATTTAGGACTCTGTCACATGAGAAGACACACCAGTTAAACTCAAGTCTTTATTCACACTTTATAAACTGAGGGTTTAAGCAGCAGCCAGAAAAGACATGTTCTTTCAGCTATAGAGGTAACAATCAAAAAGGTATCTTCATTATGTAATTTTGTTCATCAGTGACTACTGACTGTATAAATGAACAATATATAAATAAAAATGACAGGCTTCCTAAGTTGGACAGTAGAAAAATGGCAACGAGTATTCTTAAAATTACAAGTATTAAAAAACCAAATAAAAACAGGTTCAGAAATCAGTGCCTCGTAAAGAAAGAAATTGAGAAAATCAGTGTTGTGACATAGCAAGATTGACACATGCCCAAGGTGTTTATCAGAGTCTGCCTCTTTGCAGGGCTGGTATCAGTGACATTCTTCATTCTCAGTGCTACACCCAACTGTACCATTGTTCTACCTTCACCTGTCACACAGACTCGATGCTGATCAGGTTTTCACCATCTCTGAGGCTTTGTGGTTTTCACAAGCTCTAGGTTGCAGGGGCTGGGAGCTGGTAGTGCCAAGCACTGGCTAGAGGAAAGAAACTGCCTGAAATGTTGGCTTATGTCTCTCTGGAAGCTGCAGGGCAGTGGGAAGATGCTCCAGCAACACCTTGGTCCTATAGCAATAACTAGGTAGATCTGGAATATTTTTCTTTTTTCTCCCTCTGCCATGACACACATATTCAAGATGCCAGGTTTGATCTGTCCTAAGAAGGTTCAAGATACACAGCTTTGGAGAGTGCTGCATTCATGACAATTGCAGACTTACCATGTGCTTTACTCCATGGAGTCTATCTGCATCAAGATGTTATTAATCCAAGAAAGAAAAAAAAAAAATCATATTACAAGATCCACTCCAACTGCATGTTCACAGTCCTGGGTGGGGAGGAAGCCTCCTAAGAGGAGTAGTGAGGTGAATCATCAATCACACACACCTCAGTTTCCTTTGCATGCTTACTTATATGGTGCACTGATTATAGTAAACAGGCTCACAGTATCAGTATACCATACTCCTAAAAGTCAGCAGCAAACATCATGTAGCCATTTTCAGAGTTTCACAAAGCAAAACAGACTACAGATGCAAAGAGTGAAATATTTTTGCATCCTGGATTTAACCAAAGAGATGAATCTCTACAGCTGTGCATAAAACCCTTTGCTTCCTGCAGAAGAAAAATCTTGGTGTAATCCAACAATACATGGATAATAAAAATATGATTATTTGGGCAAAGAAGTGACTGGAGAGGAAAAGGAACATCTGTGAATGGTGGCATATAAATTAGGGAGGGAGCTAGAAAGCATGTGTGTCATGGATCACACAGTAGCATACTGGCAAGGATTCTAACAGCTCATTTCTCCAGAGAGGTTCTACAATGCCCCGCAACCCCAGCCAGCTCCTGCTGCGACCAACTCTGGAAGAAGGCTATCCTAACAAACACACCTGGTCCCATTCAACCCAGTTCCATCAACCCAAATCAAATACAAAGAGGTCAGAGAAAGGAAACACTGCCATGATCCTCAATGGAAATTGCCACTCTATGGAGACCTCCACCTATGCCATTTTCGGTCAAATCAGATCAACCCAGAACACAGTTACAAGTTCTCTGCTGTCCTTATTCAACATCAACACTGTACTTGCAAGAAAAATGCAATAATGATCAAGCCACTGTCTCTAGAATTTGTGCTCCAGGATTTGCTCCTACCTCCTCTCCCTATTCCTCCACACTGCCTCAATAGATTATATCTGCCGGGTATTTGCCACAGGGGAAGCTCTGGCAGATGTACGATCTCCTGCCATGTCTGCTGCTGTCTCCACTCCTGTGCCAAGACCTTTCCTTCCCTGTGCCTCTGACGCGCTGAGGATCAGAGCCTTCCTGCAATGAGTCCTCTGCTGTCACAGCTAATGCTGCCTCCTCTTGTAAAAGGCTGCTATTCATCCCCTCTGCAGTGCTGCAGGCAAATGAGCTCTCCCACTCTACTCCAACAAGGTGACTGTGAATCCACATGCAGAGATCTGTCTCCTGACCAGGCTGTGCAGATCCACCTGTCACTGCCAGTCCTCAGCTCTAAGAATGACAATCACAGAAGTCAGTGATACTTTAGGAAATACCTAAGTGAAAACAACCACATTCCAGTAACACACCAGGAATATTTCAGTAGCAAGTACTTAGAACTGATTTAAAACAGCGCCATCACCCACACAGGAGCTATCTGATGACTTCTACATAGTCATTAACAGGAACACATTCGCATGAACGAAGTTACACAACAGATAAAGAAAAGGGACAATGGTGAAACAGCAACGGTAATAGCAGAGATTCAATGTACAGAGGGTTAAGACTGCACTGAGTTTGGAAATTTTTAATGTGGCAGAAGGAAAACAAAGGCCAGGCCAACAAATCTTTTGCGGCAATCTCAGATCTGGGGAGCCAATCGTCAGGTATTGAACAGGCTGTTCTCAATCCAGCTACAACACCCACCCAAGAGTCCCAAAATGACCAGGCCCTCAACCCACCCTGACAGACCAGTGAGAGAACTCAGGTGGCAGGAAGGAGCCTCCCCGTGTTGGGTGCTGGAAAGTGAATACTGGAGGACGTGCCACAAGCACACTTGAGAGAAACACAGTGAACAAACAGAGCAGGGAGGGCTCTTTCAGGAACAAATGGTGAAGTGCTCATTTTCCTCTCGGCTAAATGCTGTTCATTTTTAGCAAAATCTTCAGTCACTTTGCATGTAACAGGTAAAGACAAGGGGAAGAAAGATCAGTCTCCTTTGGACAGATACTGTGCAGTAGCATGCAGAAGTTGCTTTAGTTTTTTTTAATGCTAATATGCACTCTTACAATAAAATGAAATGAGCACATGTGCCAAAAGAAAACATCCTTTACAGGCTGACTGGCAGTGCTGAAGGTACAAAAAGGAGAAACTGCAACCACACCAATATGGAAAAAAGGATCCAGTCTGAACAATCTTCACCTCCAACAACCAAGATGCCATTTCTCTCGATGAAGGTTCTACCTCCCATTATTGCTAATAATCACAGCAATATAATCCTCAAGAGCAAAAGCAGATGAATTAATATGGTGTTTCTTTCCTGAAGGTTACTGCAGTATTTTTGAGGAAGGAATTGGCAATACAGACGCTAAAGCTGGAATTACATCAGATGAGCAGCTCCAACTCAAGGGCTCTGTTCTCCACACTGTGCAGTCAGGCCATCTCCCACACCTGGTGAGCAGAACCTTCCTCACCCACTTGTGAAACCCCAAGCAGGACAAAAACAGCCCATTTGGGTGGATTCAGCTGGGCTGCTACAAAAAAAAAGAAAAACCAAAAGCAAACTGCTCCACCCTATGTCACCACCTCCTCTCGGAGAGCACACACACTGCTGCCTCCTCACCAGCGGAGCCAGGGAAGGCGGGAATGTGAAACCAGCCCCGGGACACTATCGCAGACAGGAGGGGCAGCCCAACCAGCTGCTGCAGGCTGGGACAGAGTCCTCAACCCCCAGCTCCATTTAACAGAGTGTAACAGACACCACGCTCTCGCCTGAGGAGTGTGCCCCATGGTACCCACGCGTCACCAGCCAACAACTTTACAGAAGCAGGACCAGCACAGCGTGTACTAAACCAGCCTTTATTTCTCTCACAGTACAGCAGGGCTTAAGTTAAGACCATTCTGTGGCAGTGCCAACCCACTCAGTAGCCTGGGCTGTGGGAGCTGCTGACCAGTCCTCGGTGGCAGGCTGGGCACTCCAGTCCTCTGCAATCACAAACACAACACTTAGTGCTCCCCAGCTCCTTCCACCCACAACACCCCCCACACCCGTTCCCACAGACACCTGCCCAAACTGACCTGTGGGGAACTGCTGGATGGGCACAGACGGGACCTGCACTCCCTCAGACCAATCTGCAACCTCAGGCTGAGGAGGAGCAGTGAATTCAGGTGCTGGGGCCGTCCATTCAGTCTGGAATTCCTCCTTTGTCACCGCTTTCTCAGCAGCCGCCTGCTCCTCCTTTTCAATCTGCAATGAAGAGCCCAGCCTGAGTCTCCCCGGAACACATCCCAGAACACAACCCTGACTTTTAAATACCAGACAACAGGCACCAACTGGCAATACAATTAACCAACCACCACATTATAGGGAGAAGTGCAATCATTATATTGGCAAAACCTGTCCTCGACAGCAGACACACAGGAGCACAGGTGAAACATCTCAGAGAGACACTCCCTGCCATGAGGCTCCTACCTCCTCAGGATCCCTGTAGAAGTACAAGTCAGGCATGACTTCCCACGGGTGCTCCCGGGAGATGGTGCCACGCATGCGCAGGACCTCCCGAGCCAGCATCCACCACATCAGGCCCACTGAGTGCGCTCCCTGCAACAGAAGAAAGGAGGTAGGAGTCGCTAAACCTTTGCAGAAAGAAGACTCATTTGCACCCAATCCAAGGTTCTTGCTTGGTGAAGGACATTACTTGCCAATGCCAGACTTATGTACTTGAACTCAAAAGGGCAACTTTTCAAGTTCCCAGTGACATTTTCAGGTCTCCACAGAATCATGATGCCATTACAACATGGCCTGAAGTAACTCTCCTGTTACGGAGTTTCATGTTGCTCACCACCCCCATGTAAATCTCATCCAAAAGACAGGGATGATGATCACCACATGTTCAAGAAAGAAGAAATTGAAAACTTCACAAAATAAACAAAGCTTACACGCATCCTCACACGTGGCTTACACTAGTTTTAGTGACTGACATCTAGACAGAGATCCAACACAGCTTCTCATCTTCCTTACCTTTCAGGTGATTTCTGGCAAGGTAATGTTTCAGAGCAGTTTCTCCATCAGTTCACTTTACCTTTCATTCATACTCATGATCTGTGGCAAGAATGACTATCAAACTCCACTCATTGGGCCACAAAGACCCTCATGGCGTCAGCGAAAAATCCTGCCATGTTACTATAGCACACGTCCTACACTTGAGAGTTCCTTGGCCAGAAACCAGCCTCAGCTCCAAGCTCCAACTGTGTGCAGTTTATTTCCCCTCTCCACCCGCCTGCCAGTTTGCAAGAGACATCAGTTAGCTCACTCTCCTGGGGTACACGAGATACAAGCCAACCCTCCCTTGCAGAAAGCCTCCATCTTGGAAGCTCAGGGCAGGCTCTGGAGGAAGGAAGCTGCCTAGGGTGCCACAAAGAAGCGTTACCTTGTTGTTGCAGGGAATGGCGATATCCACGTAGCGCAGCGGGGAGTCGGTGTTGCACAGGGCAATGGTGGGGATGTTGACGTAGGAGGCCTCTGTCAGAGGCTGGTGATCAGCCCGGGGGTCTGTGACCACCAGGAGCCGTGGCTCACGGAAAGCTGCCTGGATCTGGTTGGTGAAGGTGCCGGGGGTGAAACGTCCAGCAATAGGAGTAGCCCCGGTGGCAGCAGCAAACTTCAGAACCGCACGCTGCAAAAGGGACACGGCAAAGGTGAAGCGGGAAAAGCGCATTTCAGACAGATCACCCAGGCACTGTCAGTGAATGTGCGCGAATTTTAACTGAACTATTTGTTTCCGTTCCTGTGATATCAGGGCTCACAACCTCAGGAGGAGACAATATAACAATGTTACTGAAAAGAGCTACACCATGAGTTTGAAAGACCTTATCCACCAACAAAGCAGGAAGTTAGGATATAGAAAAAAGCCTCCTCTTCCCTTTAAGTTATTGGCAAGCTCTACTCCAAACTCATAACCAAACCATGGAAGGCGGAGTAAAACAAAAAGATTACAAAAAGCAAAGTACATTTTCTTCTATTATTTCTGCATATTTTCATTATCCAAGAATTACAAGAAACTACAGGAAAAACTCAGTAGTAAATACACACACATTGTAGCTGTGTCCATTAAAACTGCAGTTGGCAGCTCTTGATACAACTGCAACAGCTTCCAGCTTCTCAGGCATGTGGCAGGGCCTACTATCAAACTCCAATCCTAGAGGGAGCCTGTCCCTCTCCTGGCGTTAGCGAAAACCCTGCCATCCTCTGCTGTCGCACACTTCCGACACTTGAGAGCTCACTGGCCAGAAACTGACCTCAGCATCAAGCTTTAACAGTGTGCACATCAATCCCACGGGAAACCAAGCTAGTGCTTCAGAAATCCACCCCTGAATCTCCCTAAATGTTTGCGGCCCCACCTGCAGTTACCTAAAGAAACTAAGCTCACAACCTCCACTGACTAATGACATTTAAAGGTTATCACTTCTACAACAGAATGTTTTTGCTAAAAATTTAAGAGCAAAAAGTATAAATATACTAGTTATTATACATTCCTTAATAACAGAAAATTTCTTCTCTGACAACTTTTTTATCAGGTGCTTACTGTCCCCAAAAATCAGTGCAAATGACTGATTTTTCCCTCCCACAGTAATTGTGGGAGGAAGGGGCCACCAGGGGACAGACCACTAATATGACAACTCCAACAGGAAGAAGGATATGGAAGAAAAACAAGTCATCAAACACCCTGAAATGGGGAGTGGGTTTCAACTGATCTGTTTTAAGCTGCCAAGTGCAACACAAAGACCGTGTTTACAGAAAGCATTCCTGTAGTTAAAACAGATGTTACTGCCTATTATCACCAAGCTGTCACTGGCAGGCAATGATGCATGGCAAAGGAGACCTGCTCCCAAGACTGCAGGCTTCCTGATGTCCATACCTGTCCAGTGTTCCTGGAAGAAATGACGCTCACATCAGCTGGATTCTCAATGGCAACAATGGCACGAGCTGCCAGGAGCAGCTTTTCCCAGGTCCTCTTCAAATTGATGATGTAAATACCTGTTGGCAACAAAAGGCTTCAGAGCAACCAGCAAATAGAAAATCCTAAAATAGGACAGCACTCCTCTGCCATTAAACCTGTCACAAGGCTGTGGTTACTTCAAAATTCACAGAATCATCATCAAGGTTGGAAGAGACCTTTAAGATCACCCAGTCCAGCACTGCCACTGTCATCACTAAACTGTAACACCCAGCAGCAGATCCAGGTCTCTCTTAAAACACCTCCAGGGAGGTGACTGGGCAACCTATGACCACCAAAGCAGTGAAAATTATTTTTCTATTATCTAACCTGAATCTCCCTTATCTCATCTTAAGGCCATTTCCTTGGGTCCCCTGACTACTGGCAGGCAGAAGAGGCTGGCCCCTCCTTTCAGGGAGTTGTAGAGAGCAGTGAGTTTCCCCCCCTCAGCCTCTTCTTCTCAAGACTAAACAAACCCAGCTCCTTCACTCATTCCTTATGATCTTCTCCAGACCTTTCAAAAGCTTTGCTGCCCTTCTCTGTTTATGCTCCAGCACCTCAATGTACTTTATGAAATGACAACATTTTACTCATTCTAGCTAGTGGAAAGCTATTCCAAGGAAAATCCTCCCCGTATGCTTTTAATGTCACACGCCTCCAGCATCTATCATCAAGAACCTATGCCTGGTATGAGTTTTTACATTTTAACAGAGGGCAGCTTAGACTGAAGACCAATGCAAACAAGAAGGAATCATTACTGAGATATTAAAACCCTTTCGTTAATATAGTCAAGAACTAGCAAAATTGCCTAAACCAGCTGTGAGTGAATTAAGAAATTCCAAAATCAAGATAGTCAAGAACTAGTAGAATTGTTCAAAAATCCGTATTTCACTCTACTTCGCTGAGTTAACACTGTTTGGTCAGCAAAGGTCATGGAGAAGCCATGCTAAAGAGATCAAGCACTAGCACTTTCCTGCTCCCCCCACCCGTGCCCATAAGATCCCAGCTGCCCGACCCGGGCCACCCATCCCGCCTGTTTACCATCGCTCTTCCTTTTGTAGATGTACTGCTCCATCTGGAAGTCCAGGTTGGTACCTCCCAGGTGGGTCCCGGCAGCGAGGAATTTGAGGACATCCTCCTCCTTCATCTGCAGGACATCGAGGCCTCCGGACATTGTGGGGTTTCCCTTTGGAAGCAACGACAGGGAACCTGCGGGCACAGGGACGCGGCTCAGCCCGGGGGGGACGCGCCACGAGGTCCAGCCGCGCCGGCCGCCATCTTGGGCCGCCTCCCGCGCTACACCCGGCAGGCCTCGGCCTTCCCCGCGGCCCGGCCAGGCCCGGCCCGGCCGCTGGCAGCGCGGCGGGGCGCGCAGAACCCCCCGGTGTTACCGCAATGCGAGGGACGTGCCCCCCGCCGCCCCCGCGCCCCCCGCCCGGCGGCGCCGACTCACACTGACAACGCCGTGTGGAAGCCCGGGCGGCGCGGAGCCGAAAGAGAGCCCGCCCCCGCCTGACGCCCATTTATAGCCTCGCCAGCCAATGGGGAGCCGCGGGGGCGGGGCCGCGCATCAGGGCACCTCCCCTGGATCCCCAGGCCGGGCCCGATCCCGATCCCGATCCCGAGCCCGAGCCCGATCCCGATCCCGATCCCGATCCCGATCCCGATCCCGATCCCGATCCCGATCCCGATCCCGATCGCGGCTGGGCCCGCTCCTCCCGGCCCTTCCCCACACTGGCTCTGGAAGAAGTTTGTAGGCTTTGTAGGATTCGTGGGATTACGAATCCAGAGAAGGGCAAAAAAAGCTGGTGAAGGGTCTGGAGTGTAAATCCAGCGAGGAGCGGCTGAGGAAGCTGGGGGTGTTTATCCTAGAGAAAAGGAGGTTCAGGGCGGACTTTATCCATCTCTGCAGCCCCCTGAAAGGAGGTGTAGCCAGGTGGGAGTCGGCATCTTCTCCCAGGAAACAAGCGACAGGACAAAAGTCGCTCAGGTTTCACCAGGGGAGGCTTAGGCTGGACATCAGGAGGAATTTCTTCCCATAAGGGGTGATCAGACACTGGAATGGGCTGCCCAGGGAGGCGGTGGGGTCACCGTCCCTGGAGGTGTTTAAGGACAGACAGGTGTGGCACTCAGTGCCAGGAGCTGGCTGACACGGTGGTGTTTGGTCATGGCTTGGACTTCGTGATCTCAGAAGTCTTTTCCAGCCGAACCGATTCTGTGGTTCCGTCGTTCTGGGGCTGCTTCAGAGCATCCTGTGGCTTGTGCGTCAACCAACATCGAGGCTGTTTCTGGGGTCCTGAAGCAAAAAGAAAGCAGATACTTATTTTAAACATTTTTCAGTTCCATTTTCCTGCTGAAAGTGAAATATATGCTCTCAGGGGGCTGGTGATTATTTGATGAATTATACCTAGCCTATAAATTGCCTGCTGGTGGAGGGAAGCTCCTAAGGAGCAGTAGCATCTTCCCCGCAGCCACATTACCCCTCCCTGCAGGGACACTGCCCTGGCACCATGGGAGAGCTTGGGCAGCCACGGCTCTCCCTGTCCTCTGCAGAAATGACAGTAAAAAGTGGTGAAACTGACACTGAACTTACACATCCTTGTTCTGCAGTAGACATTCTTGTGGTACTTGCCCCTTTTTTGTGTGCCTTGTTGAATTTGGGGTTTAGGGATTTTTTGCTGTTTGTTTTTAAGAAACAACAGAAAGCAATGAGATTTCTGTACCTTCATCATCTTTCACATCTTCCTTGTCCTATTCTGGAAGCAGACACAGGCCTGAGAATGGATTTTTTTGGAAAAAAAGAAAAGTAGTGATAATTACTTCACTATGCTTGCTATCACCAGTATCTGGATACATTTCTGGACAGATTTCTGGACTGTGTAAACACTACTGCAGCACCTTGGTCATCTTCATATTTTTCTAGCAACAGTGCTCCTTTAGTTTTCTCTCCTCTATTTTAACCTCATATAACCACATCAGTGTGACTGGGCCTGGACTCTCCTGACAGCCTCTTTTCGAAGGGAGAATTGCTTAAACAGCAGGTTACAACACCATCTTGTTTACGTTCTTTTTCTCCTGGAAAATGGCTCTCTATTCTTCTTTTCTTCGTGTTTGTTAGATGGTGTCAATTAGAAAAATTGCCAGATCAGCTTTAGAATATTCTGTACGAGAGTAATTCAAACATTTGTCACATGGTGGTGACAAAGCAGGCAAAATGAAACTCAGCAACAGGTTAGTGAGCTCTCAGCAAGAGCGTGAACTATTACTGCCTGAGAGATTACAGATATCTGTGGCACTCTGATAAGTGCACTGAGGATGGTGAGAGCTGACCTGATGGGGCTATGTACAGCCTAAGGAAACAGGAGCAGTGTGAATATTAGCTTGGGAGGCAAGAGCAGAGGTGATGGTGATGTCACTATGGTGTGTGCAATGGATTTAGTCTGGTGAGCTTTTCTGCACAATTGAAACCCATCTGTATTAAAAATGTATTTGAACATAATGATCGGAAATTAAGTATTGAATATTGCAGTAAATATAATTTTATCAAAAGAGTGCCACTGGTAAGCATTATAGACTCCTCTGGTATCTCTAATACTTAATTTATTTCTTGTCGCACTTTGGGCCCTTTGTGGTAGACCATGAGGCCTACAGCCGGTGAGAGGGCTTGGAAAAGTCATGATAAAGCTTACCAGTAAAGTATCTCTAATTATTTCCCTAAGTAACCTGAAAGCTTACTAATGGACATGTCCCTCAGGTGAAAGTGTATCTATCTTATCACGTGTTTTAGACAAGGTTTCTCCGGTCCAAAGTTCACACTGAAATCTGTTACACAATTACACGCAGAGCTGCGGGCAGTCTATGGGAACAGCCTTGCTCCGCAGCCAGCAAATCCAGGGAAAGGGGCTTGGAGCCAGTGGTCCTCCTGCAGTGGCAAGGAGACTTAGGGCCCGCCAGTGCAGAGAGAAGCATTGCAGAGCTGCCACCTGCCTTTGGGTGCTGCTTTGAGGACCTTGAGTACGTACCTGGGGTGGTCACAAAGCCCCAGAAAGAGCCTCTCCCAGAGAGCCAGCCCAGGCTGCAGTGGAGAGCAGCAGCCCTTGCCAAAAACCTCTGAGTAGGGGGCTGCAGCAGGACCCCCAGTGCTGGGAGAGAGGGCTCCTCACAGGGCTGCAGAGGAGGTGTTCTGTGCTGCCAGAACACCTCCTGCAATGAAGGGGTTGGGTTGTGTGTCTGGGGAAGAGGCTCAGGCACAAAGCCGTTCAGGCAGTATCTTCCCCACCAAACAGTGGGTGTCACCCAAGGAGATGGTGTGACACCCCTGGAGAAGGTAAAGAAGAGCTATGAAGATCAACCCACCTTCAGTGAAACTGCACGAATGTTGCTGTGCTTCCCTGTAAATTCCATTTTGGCTTGTGTTTCAAAGGTTTGTTATTACTTCTTAAGTGTTTAGGCAAAACATATTTTGGCAGATCTCTTCCCTGCTTATTTCTAGCTCTACAAAGCTAGAATTGCCTGTTACGAAGTTAGAATCCCTGTTACAAAATTTGCAGAGGTCTCATTTTAACTTCTTACTGGGATGTTGTCATTTTTCATAAAATTCTTTAATGCATTATGATAAAAAACCCTAAAGCATTTTACAGTGATAAAATCACAAATTAAGAAATGGTGCAATGTGGAAAATCAGCTTGCTATTTTGAAATAAGCACCAAGGCCAGAAGGGATAAGCATATTCAAGAGCTCCACATGGCGTTTGCAAAAGTACCCATATATATGTGTCTGTGTGGGATGAGGAATCTTTTCTGCTCAATTCTGATGTCAGTGCTTAGGTATGGCACATAACTCATTAAAAATGTAAAAAGCAAGCAAAGTGTTTGCCCATTTTTAATGTGAAAGGGAGATCACTAACTCAGTGTTTTGTTAAAACCACAGTGCCTTTAAAACTTTCAATCTTCTCCACCTTCTACCAACCAGGAGGGTTAGGGAGCTTGTCTGCTATCTCTTCTCACAGCTGGGGCAGCTGCCAGCAGCATGGACAGCAACACCCTGCAAAGGAGGTGGTTCTCCAAGGCAGCAGGAGAGCCCTGGGGAGCCCTGTGTGCAGAAGCAGGCACTATCCCAGGCCTAACTTGCTATCAGGAACCTGCACAAGCAATTCAGGTTCAGCTGGCACAAGGCTGCACCTCAAGACTGTCTGGTCTGTAGATCTGTTACACACAGATAACCCTCCATGAAAATTGCTCCATGTGAGAATGGATCGTCTAAGCAAGAAGAGAGAAGAGGGTTTGGATCTTCACATCTGGAAGATGCACATTTTGTTGGCACAACCTGCCTGCTACTGAATCCCAGGACCATACTGTGACAGCAAGAGATCCCATCAATCCAGCATCCCTTTGCATTAAGCCTTGCAGGAGATGATTGTGTCCTAGGCACAATTTCTGGTCCCTTGCTGAGATCAGACTGCCTGACTAGCAAAAACCTGATCAGCAGGAGACTAAAAACAGTCTCTCCCCAGAGAACTTAAAACCCCACTGTCCTGAAGGCGGGTATTTCACCAGCCAGGACAGGGATTCAACTTCCATCTGTCTTTACACACAGCAAGCAGGCAGAGGAAGCTGTGCAAAACACAACATGCCCCATCGCTGTGTGTTTTTTCCATTTAAGCAAAGTTGATTTAGGCTGTACTAGCACAACATCTGCATATTATACACCACAGAAAAAGAGAATATTCCTTGCCTTTTATGGGCTCTGAACACATACAACAGTCCTGTCCTCCTCGGAAGGTCCTTTTGCCTTCTTAAGCCTCTATTCCATGCAATCCCTTGTGTATTTTATTGATTTGGGGCTTGTTTGGTTGGTTTTTTTAGAAGACACACTGAAGAGATTACATCCTTCATTTTAGCAACTGGTTTTTAATAGAAACATATAATACATCTTCTCACATAAATATTTTATATAGACACATAAGCACTCACATTACTCAAAGCTGTGCAATGTTCCAAAGCTCCAGTTCTGTTTCTAACAGTGAGAGAAAAAAAAAAAACCAAATAAATCATCACACAGGAAGAGTGGAAACATAGATTTTCTAAAGCATGAATAATTGGGCTATTTCTCTTGTGTCCTATAACTCACTTAAATACTGCCTGCCTCAACATGCCAGCCAGCTGTGTTCTTAACTACAGCTGCAGGGGCAAGCAGGGACAGTGCATGCCCACTAACAGGGCATTGCCAGCAAGAGAAGTCAGTCCAAGAGGGATCCAGCTGTGATCCTGAAGTGCACAGAGGGAGCACACCACTGTCTGGAATCCAAGCTAAGATGGCTTTGGAAATTATTATCGGACAAGATTGTAGGTGTTGAACTGTTGGCATGATGCAGGTAGGTGATTAAGCACCTCTGTCCAGACCTTTTATTTGATTTACTTCACCTTTAGGCTGCACAGTGACAATTTGTTGTTACATAGAAACATTAAACCTCAAGGGGAACACATCTAAACTTCAAGTCCACACACTTGATTGTCTTGACTTCCTATAGCTATCAAGGAGTAACTTCAATGAATCGCTCCAGAAACAGAATGTTTTTGTAGAGGGGAAAGGGGTGAAGGACAGTAAGGATCAGAGCTGAGAAACAGTCTTGTGCCTAACTGTGCAATAAAGCTTTCAGAACAGAGTGAAGCAGAACTTCAGACTTTCCCTTCCCCCACCTGACAAAAGAAATAACAAAGAAAAACAAACAACAAGCTTGCACCACAGAATTCATTCTCCCCAGCTCACAGGTAGATAAGCTTTTGGATTTGCAGCACCAATGGCAGATGAAACACAGTGCAGTTTAGATTCTCTATTTCTTAAACTCAGAGGAGCCCAGGTTAATCCACAAGCCAAAAACCATACAGTTTTTCACTCTACTCCAAGAACAAAGCACCAAAGCGGAACAGAAGAGTTTTCCCAAAGAAAAGCCAACACTGCTTTAGGCTTGATTCCAGATTTAAAACAAACAAACACACAACTCCACACTAGACCTTAAAACATTAGCACGTGGAAATAAATTCTCTACTTCTTCCTTTGTTAGTTGACCAGGCAGGAGTAAAGGGACATAAAAGAGTGTTCCTGAAATTCAGGTTTCTGATGAGGACCTTACTTAATTCCATATAACCTGGCATTCTTTGCTTGCCAGCTTCAGTTTCTGTCTGCACAAGTTGCACATTGCTTTGCCGTTGCTAAATCAGGAACAAAAAGCACCTTGCAGGTGACCTCACACACTGCCCAGGATGATCAACAGATCCAACTCACACACCAGATTTAGAAACCCCCAAATCAATCCAGGTTCCCAACACAATGCTGGTTTGAACCCATACATAGGGGAAAATAAAGGACAAATGAGGTAACTCATCTAATTGCCACCTTATTCTGCCAGGTCAGCAATCCTAGACTTGGTTCTCCAGCTCTCTGTGTCAGTAGTGCTCAGGATAACAAACAAGCAGGATGTGCAGTTATCACGGTTTCATGCACTCTCACAAGTTTAGGTCACTAAGGGGCAGAAGGAACAGCAAAAGAAAGGAACAGGTGTTCACATGTAGGATTTGGCAAATAATGTGCCATATGCCTGATTTGATGCAGTGCTCTATTGCTAACACATAGACATGTGCACACAGAACCCTGCACCACCATTCTGGGAGACTCCTGCACTGCAGAGCACCAGCCTCCCCTCTCAGACCGGCTGAGTCTGAAACCAGGCAGCACTTTCCAAGCCTCCAGCCTGTCCTCTTACACTTCACTCAACTTTTACATCAGGCTTGATGATTTCTAGCTTCATCAAGCCTTCTTGGAGTTGAAATCTGGCAAAGAACACTTTTGCAACCCACACCCCCTCTACTCTTACACTTGGGAACTTGCCAGGGCAGGCAGTGGTTGTCCAAAAACACTCCAAAATTTATGAACAACAGGTAGGTAGCATTGGTTGTTCATACAGCTACAGAGTCATATTTATTTTATTTACAGTCTTCATATTTAGAGATAGGTGCTCTGGCTTTTAAGTGAATTGCAATATCCCTGGACATTTAACAAAATAAGAGCCAAAGCTCAGATTTCTGCAAGGCACACTACGGAACAGGATGCACACTTCCACACCAGCTTCACGGCTATGCTAACAGAGCTGCAAGGGACTCAACCCACCACAGAGGCACAAGTGAAGAGGGGAGCAGGCTGTACCCAGCACACACTGTGAGGTCTGTGTAACACAGTAGGAAAGAGTAAGAAGGCACAGAGGATAAAAAGTGTGCATTTAAACTCAGGCATACTTGAACATTGACTACCTGATAAGAGAAAATGCTCAGCCAAGAAAATGTGAAGGGTCAGTGTGGAGCCCTAAGGGAATAAAAGGTCACTACCCAGCACCCAGGGCTCAAACCTTGGAGAAAGCTTACAGAAATAGCAACCTTTTCTTTCCAAACCAAAACACACCCCACATACAATCAGCACTGTTTTAAGGGAAATCTGAAGTGCCAGTATCTATATCTATTTCCATTACACATTTATGCATTATGAGCCATGGCCCTAAAAGCTACATCTAAGGACCAGTTCACACTGAGGGAGTTGATCAGGGATTAACAAATAAGGAATAGGAAGCAAACAAGTCTCTTTGACAACTGCATAAAAAAACCCAACAAAACCCACTTGAGTTGACCAGCAGCATTATTTTTTTTCAGAGAACAAGTAGAACTTTGGTAGCAATCAATTCTAAAGTGCCTTATGCTTCTTAATTCCTGTGCAAATTCTGCTGTAGAGGCAGGAGGACATTTCAAGAGTGTTATGATGCTCAATCCCATAATAACACAAAACACAGCAATGCAATTCCAGTTACTCTCTCTGCAATCACACAGAGTACAAAAGTGACATCAGAGACCATGTTTCTAGCTTTTCTTCTGCCCTTCACTTCTCTTCCACCCACCCCTGCAACATAAGCATTATGAGACACACTCAGTCTCCCACCAGGGCCTGGAGTGCTCCCCTGGGAGAATAAAGTATATGAGGAAGGAGGATCTGTATCAGATGGTGATCACTGTGGCCTTTCTGGCCATGCCAGCAAGGAACAGGCTGGCAGGTTCTGCCATCACTGTTTTCTCCTCAAACTCTTTTCCTTTAGCACTGTCTCACTGCACAAAGGTGGTGAGCACAGAGTTATTTTTAAAAGTGGCTTCTCAGCATAGTTACCAGGCTGTGAAAACCCTGCCATTTCCCATGGCAGTCTGCAAGTGCAGTCCTTCCGGAATGCATTGATCAAGCAACACAAAGATCTGATCCTTCCTTTCCTCTACTTGCCAAAAGGCCTTATCCCCTGTCTCAGAAGGGCCTTCTTCCTCCTGGCTGAGCAAGGCTTATTCCTCTGTGGAACTGGGAACTTCTCAGTGCCAGTTGATCACAGCAAGCAGGAGAAGGAGTGAAGCTGGTCCTTTCTTGAGCAGCTCAGTCAGGACTTCAAGCCCATTTTCTCCATCATCTGTTCATACACTGTCCATGCCATTGCTGCCATCAGAGTGCGCCTGAGGGCTCGGGGCACGCCACCTCGGAAAAAGCCAGCCAGCCCAAAGTCCTGCAACAGGAGATAAACAGCAACTCATGCCATCTGCCTAGAGGGTTTTAATTTCTCATCATTTATTACATGGAAGAGCACAGGATGTATTTCAGCTTAGACTCAGATCAGTCTCTGAAAGTCCCAGGCTTAAACAGCACTTAGTGTTTAGGATGAACCTGTAGCGCTGCACAATGATAGAGCTACCCAGGAAAGCAGCAAGAGCAGTGAGTGGAGAAAGGAAGGTCAGGATGGAGACAACAGATGGGGAAAGCCATACTCAAGTCCAACAAAGAGAAGGCAAGGGTGAAGTAATTTCCAGACCCTTCAGGAAATTGTCTTTGTTTTAGAGCTTCTTATTTACGAAAGTTTCTGAGCTATTCTGTAAAAACTAAGATTTCTATGTACTGAAGTAAAAAAAAAATTATTAAAAAAAGGTACATAATAAATATGCATACACAAATAAACAGATTCCTGCTTAGGAATATAGTTCAATATGGAAACAGAGCAAACCTGTCAAGATCTGCCCTTCTGACAGAAAGAAGCGAAAGGTGGGCTTTGACTACTTCTCCATCCCATTCCAGGCAGGGATAAAGGCCTGGGCATTTATTTCTCTTCTGATGTCCCAAGGGCAAAGAATTATCTTGTAGCTGGTTTGTATCTGAAACCAGCATTTCACACTACACACTGTAGCCTTGGTCTACCACAGCATGACCCACTTCAGTGTCTTGAAAACGCTGACACTGAATTGTCGAACTGAAAGAGCAAACGAAGCACTGACACTTGTTCACCTCCTTTAAAAGGCAGCAGCTGTCCTTTGAGCAAAGGGATCAGAACTGATGGTGTGGTTGTGCATGTTAGAAGGGATTAATCTCACCTTGTAGATGAAGGCAATGGTCTGGCTTGTCCTGTGGTACTTTTGGGGTGACAGCTGCATGTGTGTTTTGATGACATCAGCAGGCTGTGTTGCCAGAGAGGCCAAGATTCCCGCAAAGATCCCACAGCCAAAATTCAGCAAGGGCACAAGCAGTGGATCCAGCTGGTCTGCAACAGAGCAAAGGGAACGCACTCAGACACCATTCAGGCCTGGAACACTCATGCTGCGTGACAAAGTCAAAGCTACTGAATGATTAAATCAACATCAGAGTCTAAGAGAAGTTAAAATCCATGCAGCTAGGGAAACTTTCCAAGGGGAAAAGTGGCTACTAGTCAAAAGTTAGCAGTATTGAAAAGCCTTGCTTGTTGGGGAACTGAATTTGACAGAAAATCAGAAAAGCAAAAATTGTACAAATGTTGTCGCTGTGAGTTCTAATAATAGAGAAGCCCCAGTTTAGTGGAAACTGAGCAGTATGCAAGACAAGAAGAAGCAGCAAGCAGTGCTGAAGATACTCTGTCTCTCAATTGCTCACTAAACCACTTAATCACCAGTTTACATGAAGACAATCAATCAGTTTAGGGCCAGTCTCCACTTCTGCACTGACCTCAGCTATACGTCTACAGATCTCCACAGGCAAATGTGAGTGAGTCACCTAAAGCCCTACAGGAGACTAATTTAACTACTGAGGTGGAGGGCAACCAGCAGAGCATGCAGGCTGTCAGCTGCAGGGCAAGATCTGAGAAGAGGAACATTTTCCACCCCAGCCTCACCCTGAGGTGTGAGGTTTTTGGTCTGTGTGTAGAACATCAGGTAGATGCCGGAGAAGGGCGCATCCCGCAGCAGTGTTGCCGTGAGCCCACTGAACATGCCACGAGCCCCTTCCGTCTGATAGATATTCTTCAGGGCTCCAAACACACTCCCATAGGCAAATCTTCCACTCTGCAAGGGCAGACAAAGGTCAGTCGTTCACATGATGGGAACAGGTCGAGGAGCCCTACACGCACCCTGAAGACATAACATCCAAACAAATGGCAGTGTGAGCCTAATGTGATGCCCGAGATGGCAACACAGAGGATAACCCAAGGCAAAATTTGGTTCCATCTACCTCAGCCTTTAAAACAATCCTTCAGGAAGGTAAAATTTGGAAGATGCTACACAAACATTGTATTACACTGAAACTTATAAATCCCAGGGCGAATTCTATTTCATCTTCTTGCCTAAATATTATTTCCTGCACAATGTGTGAACTGAGATGAAATCAGGACCATACCCCTGGCTGTACCCAAGTGGCAGCAACCTTCTCCAGGCAAAAGGACTTATTTTGCAACACAAGGAAGGTGTGTGATACCATTAACAGAGGACTAATTGGAAATTCATACCTCATATCGGGTCTTCACTACAGTCACTGGTAACATGCAAATCCCAGAAACTGCACGAGCTGTGGCACCCAGGAAGACAGATTCCAGGGCTGTGGGTGAACGGTCCACAAGAAACTTTTGCTTCATCATGTACAAAGTGCTGAAGTAAATCCCAACCCCAGGAATACATCTTGCAAAGGACTTCAGGAGAAACAGAAGAAGATGAGGAAAGAAAAAGCTTATGTAAGATAAAATACACTACAGAACATTTCTGAGACTGTTAAACTTGACAGGAAGCACTGTAGAAGATAAAAATATCACTAAAGCTGACATGCCAAGGAAAGAAGATAAGGTAGAAATCATTTACGGAACTGACAGACAAATTATTCAAATGATGCCAGGATTTAATGCACTCCTGAATGGCAGTTTTCCAGGAACAAGATGTTCCAAACCAAAATGAAGTTCATGCAGTTGCCACCCCACATTTGCAAAAGTATTCAAGTGTTCTGCTGCTCAGGACTGCCATAACCAAATCAGTGAAATTCACAGCATTAACTCCTTAAATCTAAATCATGTGGTTTCATTCATAATTTCATTCAAGAGTTGTCTGTTTAAGTTCAGGCAGACATAATTAACAGTAAATTTATTTATCTAATTATTTTTAGAAGTCAGAGTTAAACCAGCCACTTACTGGAGAGACACCTTTCCAGAGCCCCAGAATACTCTCAGTACGAACAACCCTAAAGAGCAGCGTTACCATCCCAGCACGTGCAGACCTGAAAGAAAGACAAGACAGGAGCTGCAGAAATGCCCTGCTTCTGCCCCTTGGCAGATGCACTCCACAGCCACCCCTTTCACTCATATCTCTGTGCACTAACCCAGCACCTCTAAGGCCTCTTTCTCATCTCATTCTGCACTTCTCAGTTGCTCTTTCCAGGGCTTCTCCATCACCTTCTGTTTCTCACAACTTGTAACAACCATTAGAGACCTCTCCTATTAGCATTTTCAGTTGCTCATTCCCTTTGTTAGCAGCAGCAGTTTGTAGGTTGACTACACCAAGCTGCATACACAAAAAATTATCTGACAACCATACAGGATTTTTTTCAGGCAGAGGATACCCCATGAAACTGCATGGTAGCCACTCCAGCAAACACCAGTCTCTCAACAAGAACAAATGTTGAGGTTACAATTTATTCCAGCAGCATTCACAACCACAGACATTTTTGCTCTTTTGGAGCAAAATATCAATCCTCTGTGATATAAAAGCATACCTCCTCTTTTAGAAAGACTGATTCCCCAAATTACAACTCTGAACTCCTAGGCCCAGCCAGCAAATAAGGCAGAAGCCTGTGGCAGAGCACCTCCAGGTCCCCCACGCACACACATCCCCATGCTCTCACCCATTCACAGCAGGCTGCAGAGTTTGCAGCCGGGTTTTCAGCAGGTCAAGTGGTTGGAAGAGGAGCGTGGAACAAGTGCCACTGATGGAGCCACACACAAAGGCCTTTAGGACTGGATGCATCTGGAAGAGGAAGAATGGAACTTTAAATGGCCATTTAATTAAGAATGGCACAAGAGGAAATATTCCAGCTGATATGTCACGCATTATAGGAGAGGAAAGTGAGCTGACCCCAGATGATAAGAACAGCTGCTTAGCACACAGCTCAAAAAAAAAAAAAAAAGCACACAGGAAGCTTTTTCAGACCTTTTCTGAGGCCGATCAAGTTTTATTTGTGGGTTTTGGTCCCTCTGCTTTTTACGGGAGATTGATCCAGAATCTCCTTGAAATTCGGTGGCTGGAAAGAGTTTTCTGAGCATCAAATGTACTAGCAGCCGTGTAAAGGAAATAGGAGTCCCCATCACCTACCCGTACCTTTGCACCAAATCCATCCACCTCTGCTGGCAGCACGTCCAACCCTTCCACCCCGCACACCAAGGTCTCCTCACGGCCACGGGCCCCGGCGGGGAGCGCTGCCAGACCCAAACCTGGCCCAAACGCACCCAAAGCACAGCACGGCCTGCTCAGCTCAGCCTGCCCTTCCTACCCACCGCGGCTGCCGCCGCCGCCACTCCTCGGGAAATAACAGGGCAGGAGGCACAGAGCCCACGGCAGGGTGAAGATTTTTTTGTGTTTCAAGAGGGTTTTTCATTATTATAAACATATAACGGTGTTTGCTAATGGAGTTTCTGCGCCCCTCGGCGCAGCAGAATCACGACAGATTAGAAAGCACGAACAGATTAGAAGCAGCGTGGGGCACACTCCAAGCCGGCAATGGTTCCCCCGAGCTCCGACCGGACCCTCCGCCACGGGGCTGGACCCGTCGCCCCGTCCCCCCGCTGCCCCGAGGCCGCGGAACTCCGCAGCAGCGCAAGGGGCGCAGCGAGCCCCCCTCGCCTCCCACCGGGGCGCTACCCCCGGGCTCCCCTCGGCAGAGCGAGCGAGGAGGGCCCGACCCGATCCGGCCCGGCCCGGCCCGGCCGTACCTCCGCCTCCCGGCCCGGCATCCCAGCGCCGCCCGCAGCCCCGGAGCGCGGCGGGCGGCAGCGAGGCCCAGCCCCGAAGCAGCCCGGCCCCGGCCCGGCCCCGCTCCGGAGCACCGCCCCGCCCGCGCATGCGGCTCCCGTAACCCTTCGGCCGCCGCGGCGTTGCTGTTCTGCGGCAACCGGGCCGGGGGCTGGGGGCCGGGGGCGAGCGGCGCCCACCCACCCGGGCGGCTCCGCTCCAGCCGGCTCCGCTCCAGCCGGCTCCGCTCCAGCCGCCTCTGCCCCCGGATCCCGTTTGTCACCGCTCTTGGCCGTTCTGCACAAAATCGTAGAATGTTAAGGTGTTGAAATGGACCTTTAAAGTTCATCTAAGTCCAGCCCCCCTGCTACGGGCAGGGACGCCTCCCGCTAGACCACATTGCTCAAGGCCCTATCCAGTGTGGCTTTGAACGCTGCCAGGGATGGGGCATCCTCAGCTTCTCTGGACAACCTGTTCCAGTGTCTCACCACCCTCACAGAAAAAAATTCTTCCTAATATCGAACCTAAATTTCCTCTCTTTCAATTTATGCCCACTACTCCCTGTCCTATCACTGCAGTTCCTGATGAAGAGTCCCTCTCTGGCTTCCCTGTAGGCCCCCTCCACACACTGGAAGGCTGCCATGGGATTGCCACACAACCTTCTCTTCTCCAGGCTGAAGAGTCCCAATGCTCTCAGCCTGTCTTCACAGAGCAGGTGCTCCAGTCCTCTGATCAACTTTGTGCCCTCATCTGGACTTCCTCCAACAGTTCCATGCCCTGAAGTTGGGGGCACCAGAATTGTACTCAGTTCCAGCAACTGTACCCTATATTCCAGTGCTGTATGCTGTATCCAGCAACTGAGCCCCAGCGCTGTCTGTCAGCCATGGGCAGTGGGAAGGGTCAGCTCATAACTGACAGCTTCCACATCTTCCCTCAGTTCCCCACAAAACCAACTTCTAATGGACACTGTGTTGTTCAGAAAGCTGAGATGCGCACTGACACCTCCTTACCGCTGTCGATAGTGTTTCCACTTGCTCATCCACATCCTGGGCCCAGAGCAGAGGAAGGCCGGCTTTCCAAAGCATTGAAGAAGTGAGGCACCAAAATGAAGTGTTTCAATATTACACCTGTGCCAACCCTGAGACTGTGGCTTTGCTGTGCCTGCAGAGGCAGACACTGCTTATCAACAACAAAGTCAGAGGAGCTGGGAGGAGCAAGCAATGGCTTTGGCAAGCTGCTTTTCTAAGAATTGCCTGCTTGCTGTGCCCTGGCCAAGTAAGGAATGACATGTCCAGAACGTTATGCTCCAGGTGTTCCTAGAAGTAAAGCCCTGTGTGCAGCAGTAGGCATGAGCACAAACCACTTCCTCTCCTGTGCTCACTCTGCCTTGTGGCAGTCCCTGAAGAAAAAGAGGATATAGTTCTCTGAGAAAATGTAACAGACAGGCTAGCAAAAGCACTTCATTACAGACTCCCTCTTCCCTTTGGCAAACTCCTCTCTTGTTAAGCAGTTTCCTACTCAGGTGAGTGACTGCGTTTTATTTCATTAACTAACTTTGCCTTCTAACTCGTGGAAAAGATCACCTCGTCCCCTTCCCTCCTGGTGCTTCTTTCCCTACCTCACATCTTGCTCCACTGTGGACCAACACAGGGACAACGCTCGTCATCACAGGCTGCACAGGAATCTCTGCTCCACTGCCTGGAGCTCCTCCTTCCCCTCCATCTTCACTGACTGCGGACTCTGCAGGGCATTTCTCTCACATATTCTCACTCTGTCACAGCTGCTGTTGCACAGTGTTTCTGAATCACAGAGGCACCCAGTATCACCAATGGGCTCAGCTTTGGCCAGCAGCAGGGCCATCTTGCAGTCAGCTGGAGCTGGCTACTACCACCACGAGGGAAGGTTCTGGCATCTTCTCACATAAAGCAGACCTGCAACCCCCTTGCTACCAAAACCTTGCTATGTAAACACAATGCACCATCACCTGTCATATAATTGATTATGTAAGGAAGCTGTTTGGGATATAAGTGTCATTTTGGAAAAGCCCCTTTGGCTGTTTCTTTTGGCGTGTATCTGGCTGTTCTGGATGGCACTGGGTCTTTTGTTTACAGGAGTAAGTTTAACTCCAGTAAGGCTGACAAACTCAAGTGATGCATTTGAAATGTTTCTATATGGAGCTGGGGCTGGTGTGGCTGGATCCTCTCCCTCCATATCTTTGGGTGGAGCAACAATAGACACTTCTGTGGTTTTCTGAAGCAAAATGGGCTGCAACAATATTGGCCAACTGGCATGCATCCCCAGAGAGAGCTCATCCAGCATGAAACCCTGGCAGCAATAGCAGTCTCCAGGTTATCTTGCTGTGAATGCGTTTTATCCCTTAGAATAAGCCTCATGGTCAGTGAGGAGGTGAAGCAGCACCGCTGATCACACACATCTCTGCAGGGATGTGCCTGACTTCTGCAGGAATGCCCAGCAGAGGGAGCCGCGTCCCTTCAGGTCGCTGTTCTTGTGTTCTCATAGCCTGGCATCTCTATTTCGGAGATGAGAGGTACAGAACTGCCAAATTCCTGCTTGGCAGACACATCTTTTTCCACATTGAGTAATTCCTGGGTGTATTCTTTGCCACTTTTTCATTAACAGAGCTGTGAGTGCCATTTTAAATATGCATAAGGACAGTGGAGATCCAGCTTCAACACTGTCAGTAACACTGCCTATAACAAAAGAGTTTGTTTCTGGTTTTAATTCCTAGTTTCAGGTATTGTAAGTGTTAATACACAGCAGAGCTTGGCTGTCATGGCTTGACTCACATATGAAACTTTGACCTAATGTCACACTGCCCACTATGGCCAAGGGAAGACATCCACTGTCACACATACAATAGTTGCAGATTTTCTTGGTTCACAGAAATTTATCCCGCTGCCTTTGAAGTGATAGTGAGTGAAGGCGGGCATCCAAAAGGTTTGAGAAAGACAATAGACCATTCCACATGAGGATCTCTAGCAGCACATCTATGGACTGATGCCACCAGTGAGGTGCTGTTTGTTCAAGAATGAGCAGAAAGGTGGTGTGACTTGCCTGAATTTCAGTAATGGCACCAAGCTCTAGTGGGAAGCAGCAGTATTTAAGGGGATAACACACACTCCAAATGTTGCCTGTTGCTCAGTAGTGCTGCTCTTTCCCTGTATCTTTTGGGGAAGATTGGAGATAGCTGTGAGATGGAAGCTGTGTTGGGTCTGGATGAGGTCACAGTAGGTGTGTGGTAGAATTGGGTGGGAATTCAGTGCTGTTCAGGGCTTTATTTCAGTGTTAGTCTGTGAAAGCACCCTGCAGTGTGCGTGCTCTGGGAAGAAAAGTTCAAATGTACTTGGCAGTGTTAGAATTACAGTTGGACTCAATGGTCTTAAATGCCTTTTCCAAATGAGATGGCTATGATTCTATGATGAGGTGTTCCTGTCTGTGCTTGGGTGGGTGCGGGGCGAAGGTGCCTTTCAAGGAAGAATGAAATGTTAAAGCAAACATGGTGCTCTTCGCTATCGCTGGCTATGGGCGGCACTGGACCATCCCCCTCAGCTGTCTTCACCAGAAGTCCTTGGAGCAGAGGAGAGACAGCACTACTTTCTCTATCCTAGACACTGGAACTGCAGAGCAGGGACAGCAGGTGGGACAGGGCATGCAAGTGTGAGAGGTAGGAGATGGGAACACTTCAAAGACGTGGAGGAAATTGCAGATCTCTTCCACTGAAGAAGTGCTCAAAATGAAAACTTCGTGATCATACATGATAAAGCTGACATTTCCGTTCTGTAGGTGTTAAGTACAGAGGGTGGACTCACTGGCTTGGGGTTTCAAACATCTTTAATGTGACACAGGTCACACAGAGGAAAAGCTATTCTAGGACTGTGCACTGCTACAGTAAGGACCTTGCCTGTGACTTGGCATTGCAGCATAAGCTGAGGTAAACATTGCTGGGCTATATATGCAAAGGTATGCCTGTTTCTTAAAAATACATGATATAAAGACAGTTTTTTGCACTCTTTCAGACTCAGTGTTGGATTATGGAGCAGAATGTGACATACCTGCTGGGCAGCGGTGGCTCTGAGGACATATTGGTGAGTTACTCCCTGCTGAGCTGCTCTCCTGGAAACCAAGGCCAGTAGCACATCTTAGGGGTCCGGTTTTTCCTATGGGGACTCAGTACTGGTGGAGATGATGGGGGTTTAGAAGAAATCAGTGTGATTGTTGTTCTCTGGATAGAAACTGAAAAAAGGTGAAAAAAGGGTGAAAATATCTTTAGCTGATGAAACTGCTTGTGGAAGAAGACTTGTCCTTGAGGGCAGAGGTAGTGCTAGGAGTGTCCTATGGAGGACATCCTGACTGGGATGCTGCAGTCCATCTTCTTTAGTTGTTTGCTGTCACAGGTACTGCCCAGGGATGTGGTGGTTGCTGCTGGGGGGTGGGCAAGCTGCCAGGGGCTGTTGAGCAGGAAGGGGGTATGTCACTGCTGCTGGTGCATCCCATTTCTGGCACTCAGCTAGCTGGAAACAAGGCTTTTAGGAGATGAGTGTTAACATGTCACTTTCTCCCTGGGCCCTGCTCCCTTTCTCCTTTTAGAAGGAAACATAAATTTGGGAACCCCAAAACCCATATCAGGGGCTCTCAGCCTTCTGGCCATGCCCACATCGTTGCTGGTTTGGGGATGCTCCTTGTCTCTGGCCTCAGTACCTCACCTGGATTTGGGCATGGGCCATGGCCCTACATGGAGCCAGCAGGAAGATGCTGGTAACCTCTACCACCACAGCTGCATTTTCCTTGATATCCTCTGCCCCTCTGATGCAAGGATCTCATCCTGGGTCTTGCAGGGGATGGCCAGTCACTCATGTTCATTTCTCATTTGCATCTTGTACCACAGCTGTGGCACATCCTGTTTTGTCCTCATGCAGCTTGGTTTGAGCTGACTCTTGCCTGGTGTATTTCCTGATGTGGGATTTGGGTCATATGTATTTCATTGTCCCTGAACAGGTGAGTTACACATCACCAACACCTAACTCCTCTGCAGCCTATGAATATGCCTTCGACTACTCAGAACTATTCCTCATCTGCCATCCTGAAAGTATTCCAGAATTTGCATCTACCTTATTTCCAGTGCTGTACTCCCTCCTGTTTGTGACAGGCCTCGTGGGAAATGCTTTGGTTGTTTGGATTTTGACAGTCTTTGTGAAAATCAAGACCATGACTGACGTGTATCTGCTGAATCTGACTGTCTCCGACCTGCTATTGGTGTTTTCCCTGCCTTTCTTGGTTCAGTACTCCATTGTGAGCCAGTGGACTTTTGGAAATGCACTGTGTAAAATCATCAGCTCTGTTTACTTCATTGGTTTCTACAGCAATGTGTTTTTCATAACCATCATGAGTATCGACAGGTATTTGGCCATAGTCCACTCTCTCCGTGTTCAAGGGATTCGGACAACTGCCATTGGGTTTATCACCAGTCTGGTCGTTTGGGCAGTTGCCATTTTAGCATCAATGCCAGACTTACTTTTTTCCCAGGAAGTAAATGACAATAACCAGACTAAGTGCCTCCCTCAGTATCCTGGTGGCAACAATGGCTGGAAGACTTTCAGTAATTTCGTAGTCAACATTCTGGGGTGGCTAATCCCTGTTGTTGTCCTCATTTTCTGCTATCACAGCATCTTGAAAAACCTGCAGAAGTGCCATACCAAGAACAAGTACAAAGCTATAAAACTGGTTTTTATTGTTGTCATTGTGTTCTTTCTCTCCTGGACCCCCATCAACATTGTGCTGTTTTTGGACTCTCTGAGGAACATGTCCATCATCAATGACTGCCAGACAAGCCACAGGCTAGACTTAGCCATGGAGCTGACTGAGGCACTCTCCTTTGTCCACTGCTGCCTCAATCCAGTCATCTACGCTTTTGTGGGTGAGAAGTTCAAGAAGCATCTCCGTGACGCTTTCAAAAAATCTGCATGTTTTCTGTCTAACTGCAAAGACTACAGGGCTTTCAGTGGGCGCAGCATGGACAGGCACTCCTCTCTGCACACGAAGTCCTCACAGTTGTCTTCTGTTGGTACTGTCTTGTAGAACTACAAGTCCAAAACTATCATCCTGGACAGGTGAGAAATCCTCAACTGGGCATCCACAGCCTTGGACTGTTTGAGCAACCTCTTAGGACACGAAAAGTGGAAGCAGCTGCTTGATTTTGCTTTTATTTGGGTTGCTTTTGGTGTTGTCACTATTTAGAGTTATTTTGTTAGCATCATCCTCCCTTTCTCTCAGCATATCCTGCCTTGATTGTTTTGTGAAATTACCGGCAGACTCCCACACTGCCTGAGCAGCATGGAGAGGTACCTCAGAAACATACCTTCCCCCCTTCAGACTCAGTACTGAATAGAACTGTTTATGTTTCCAAACCTGGACACTTGGCCACTCCTTCCCTTGTCTCAGTGGAGTGTGTTGGCTTTGTGAGCAGGGATGGGACTCGCTGCAGGAGTGGGAATCTGCTCTTTGGAGGGAAACCATGCCCAAGTTTAAGGTGTCATGCCAGGGCCTGGCTCTCACTTGACAGATCTGAACAACACTTCCAGCCCCAAAAGAGCTAAGTGAGTGAGTAATTGGATAAGTAACCAAGAAACAAATGCTGTCCACGTGTTTGGGTAAAATCAACATGAATTAATATCTAGTTATGATCCTGACTCCCCATCTGCTACCTGGGAATGCAGCTTCTTGGCTGGAAGGGTTTGAAGCTGTAGCTTAGAAACGATGCTGTGGATGTCAAGAAACAACCCCTACAGGAGTAAACAAGTGCTGTAGGAATGGATGGAGGAATTGTTACCAGGAAAAAGGCTGAAGAGTGGAAAAAATAGTGGGTGTGAGCTGTTGCACATCCCCATGAGGGGATTTTTTGAACATTTTTGAACTGGCAACTGGTGTGCCAGTGTGGTCACTGCTCTTGAGCAGGCAACTGGGGTTGACATTCCAGTTACCGTTCCAACTTGGAATGACTGATTTTATATATGTGAATGGCTGCCCATTCGTATAGATGTATCTGTATGTATCTATATATATAGAGGTATGTACATATACCTGCATACCTGCATGTGTGTGTATATACACAAATACACACACAGATACCCATATATATGCATATATATACTTTTATATGTGCAAATACCACTAGATAAATGCAATGGTTTTCTGAAGCTTTTTGTTCTCTTCTATTTGTCCCTACAAGATATCACCATATTTGAAGTTTTATAATAAAGATACTGTTTGCCGTGTAAATGCACAATCTTTACACCTGAGGAGTCTGTTTCGTCATTATTTGTGTCAGCATCTGCATTTTATTCTGTCCTGGACAGATCTACAAAACTGATAATCCCTCCAGCTGCCTCCTCTCTGCCTCCTCTTCAGTTCAGCTGGTGCTTGGGTCGCAGCAGCAGGATCACAGCCTGGTGCAGCAGTACAGTCTCTACCTTTCTGCCTTATTGCCAGCCAGGTTTTTTTTGAATATGCAAACTCTCAGGTGCTTTATAAGGCGATACACAAAAATTCAGGACAAAGCCAAAGGGTGGTGGGCAAGAGGACAGCACCAGCTCTCTTCCCTGCAGATTCACAGCATGAGGCCTCTAGAGCACAATTCACTCAGCTGAAGCACAAGAGATGGGAATCATTTCTGCAGCCTCACAGCCTCATCCTGCACCCCTTGTGGGAGTGCTTTGGGACAGGTGCTGGAGCCCATTTGCCCAAGCTGGCAAGATGATGGTGGCCTTTCTTTGGTTGTTGAGTATCTCTTCTAGGGGCTATCTCCCTCTTCTTAGAGGTTTCATTGATTGCTGTTCTGTAGCTGTTGGAGTGAGGGTGACTCAGGGCTTCCCCACAAGGGCTGTAAACCAGTGGCATGAGGGTAGCTTAAACATGCAGAGCCTTCTTTGCAAAATCTTTCACTTCTTGAGCTCTCACTGGAGGACATCCTGCCCTGCTGTTGCCTCAACACCACTTGCAAGCCCTTCTAGCAAGGAGGCCGGAGATGCTTTCTGCAGCTTAAAGGGTTTTTCTGCCAGAGGCTGGCTTCAGTTTCATCAGCAACACCAGGAGCTCTGAGTTGGACCTGACCTCAACTTCTCCTCACTGCCCAACTGCTTTAAGCTGCTATTTCTGCCTTCCTGTGCAAAGGGAGAAGGTGAGACCCACATCCTGAGAGTGCTTGGCTGGCAAGAGCCGCCCTGTGTTGCTCTGGGTGGCCAGAAGCATCCCTGTAGGTCACAGAGCTCCTCTTTTTTCTGAAGGGACAACCCTGGAGCAGTCTGCTGCTGTTCCAGTGCCTGTGAGGGCACTGAGAGCAGAACATATCTTGCTATATCTGCGAAAGCTGACAGACAGCTTGAGAAAAATGCCAAATTTTAGGGTTTTCCCAAGAGCAGGGAGCACAAGAGGCTGAGGCTAATATATCCTGCACAGCCCCAGTGCCTGTTCACCTACTTGTATAAAAGGTACCCACCACAGCTGCTATATTGTTCCTACTCTTATCTGCTGCTTACCTTCATATCCTGATCTTGTTTTTTCTTTTTGCTGGGATGATGCAGGTTAAAGAGGATTTAGGATGATGTTCACCCATGAAACAGTCAGATATAATCTTGTTCTGGCTTCAGCATGTCATCTTAAAACAGAGACCAGAGTAACTGTTACCCACATTCAAGCTTAAACCTTAAATACATATTTGTTTTCTTTTGATTTATTGGTGTTACTTGCACCAGAGTGTCCCTTCTACAGAGGGTCTGTTAGAAAGGTGGAGACTGATGATCTGTCATGGTGCTCTGAATGTCTGGATGAAAAGGCCTTGACAGGCTGGAGTATTGCAGTGGCAGCAGGGGTGCTCATCACTTGCCACACTGTGCAAACCTGTGCAGCAGTTGTATGGATATGTTTAAGGACAATGGTGTTGAACTGCACCAGAAAAAAATGGGGTGTATGAGGACATGAAGGGTGTATGTTAGCTTGTGGTGTTGCTAGATCCCTCAGGAAATAGTGTGAAGTGGGACCTAGGAGATTGTTCTTCACCTTAGCTCTGAGCTGCAAGGCTGCCACTTTAGCACAGGTAATCATAGTCTCTTGTCCCAAAACAGTATCTTGGAGTAAGAAACTAGTCCATATCTGGCTTTTTCTGGCATTATGCTTAAGCCTCCTTCCCAAGGCAATGTGGAGACAAACTCATTGAATCTTCTTGGCAGAATCTCTGGCCTTCAGGTCATTGTTCAGGCCAGTGCATGCAGTCTGGGGATGAGGATGGGACTGAGTTGGTGCTTTCTGGAGGAGCCCTGCCAGCCAGCAGGACAACTCTGCCTCTTTTTGCTGTGGTAACATCCAGCTACACCTGGAGGTCAGAATCAGGCAAAACTTTAAGGAGGAGGAAAGGAAAGGTTAATGAAGGGTATTTGTGCCCCACTCTTCTCTTAGCTGAAGGATTCTCCTCCTCGGGGATGGGCCTACATTGACATGCACAAAATTCCCCAAGCCTAACTCCTCAAGTTAATTATATCATGTCCAGGAGAATCCAGTTTTATTTTTAGCCTCTTGAAAACACTGATTATATATACATACATATGTATACCAGTTGTGAAGCAACATGGAAATTATTAACTGTGCCAGAAGAGGATCCAGAAAAGATCATGACAGAAAAAAAAGATAAACGTGACTTTAGGTATTTTAAAATACCTAAAATTTGTAAAAATAGTTTGGGAAATTGAAAGGTAATTATAACCTTACTCTGAATATGTTGGGTTTAACTGTAATGTGTGGGCTGATATTCATACTTGGTTAAAAGACCTTAAATGTCAGTGTCCTTTAAAGGCAGCACATAATACTGAGCGAAGCAAAGCTGCTACTGTAGTGCGTCAATTTCGATGCACTGCTTCTGAGCAGTGTGCTTCTGCTCTAGGTAAATCTGTGTTTCTGCTGACTTGGCTCAAATGCCAAAATGTACAGAGACAAGTCACAGAAATCCCCACCTCAGAATAGCACTGATTTGTGCCTCTGCTGATGCGTGTGTCTGCTGGGGCCTCATCCTGACCTTACTCTGCTCACGTCCAGTGGCTGCCAGGTGTCTCTGCGGGTCTGCTGTGCTTTCCAGTGCAGCCAGTGTCATGCTGGCGTCAGCAGCTGGGTCACACTTACCACATCGGATCAGCTCTATGTAAGAGAAAAGTACCACCAAGCAAACAGCAGTGTCTGCTGTGTCATCCTAGCAAACAGTTTTTCCTCACTATGCTCCAGTATCCAGGAAGACTTCCCACTAACTTTAATGAATGTGGGACATGCATGCAGGTCTGCATTGCCAAGACATTAATTCCTTTCTTCACCTGGCACCCTTGGAAGATGTGCAGTCTCTGTGATCCTCCACATGCTTGAGTTCAGAGAAAGTGTGAACTCATGTGCATGTGAGGATGGACAGAAGGAAGGAAGGACACAGCCCTGACCAAACGCAGACTGCCAGGACACTGCAAAATATTGACTGTCCTTGGTGTTTGAGTCAGCACCAGCCTTGCAGCAATCAGCAAGGCAAAGAGATCTGTGTAGCAAGAAATGTTTGCAAACCAGCTGCCAAAAGGCAGTGCCTTTCCTATACAACAAGGAGTAGAGGAAATGGGTCTTGTTCCCTAATGCTCAGGTATTCAACTGGGCTGTGAGCAAAGAGCAATGCTGGGTGGTTTCCTTGGGTCTTTTGTCCATGCTCACTGCAAGGCAGGCAGCACTTCTACTCCCCTCTTTCACAATGTCTGCATCTATCTCTGCACCTGTGCACATCTTGCACCATCATCCCTGCACATCTCGCTGTCCCCAGCATTGCCCCAGCTTGTGCTGGGCTGCAGCCCTGCAGAGAGAGAAGTGGTGCTGGTGCAAATGCACCCAACAGCTTCAGCTCTCACAAGCAGCACAAGAAAGAGAGAGGGAGGGAGAGGAGGGAGGAACGGCATTTCTTTATTCAGTATTTTCAACAGCAGCTTGCTGGAGAGTTGTTGTGCAGCCATTCCTCTGCCTGGATGACCCTGGAGGGAAGGGATGTGATTGCTGAGCCAAAGGCTTCTTCCCATATATTTTGTATCTTGCTGTTGTTGGAGCTGACCTCATAAGCTCTCTGAGTGATTGGTGTAACTCAGGTACACCCTGAAACAGGTGGATCCGAGCAGCTCGCAGGCACATCACCTGTCCCAGGGGAGGACAGCACCATATCTGTGTGACAGCTGGAGCTCAGGATCACAGAAGGGGTCACCAAGGCATGAGTGAACCTAAGCACTAAACTGTTTCAATGCCTTATCCCTTCCATGTAATTTCTAATGTGGCAATAAATGTTTCTCTTCACTTTTTTATATCTGTTTGAGCCACACTCCTTCTGCTAGTAGAAAGTGTGCAAACCTTCAGCTTTCTGTGGCTCTTCACCAGCCCTCAGGATGAAACCTTTTCATCCCTAGACATAATTTCTCTCTTCCTCACCCTGCGTAATTTTTGCCTCCTCACCTTTTCAATGAAGAATAAATGCATCCCCCACTTTGGAAAGCACCAGAGCTCAGTTGTCTTCTTGTTCTCCACAGAACAGTGACATGAAGGGATGAGGGTTTGGTGGTTTTCTCTCAAAGAAAACTTTGCTGGGTTTTCTCTCAAAAGTGAGGTACAGAAATGATTTCTGTGATTTTTATGTGTGTCTATGTGTGAGCAGCTGGTGCTCAGACCTGCACCAGAAGCTGCCAGGAGGATTCTGCTGCAGGACAGCATGGGAAGAACAGGATGCTGATGTGGCAAGGATGCACCTCCAGAAGCTCCTCTACCCAGCTGACAGAAAAGACGAGAGTTTTGGAGAAATTAAGAGAAAAATTGTCCAGCAGGGGTCGGTGCAGTCATGGCTAGGGTGTGTCATGCTGCTGAGCCATGCCGGGCAGCTCTGCATCATAGAGCTCCTGTGAGACTCAGGGATGGAGCAGGAACCCCCACGCCGTTGCTGTTCACCGTTGGCCCTGCAGAGGGGACTCCAGTGAAATTCTTGAGAACCAAAAGAGCCTCTCTCTGTAGAAAATCACCACCACTAGGCTTTCCCCCATGGCAGTAAAAGCAGCGTGTGCTGGGGAGAACAACATTTTGATCCTTCAGGCCAGACATTTCTTTACCTAGTGCTTTAGTCCACAAAGCTTGAACTTTCCAGTGGTGCTGTGCAAAAGCCTGCCTCCCCAAGCTCACCTGGTAGTCTGGCCCCAGAACAGAAGGAGAGGACAGTGGTGTTGAACAACCTCTGGTCTCCCCAGATATTGAGAGAAATGAGTTTTCAAATTTGGAACGCCATTCAGAGGGAGATGGAGTAAGAAGAACAGGGTGTTTGCCCCTCTTTACCCATAGTGTCCCTGCACATACATCCTTTACTCTTGATTTCTTCCTGTAAAATCATTGTGTGCCTCCCAGTTGGGAAGGCAGACCTAGCTCTTCCCAGGAAATGTCTCTCTGGTTACCAGGGATGCAATGTCTCTTTTGTTTTAGCTTGGAGAAACAAAAGATGTTTTCCTCCATCATGTATGGACCAGAATGAAAATGTTTTCAGCAGTTTCCTCAGACTTTTTTATTCCTGACCTGTGTCCTCAGTACCAGAGTGTGAACAGAGGCTGAAGATGGAGAGCAGTTGTCTATCAGGTGGTATTGGTTTCACACCTGTCTATGTTGCACTACAAGTGAACACCACGATAGTGAGAAGCACTCTTATCTAGGTTTATCACTCACAGCAGAATATAGCAGAAAGCTTTATCTGTCTCCTGGGGAAAACTGCTGAGGATCTGAGTCAGCTTGACTTTGTTTCTCTTTAATTGAAGTCTCCAGATAAAACCCGAGTGGCTAAAATTTGGCAAACCTCATTTCTTTTTGAGGGTAATAGCCTGCTCTGTGCTCAGTTCCAGTTAAATCCTGAGCAGCACAGGAGGAAGAGGTTGATGGCCACCTCCCTGTTGCTAGGAGGTTCTTTCTGCCTGGAGGCAAGCAATGGCAGGGGTCAGCCTCTCCTGCTGTCACGTATGGGAAGTTCTGACCCCTCTTCTGGAGGATTTTGCATGCAAAGAGCTACACCAGAGGTACTGTGCTGAGTACTGGGGACCCAGGAGTGGGTGTCCACCGGGGTGAGGGTGGCTGTGTCTGTCTGGGTTCTGCCCACGTTTTACAGGCCAGCAGCAAACCAACTTGGCATGTGCAGCTCCTACTGGACTATCTGTGCCTTCTTCATAAGGCGGAGGGTGGTGGGGGATGGACGGTCACAGCCCCTCATCATCCCCATGAGGACATAGGAGACAAATTTAGATTTGGGTGTCTTCTAAACAATAGCACATCTGCAGACAGGGCAGTGCTGCTCTGATAATATCAGACTATCACTGTCATCGAGGAAGCCTTCATTCAACTTTCTGAATCTCATGGTTCTCACACAATGAAAACGTTCCTTTAAGTACCATCTACCAGAAATTATCTTTCTGAAAGTTAAAAATTCATAATTTTGGCAGTCATAGATCCTACTTTCAGGGTGTGGGGAGAAATCAGCCTGTTGATGTCCTGAAGAGTTCAGAGTGCTTTACATCTCATTTTAAACAATGGGTAGGATGGGTTCGCTGGCACTTGTCAGAGAAAAAGGTGAGTTTTGAAAATCCGCTGCTCTGGCACTTTATAATTCCCTAACCTTTAAACTTTATTTCCAGCACTGTATCTTTGCTGTCTCTGTCTAACACCTATCCTGGAGTCAGTTCCCTGGTTATTTCCATGGGTGCTTGTCCTGGCCCACCTGGCTGACATCACTTGCATAATTTGGCTGATGTTGGAGGCCCATGGTTTGACCATAATTACATTGCTATGTAGCTGTTGGGGATGTAACATTTGCTAGATAAAGCATAACACAGTAAAAGAACACAAAATGTAATGGGCAGAAATACTAGAACTGAACGTATATGCAAGCAACAGCTCAGGCAACTTGGAAGATACTCTCCATTCCCGAAATCCCACTAAGGTCAGCCTGCCTGAAGACAGCACAACTCTGCCTTTGGGGAGAAGGCATTTTAATCTCCCTTGACATGTGAGGCAGGGGCAGTACCTGAGGGTGTTTCCAGGACTGCATTCCTTGTGTCCTGGAGGGCCTTGGTATTGGTACAGCAGACAATGGGACACAGTGTCTGTTTCTCATAACACACCCCACTGTACAGCCTCCTGCCTGGTTCCACCCCAGAGGAACTGCTTTTAGTGCCCCAGTGGTGCCTGGCACTGTACCTCGCAGCATCCCAGTTGTGCTGCACTCATAATGCACCTCTGAGCAGGATGCTTGGATCAGGGGCCAAGAAGGGTCCTTGATTAATGAGCATCCCAATATTTTAAACCCTCAGACTCCACTGGTTCTGGGCTGCAGACAGACATTATGCTGAAGATCTTGTTTACAGACAAAGAGGAGGCACAATGTATGCATAGGTAGGGCCAAGAATTTATTGTGAGTGTAATGGCATTATCAAGGCTCCAATTGGTATCAGTTTAGATCAGCTGGTTGCAGAAAAACAAGAACACTATCGCAGTTCAAATATTTTGCACACACAGTTTCTATCCATATTCCTGGTGTTATGCTCGCCCTTTCCCTGCTTTTTGAGTCCTAAGGCTGGTGGTTGTGGTGAAGTGAGGTGTCAGACTGAGCTGTCAGCACCTCCAGTCCTTCCCTGGGATGACTATAATGTTCACCCTGATTTTCTTCCTGTCTTTTTCTAGGATCTGCTTTGAATTGTTTTTCTCTATTTTCCAACATGCTTCGATAGCTTCTTCTCTCTTCGCTACACAACCTACTATAGGCAGTGCCCCTTATGTATGTTAGATACTGATTTTGTTCTCTCTGTTACCCCTAAACCCAAATTTGCTAGCTCCAGATCTGCATTTTTCTAATTGACCATGGGTGAGTTGTGGGCAACTGTGGGGCTCCCCAGTGCCAGCCTGTGCCCCATCTTCTGCCATCCCATACCTGTACTCTTCTGTGCTGCATCCCGCATCCCCACAGCTCAAGGCCCCTGCTATTGTGCTAAACTTGAATTTCTACATGCTGTACTGTGTCTGAGAGACAAACATCTCATTCTGAATAGAATGGGTGGAACTAAGGGGGTGACAGCTTTGACATGCTTGAGTAGGAAGCACCTCAGGCATTTGTGTCTTCTGTGCCTGTCCTGTCCTCTGTAAGCACTTCTGTCCCTCTGAGTGGCTGTGTCCTACTTGACCATTTCACAAGAAGCCAGCACATCAATACTGTCTCAGCTCAGCCCCAAAGCTCAGCCCAGGAAGCCAACACGTTCACGTAGGCATGGGCGCTAGAGAAGAGGAAACATACATTTCAATCCAAACAGGCTCAGCTTGAAGAAAACATTGGTTTTCAATGCAGCTATGAATTAAGGTAAGAGACAATTATATTTTCCCTATAATTTGACAGGGCAAGATGAGATGAAATGCTGTCTCATGAACTTAAGGAAATTCTTCACTGCTTAGTGCTGGGAATCTAAATGATTTATAATTTGGGTAAAGAAGATGTGGGTACTGTTTACAAATTGTGAAAGTAGAAAGGGAAGCACTTTTGTTAACAAAGTGAACCAGGGCAGATAAATTTTACTCAGTCACTAATTATTTGTGTCACCTTGTGGTAAGAGGAATATTCACCCTGGATAGAAATTGTCAAGGTTAGCAAATGCCGATATATGACTAGTGCAACATTAACTCAGAAGGAAAGACCAAGAAGATACAGCCTTCCTACTTCGTTAGAAGTTTTTTGTTCAATGTCTGCAGGGATTTCACAACTCACCAGCATTGCTTGCTTCTAGTTTTGGTCAGTGAACCAACATCCGAAACATCACTGACACTGAAAGACAGTCCAAAGCAGAAAATCTGGTAGAGTCAATATAAAGCATCTGATATAGAAGGACTAGCAAGAGAGCAATTAAAGACATTTGAAAACCCTTACCTTTCTGTATAGCATACTTGATTTTTCTGTGACTCAGCTTTCCACAGGAAAGATGTTATATAAAGATGTCTTCTGGTTTGGATGAGACATTCGGGTAATGCATTGGTGGCCACCTGCTAAGTACTTGTGTGATATAAGCACAGATCCAGAACAGTGATTCTCAACATCTGGTCTGTTGGGGCAAGCCCTGTGTGCAGGCAGTGTAGCCAGAGACAGGGAACTGAATGACAGGATAAAAGACAGCAACTACAATTAATTAAAAGGCTTTGAGCAGTGCAGAAAAGCTCCAAAAGGGAGAAGAAAAGGCTAAAATTTGACAAAAGACAACACATAATAAATTGAGAGTAAATCCCATAGTACTCTCGATATTCCCAGGAGGGAGCTGGCAGCTCCAGAACTTGAATCTCATCCATACACAGTCAAGAAGGGGTAATGTGCTCTGCTCTTTGAAATGATGGAGAAGATTATTTAAAAGATCTCCCACTGTTAAGGAGCCTTCTCTGACTTCTTAGGGATGCTGAGGCAATGTGAAATTATTAATCACAAAAAAGGGGTTGGGACAGGAAGCAAATTGATGCCACAACAAAGGCAGTGAGAGGGCAGAGCCAACAGTAACTACAGACAAGTACAAACAGTGCTTATAGGTAGCAATAATCATCTGTTTTTACTGTCCCTAAAACAGAAAATACAAAAGAAGTATGAATGCTGCTTAAGAAGGGAAGGCCTGGGAAAAGGGAATACTGAGGAGGAGCAGGTAAGAGAAAACACTGGCAAAGTGGTCGGCTATACATATAAAAAAATAGAGTTCCTGAGCAACTATGCAAGCAGAGAGGGCTATTAGGGGAACTAACAGGCTAGATGAAATACCTGTGAAATAAATTTTCCAAGAAAAACCTGATCCTGGCAGTCACTCTCCAGTCACCATCATCAGATGACAACCCCAAACACCCAGTTCCCTGGGGGCAGCTCTTGGGAGGGCGCCTGCTCCCTCAGCTTCCCCACTGCTTCCCCAGTAGCTGAGCTGAAGTGCTCCCTAGCCTCTCCAAGGACCAAAATAAATACTGCTCTACAGCCATATTCACCATTTACCTAATTTCCCATCCCCTGGCTGGTCCCTGGGAGCAGGGCACTGCCAGGGAACCATCTCAGGCTGCAGAGGCTCTGCAGACGTTCCTTGCTTCTGGTCATAGGATCAAGACCACCCTGAGAGATGTGGATGCAGATCTCAGAATAATTTCAGTGATTTTTGAACCTCAGTTTTAAGATGCAGGGGAGACGCGGGAGTCTGAGTCAAACATCAGGTCATTTTTCCTAAATGCATGAAGTCATTCCTGAAACAGCTTCCCGTGCTCAAGAGACTTGGTCATGCCCTGAAACCTGAACCTATTCCCTGCTCCATTAAGTGTGCAGGCACCAAGGCTCCTGCATGTCCACCCTTTTAGCCTCAGAGGGGCTTTGTGCTCCCCAGTGCCAAGGGAAGGAGCTGAAACCACGGAAAGCTTCAGCTTTTGCTATAAACCAGCAACCACGGGGCTGAGCTGACAGGGGGTTTGGCAGGGCTTTCCATGGCCCCAGCAAACCACACACTGCTGTGGTGCAGCTGTCCATTCCAAATAGCTCACAGCAAGTCTTCCTGGTGGGGCAACAAAACCAGTAAGTGGGGGGATGTTGCTGGGGGCAGGATGTGCTCAGGACGTGTGGGTTCACCCCCTGTGCCTGCTTTGCTGTGATGGTAGCACAAACAGCCTGAGCGAGGCCCCCAGCCTGGCCAGTGCACTGAGTGAGCAAGGACAAGGTCTTGTTCAAAACAATACCTCTGTTGTTGCCCTGAAAGACAGGTGGTGAAGCCCTTGACATTGGCAGAGACAGCAGGAAGTCCGTGTTTTTGTATTTTCTTTATAAATCATGAATACGCCTAATTTTGATGTGATGGGCTAATATAAATCTTGTGCTCTGGTTACTTGCTGTGCTGCAGTTACCTCCAGGTGAGCATGGAGCATCATTGAGAAAGCACTTTTCAAAATTATAATGCCCTAGGCAAAAGTGAGAGAGACCCTAGGGATTTTGGACCCTACGTTATCTCCTCCTGCCTTCCATGATCAAAGTCTGATCTTTTCAAATTTATTTTTTTGCCAAAAACTCTTGGCTTAAGTTTGTAGATTTACATACTTCTCACCTTCAGCTAGCTTTGTCTGCTTCTAATTTAGTTTGTGATATTGGTGTAAAAACTGTAGAATTGGATCAGGGAAGTGATTTTAATATCTTTGACCTAAATACTGTTGTAAAGAGATCCAAAGTCTCTGCAATATTCAGTCTTATCCTTATCAGCAGTGGTTTTATTGGCTTCCATTTCTGAGTAATTTATTTAAGACACCCTAAGTGGCCTAATTCTTTGAAAGCCTCAGCATGATGTTTCTGCACCTTTAACTTTACCTTGAATTGCAAAATTCAATACCAAAGCATCCTAGAGAACTACTTGCTTCTAAAAAACTTGTTCTCAAATTACTTGGGGAAGTCTCCGTAAAATAAATCATCCAAATTGAAAAGCAATCATTAGGTTTGCAGAATTCTGATGGGCCACAGGAATAGTCCAGTTGATCTGAGAATAAATGACAGAAGAAAGAAGAAACACGAAAGAAAGGAGTTTCCTCACCTTAAAGTCATCGAGGAAGAGCTGGAGAAGCAGGGAGCATGTGGGATTATACCACACTCATTCAGAAGCTAGGGAGGAATTAAAAAAGACACAGGATTCAATAGGGTGGCTGCTTGACAACATCTCCAAACTGTGCTGCTTTCTTTCCACAGCCATCATGATAGCCTCACTGCTCACCCAATGCCAGCAGCTGCCCCATGCTCTTCACAGGAACCTGCTTCCTTCCAGGGGTCACATCCCAGGATTTGAGCTAGCTAGTGCTGGGCAGAGGACAGTTTAGCTTTTTCAGTCATTTATTACCAGAAGAGAGTCATGGTTGTTAAGAGAAGTGTGCCCCAACCTGGTCTGCCTACCTGCCTATCAAGGGCTGTAGGGTTTGACACAGCACCGCCCTGCTGAGCTTCTCCACTATGTCTGACCTAAATCCATTTCCCAGACCTATACCTTCTCTCGAAGTGAAGACCCTCAGACATGCAAAAGTGTCCTTTTCCTGCCTGAAGTCTGTTCCAGTCATTAACTTTTCACTGTTAAGAATGTTCATCTTACTCCTGTCTTGTATGTGTCTGCTTTGACATTCCTTGCATCACTGTAACAGATAGCTGATCCCACGCAAATAATTAGCAAGATTATTAACACAAGCAAAAGTGAAATCAAGTGTTACTAGATTATGCCTACAGCCCCTGTATCAAGCTCTGCAGTGGTAAAGTCTTCCCTCCTTTGTTTCTTCCCATCTAGCAGCTCTTTCAACACCTGAGGGTTGCATCATCTTTTCTTGTAGTCAAGTTTCCTTTCAGATATGCCCCCCCTCTTGAGACATACCCCAAGTTGTTTAACTCCCAAGTGTGTCACTTCGGTTACATTTGGCTACATTAGGGACAAAGTGAATCATCCAAGATGCCCCAGATTACTCAGACTGTCTGAATCACCCTCCAGTCCTGTAACCCTTTTATCACGTGCCCCTGCCAGCTCTCATTGCCAATGTGCTTTCAGAGCAACGATGAAAATACCGAAGAGTGTTTGGCTTTCAATGTGTCATTTCCACAAATATTTTACAAGCAAGATTCCTAGTTCAGCAAGGCTTCCTCCACAGATGTCTGTCTTTTGAGATCTGATGTCTAACCAGTCCAAATCCCATTGCAATGCTTTGTCGGCCTTGTTTTGGGCTGGAGACGTGTGTTAACCAAAAAAGCACACAGTGCAAGTCAGAACTCCAACTCTGACACACAGCCCTTTTTCAACCTTGCAATCCCATCATATGCCCAAACTAAAACTCTTCTGTAAAGCCACCCAAATTGGCCTTAGCAGCACTCTGTCCCTTAACCATTTAAATTCATTTTGCCTGGGTTAAAGTTTAGGTTAGGTCAGCCATTTCACCTTGCTTCCCACTTTCGAAGGTCAGCATGTAGAGGTGGAACAAGGAGAACATTTCCCCACTTCAGGACCAAATAAAAGACTGAAATTTAGGATTTAAAGTAACAGCATCGGGTGAGATGGGCTTGCTTATGACCCTGGCTATCTAACATGATCCCAAGCAGCTCCAGAGACCATTGCCTATGAATGGAACCACCCTGTTCTGAAAAATAAGCCAAGTGAATTACAGGAACTAGCTGGGCGTAGGACTAGCAACCATGCCCCATCTCTGGTTAATGTATTACCCATAAGTCTAAGTTTTGGGTGGTGTATCATCTAAACCATGGCTAAAGGTATCTGTCACAGTTTAATGATTCTGTGGTAGCTGCTTGGCCAGGCTGGTTAAGTTTTACCCATGGTGCTATCTCCTCCTAGTTCCCACCCAATTCTGCTTATTTCCTTTAATCTCTTTCTTTTGTGTGTTAGAAGTGCCATAATAGCTACAACATTTCATTTGGAAGTGCCCTTTGTTCTTGCTGAGAATTACCAGCTGGTAAGAACCAGGTGGCTGTAGTTGCAAATGCAAAAATACAAGGGCATTTATAGTTGGGTGGGGTGATGGCAGCTCAGATCTAGGGGTGAAAAAGGGATATATACTTGTACACCTGTATATTCACAGGGGTTCTCACATAGCCTACAGCTTCCCAGGGCCAGCTGATTCATCAGGCCATTCAGTGTGCATTGAAAACATGTTTTGCCAGCATGAGAAAAGCATGTAACCATCACTCAGAAATGCTGACTAAGGTGTGAAAATCTTTCTGAGGCTGAAATACTTTCATTAGCATATTGTGCAAGTCTGAAACGTGACCCTCTGGCAGAGGTCTGGATTTGGTTGTTTTTTTCACTTCTTTTAATTTGGTGGTAGGAGAGGCATCACAGGGAGGCAAACTGCTTGTAGATCTCTCTCTTTTTGGCAGTAAAGCCTGTAACATGGCACTTGGCTGAAGTGCCAAGGATGACACCTGGAAAGATCAGATGCATAAACAGGATTTACTCTTGTGTCACCCAGCCTGATGCCAGTGTTGTTTGAAGATTGAAATGCGACTTCTGCTCCTTAGAGGAGTTTGCAGAACTCTCACAATTTCACTTCCCTGTGTATTGCATGGGGTGCACATGGTGGTTTTCAATAGCTGGGTTGAGAAACAGGGGTCTTGGTCTTGCAGACTATGGTCTTTGAGATAGCTATAAACATGATAAAGAGCAGAAGTGTTTGTGAAGAGTAGGGTGTAAAATCGATGGGGAAATCCGGAGAGAGAGAAAAGTGGTTGAGCAGTTCCATGAGAAGCAGAACTGAATCTACAATTTCTTGTAGTCAGCAAGGGAAAATATCTGGTGGAGAAACCTCAAAGCCTTGCAGTCCTCCTCCTGTGTCCTCTACACTCTTCAGTTCACTCTATCCCTTAGGTGAGCATTTATTGTAGGCATAAAAGAGAAAACTGGGTTGAAGCTGATGGTGAGAAGCCTGTAGCATGTGCTGCAGTGGACTTTGAGAGGCTGACAGAGAATACTTGGCATGAAAGCATGGAGGATGGTCAGTTCTAAGCTTCTTTCTAAGGTGCAATATCATTTCAACACATTATCCCTTTCTGGCACGGGGTGGGTTCTGGGAGCCCTTTGGAGTTTGCGGCCCACCTACTGAGTATCATCAGTTTAAACTGAGCAAAATGGTGTCAGAGGAGCTAAATATTCAAACAGTACTGGCAGCATGGCCTGTGCAAGATGAGTGGTGGTGGAAGGATATGAGTGAGTGGCTGCTGATATACAAAATCCAGGAGCTAGAGGGTGAACAAGCCACAGACTGCCAGCAGATTCAAACACCAATGTCATTTTGGTAATTGAAGTCCTTGCTTGCCCCTGGACATGCTATACAGAATCTTACCTTTCCCGTGGATGTAGGTACCACAGACCCCACAAGCACCCATCCAAAGATAAAGGAAATAATTTGCTACTGTAGAAATAAATGATCCTCATCAGTGAGCTAGAGGCGATTATTTGACTGAAAAGGTATTTCAGGAAATATCCCAGCACAAGTGATGTTTCTCTTTTCTTCACTAAGGCCAGGAGTTTCTCCTGCACATCTGTGTAAATGTTCTCCAGTGAAAAAGGTGGCCATTCCCACTCCCAGCTTTCTCTCCAGGCAATGCCAGTGCAGAAGTCTGTGCAGAAGTCTGCCAGACCTGAGGGCTGACCCCTGATGCTGCATTTCCTTATATGTGTGACATCCTCTGTGTCCAACAGAGCACAATGACTTCTACGGACACATATGGAAACTCTCCAGATGGACAAGCTGCCTTTCTAGATAAGAATTAAGGAAGCAAGTATGTTAAAAACCAACATAGCTAGAGGTTCTTAGAGAGGAGAGTAAAGCAATGTGTGTTGCTTTTCTCCAGAGCAGGGATTCCACACAGCACAGTCAAGGCAAGCACCATTGAACAGCCCTCTCTGGATGACAGCACAATTAGGAAAGGGGTTAAGGGGATACGAGCAGCCTTCGATCAGTTTTTCCTCTTGGTCTGATGAGACTTCTGGCTATCACACCAGGAGTGACATGTATGAAACAGGAGCTGACATGGCAGAGAAGAAGTTGGGACAATGCAGAAACAGCATGACATCTGTCTGGCATTGCCACAGAATTACAAGAATAGGGCAGGACTTATGGAGGTCTCTTGTCCAAACCCATGCACAGAGCAGGGCCAGCTGAGCTTCAAGTACCTCTAGGGATTAGATCCCCCAACCTCCCTTAAGCCCTGTCCTGGTGTTTGACCACCGTCACAACAAAAATTTGTTTTCAACACATTAAGTAGTGATTTCCCAATAGCTATTGCTATTTATTCTCCTGTGGAAAGTTGTCTGCTTCACCTTTACACCTTCTCTCTAAATCCCTCTTGAGACATCTCTTGCTGAGGCTGACCAAACCCAGTCTCATAGACCAGGGGCTCTCACGCCAGTCACTTTTGCAGCCCTCAGCTTCTGCTCATCAGTGAAGAGCCAGCTGTGGAGCACATGAGCCCACAGAGAAAGGCGGAGGCTCTGGCGCTGCACAGATGGGTGCAGTAACAATGCAAAGGAGCTGGGGGGGCTGACAGTGACACATTCAGCACAAGAGATTTGGTGTACCCTGGTGCTTCTTTTACATGTAGTCTCATAAAGGAAGAAAGAAATCAGGATGGGAAAGCAGAAAATGATGGGTTATTGAGATTATGTATGATGTCTCCTGCAAATATCTGTATTACTCCACAGGGCAGATAAAGAGATAGCAACTCTATTTATCTCACCAGTAGAAAATAAGCATCTTGTTTTCAATTGCTGTCAGCATCTGCCCCAGCACCCAAGCTTTTAATACGTGTATCCCTTTAACTCTGCTGATTTCAGATACCTCGTCTTCAGAGGCTGGAGAATTGAACTGGGCTGGCAGGCAGGGGCTGGACAGACTCTGAAGGTGGACTCCCAGTTCAAGTGGACAGATACTGCAAGAGCTGCTCTGCCCATGGGTGTGCCTGCCTGCTGCAAACAGCCCTCCTCAAGCTGTGCCCATGCCCCAGAGCTACCAGTGCTGAGACAGCCTTTTCCAGCCCACTTTTCCTGTGCAAACCGCAATGTTTTCTAGAGTCTGCAGGCACTAATCATTAGGGTTTGAACATTCAGAATAAGAAGATATTTTAAATTGAGAGCCTGCATTTCCAACGAGTACAAAAAAATACCCTCTTTAACATATTGCTACAAAATAAGGGGCCAGAACTTCGCAGCCAGCACCACAAACAATGCTCTGGCAATGAAGCATTAGGAAAAAATGTTGTTACAGTCACAGTAGCAACTCATTGGGAAGATTGTTGTAGCTACTACCATGTCACAGAAAACTGTCTCACACCTAAGGACATCTTTATTTTATATTTAATCTTGTGATGCTTATTTGAAACAGAAGGCATAAAAACTACTGCTGTTGGTGAAATGTGGATTCCAATGACTTAGCTATAAGTGTCAGGAGCCAAAGTAGCTACACACTCTTGGCACCTACAACTGAGCAGTGTCCATGCTCACCTTATAATTGGGAAAAGAAGTTTCATCAGTGTGGTCAGCAGTCTGGAAAGCAGTCTGTCTTGTGTCAAAGCAGATTTTACCTGATCTGAATTGGATAAGGATGCACTGCTCTTTTTTGGCTGTACTGACTTCATCTCCCACTCACAGGAAGTGTAAACATCTCTATTACAGACAGCCTATGGTCACTGACCTGGGTCCCTTCTGTACAGGCAGTGGGGGATTCCTGTAAGAAGATGGTGACACTGCGGCCAAGGGGTAGTTATGAGTTGTGGTTTTGTTATCACTGACCCTTTCTTTCGGTCTCAGCTTTGACAGGCTGGTTTGGCCATGGTATCATCTCCATGGGCTTCTGCCCAGCATATCACACTCACTTTCTTTCATCTCCCACAGCGAGAGCAGTAAATACTTACAAGCTCTTTACCCAACCAGGGAACAGACCAAATACAGCAACATCGGCACTCCTGTAGGGTTTTTGATTCCTTGCAAACAGAAATCTTTGTGGGGACTTGAGCACCACATCCCAAAGGAGAGCAGATGAATTGACAGGTGTTCTGAGGTTTTGGGTGTGCAGATCAGTGAGCCCAGAGGTCACACACCTGCACCCCATACTCTCTTTGGATTCAGCCAAAGAGAGTATGAATTCTTGGCTCCAGCCTCACAGCCAAAGCAGGAGCAGTCACGAGATGCTTTGTTGCTTGGAAAAGGGTCAATATATTTTCTCTTCTTTTGATCATAGGATGATTTTTAGAAAAGCCTCATCAAAGATACGCTTGCTGCCAGCAATGTCCCAGTGCAGACTTGCTCCTCCCTTATCAGCAAGCATCAGCTCAGGCCTGGCCAAATTGGGCACCTTGCCACACTTCCAGCCCAGGGTTAGCGTGAGGGAAGATGGGGCTGTTGGGGTGTTGACAGGCACTGAATCCGCTCAGCAGCCACTTGCGAACTCTCGTTTCCTGCCAAGCACTGCCCACAGGCTGGCAGAGCGCCTGAATTGCTCATGGTGCTGCCATGCACCACCTGCACAGCTCAGCCAGATCTCCGCTTGCTGCTGCTCCTGCTGCACTTCAATAAGCAGGGGTTTATGTGACAGCCCTTGAAATTCTCATTGATTTTTTTCTTATCCTAAAGAGTTAATTTTCAGTGAAGTAAATGTAACAGCAGAGTCTGGGGTCTTGTCATAATGTAACTACCATCAACTCCACTGTAATACAACTCTCACTAAAATAAATAGTGACAAAATCCCAGAGCATGCTTGGTGCAGTGCCTCAGTATTTTACCACAGCACATATAAGATCACTCTAATGTTATTTTCTTTACTCTTCCCATTTTGTCTCTAGCCAGAAAATTCAGCATGATGGAAGCATATGCAGAAACCACACCTGAATACGCTTATGATGAACATGCTTTCTCCTGCAATAAAACCGACATCCAAGAGTTTGGGAAAATATTTCTGCCGATATTTTATGTTGTGGTGTTTGCTCTTGGCCTCACAGGGAATCTAATGGTGGTTTTTGCCATCGTGAGAGGCAATAAAAAAAGCATCACTGACATCTATCTCCTGAACTTGGCCATCTCTGACCTTCTCTTTGTGATCTCCCTCCCGTTCTGGGCGTCCAACACAGTCCGTGGATGGACCCTTGGGACTGTTGCATGCACAGCAGTTTCCTCGCTGTATTACATTGGTTTCTTTGGGGGCATGTTCTTTATCACTGTTATCAGCATTGACAGGTACTCGGCCATTGTCCGGGCAACTTATTCTCTGAAATCCAGAACGATTAGACAAGGTTTTCTTGTCACCTGTGGGGTGTGGGCAGTGGCGGTTTTAGTGTCGGTGCCACATTTTGTGTTCTCCCAGCTCGTAGAAAATGACTGCATTGCTGTCTTCCCAGAGAAGCTGGAGAACATCTGGCCAGTGTTCTGCAATATGGAGCTCAACACCATTGGCTTTTTCATCCCAGTCTGTATCATATTCTATTGCTACTGTGGGATCATCAAAACCCTCCTGTCCTGCAAAAATCAGAAAAAAGCACGAGCCATAAAACTGATCTTGGTTGTGGTGGTGGTGTTCTTTCTGTTTTGGTCCCCCTACAACATACTGATTTTTCTAGAGACTTTAAATCACTATGAGTTATTCACAAATTGCAGCCAAATTAAGTCGCTGGACTACGCAATGCACCTGACCGAAACCATTGCATTCAGTCACTGTTGTCTCAATCCTCTTATCTATGCCTTTGCTGGGGAAAAATTCAGGAAATATCTTTATCGTGTCTGCTTGAAATTCTGTCCATGCCTGTGTTTCTGTGGGCCTTGCAGCCACTACCAGGTCACCCATTCAATTAGTTATGCAGAGAGTGTGGTGAACAGCAACATAACCATGAACACCAGCGACCAGGATGCCTCTGTCTTGGTCTAAAGGGCTCTGGGAAGGTGAAATGTACCAATATGTGTTTCCTGCAGGGATAGCAACCACGCTGGGGTTGCATTTACCCATAAGAAGAGCCTTAATGGCTGCACTGAATTACTGACATGCCTTTTGTTAAGCATTAAATATTCTAAAACAGTAGAGATTTTAAAAACAAAAGCAGTACAATATGTCAGTGTTGGACATGCAATGGAATCAAGAGCAAGGAAGAGGGAAAGTAGTAACAACAGGAGCACTCTGTGCCTAGAAAAGGAGGTAGAGAAAAATTTAAGGATAGAGAAGCTTTTGAACAGTTCCACCTCTGTAACTTATGCATGTGTCAGTGTATGTGCATGTGATACTGATTTACATAAACCTAAACTTATTTTTAAGGGAAGAGAAATCACCTTAATGAATGGTGACTGACTTTTAGGAAAGGGGAATATTTTTGATAGTAAAGGGGCGTATTTTTGATGCTACATATCCATAAAGAAGTGATTTTGTGGTTGTTGATTGTAACAAATGTTTTAACTGTGCTTTCATATGTAATAAAATCTCATTGTTTTAAAAAAAGTTATTTCTGAACATGTGTTTAGTGTCACCTGTGCAGTCTGTGTTTATAGCATGCAATAATCAGAGCAAGGATCTCTAATCCTTAAGGATGGATGCCAGTGGATGTATCTCCCGATCTCCATGGGCTTGTTCTCAACCAAATGCCAGAGCTCAGTGGAGCCCTTCACTCAGCACATCCCCAAGGGCTCTGATCAGTGAACATCAGCACCCTCTGAAACAAGGGAAATTAGAAGTATGGGTATCATTGGGCTTGGTCCAAAAATAGCATGATCAAGCTGAGCACGGTAAGGCCATGCCTCACACCCATGCCCTGCTTGCTACATGTTGTAAACGCCAACCGTGTCTATACTGTCATGGATAATGACTTGGGGGACAAAATAACCACTTGCCCATGCCAGTTACCACAACTGTCCTCAAGATTTGGGGCCTCTCCCACCTCACCTCAGCTGATTTCCCCAGGGAAAACTGCAGCTGTACCCAGGCTTAATGCACCCCAGAGGGGACATTTCCCCTGTGCACTCCACAGCCTCCAGACATCCTTTTCACTCGTGCAGTAACAATGCACTGGGGGTGAAAAATGTCCATCAGACAACTGAGCCCTTTACCTGGCTGTGCCTGTCATCATCTGCTGCAAGGCAAAGGAGAATTTGTCGGCACTGTAGACTAGGGTTAGGTGAATGGAAAAAGGACTGTTGCCAGTAATGAAGCTGAGATCACCTTACAAGGAAAAATCAAGGACCAATCTTAAAAAACAAGTCCATGACAGTGCAGAACCCTATTTCTGTACCTTGATGGAACTGGTAATATGTCAGAGCTGAAGAAACTCTCCCATTTTTGAACTAACACAAAAAAGTTGTTTCAGAGTGTCAGGGGGGAGTAGGGCCTTTCTTTGTGGACCTTAGTACCACCTTGTTTCCTAGAAAATGTGGAGGATAGTGTGTCCATTGAGAAATTTTCCAATGGCAATAATTACATAAATATTTCATTTTTTCTGCTGGACATTCATCACAATCTACAGTAAAAAAAAAACCCAACCAAAACCACGTTTCCATAAAACTCTTTGTATATGGTGGAAATACATTCTCTATGCTCAATTTTGTCATTTTCAGCTACAAGTGGACTTCCAGACTCCAGACTTGTTTTTAAGTGTAGCATGAATGTCACTTGAAATGACATGATTTTTCAAAAGTCAGTCTGCCTAATCAAGTGATACTTGTTTGTCAACTTTGTTTGTCCCTACCCTCAAGAAAGTGGTATTTTAAGAAATGGTATTTTTACAATGTTTTTTTAAAGAAATGCCAAGATGTGCAGAAAGAAAGAGGAAGGCTCTGAGACTAAACAAGAAGTTATGTGCATGAAGTCAGCCTGAAGACGGTGGATTGCCAAACTGAGCAATGCAATCGCGCTTGCTTTATTTAACTTCCCTTTCATTTTTCCTGACAATGGTGAGTTACTGAATGAGAAGAGCAAAAGACACCTTTAAATATAATCCCTGTGCTGTCTTCAGAATGAAAGGTGAAAACAGAGCTTTATTCCAGCTCTCTAGGAAAGGAGAGAGGTTTTTGCTGCTTCTCCCCAGTGGTTCCCCAGCAATCCTACCCATCACCAGCACAATGCATCCCTCTTCTTCCATCTCCCTCTGGCAGGGCAGACTTTCTACTGTGTCAGACTGCTTCGACAGCCCTGGGTGCTCTGCAAGCTGCAAAAATCCTTCGCTTCCAAGTCAAGGGCCCCTCCTGAAAACCTGCAGTCCTGTCTTCTCTGCCACACTGTGCAATGGAATACTTCCAAGGATTGCCAGCATAACATTGTCAGGTTTTATGCCATGTATTTGCAAGTTACTATGTTTGCCACCTATTTTCATGGCTTTATTGCTCAGTATTTGAGGATTTGTATGAGATTAAACACTTGAGGGGGTTTCTAGGTATTGGATTCTGCAACAAACCACTAGTTCATGTAGGTTCCTCCTCAGAGGAGTAGTGGTAAATCTTTGAAAACCCAGGTGAAAACCAAAATCACCATTTTCATTGTATTTGTATTAGCAGGAAGAGTATTCTTGTAATTGTTCCCTAAAAAACTTTGGCCCCCATGGGACATACTTGTGCTCTGAGAGCAGCAAGTAGCAAACTTTACCTGGTCTGGGTTCAGCTGCAAGTTGAGATAGACATTGTTGCCCTTTGCTGCACTGCACCATTCAAGCCTGACTGAAAGCCCATTGATGTCTCTTTAAGAACTGGACCTTTAGTTAATTGTAGCCTTTATTTAAAAATACAACTTCTCTTTCAAAACCTCTGCAGCAGGACACTGCTGTTTTCTAACTGCCTGGTTAATTTGCAACCTGCAAAGCTTTTCTATGTATAGCACTAATGATACTTTTATCCTTAGACTGGATCCCTGAGGACAAGCAACATCCAGTTGCTACCCATTACTCATGAAAAAGCAAACCAGCCTCTCAGTATGGAATGAAACCTTTACATCTGCCATAAATTAAGGACAGACTCTTGCTTACTTGACAAGTCACAATTTACACATGAAAAAGCACACACACTTGTAGGATCTATGCATTGTATTTGGTTGTGCAAAAAGGAGGTGAGGAGGTGAGGAAGTCTTTGGGTTTGGGGGGTGAGCTATCTTTGCATCTTAATTTTTCATCATTATCAACTTTTTTCCTGTTTGAGAATCACACTGACACTTACCATAAATCTTTTCCCAGCTGGGTTAAGTTTGAGGAACTAGTAAAACCTGAATCCAAATTTCCTCGGCAGGTTCATGACTATATTGCATGTTCTACTTAAAAATAGAATGAACAAGACACATATTTAGCCAAACTGCTTGCAGAGAGGTACATGGACATCACTATTTTTTTAGGTGCCACTATGAATCTATCTCATTCAAATATTAAAACACAGTTCCAAACTAATAGGATTTACATTTCTTCTTCCTTTTTTTCTTTTAACTACTCTGGATTCTTGGGTTTTTAACAACAAACTTGTACAAAAAGCTTACAAGTGCAGCCTGTCAAAGCTTCACATTGGCCTAGGAAATTACTCAGCAGTGAAAGCTGTCATTTGCAACTCTGGCATCAGAAGGAGCCAGTCATATTTATTTTGGATTTGAAGTCCTAGCCTAGGGTAGTCTGAAGTTTTAATGATGTTCTTCACAGAGAAACCATTAATGAATGAATGGGTTATGGGTTAAATTCTGTCATTTCCATTTCATCTCTGTAACCTTTGTGAGGTCCCTTACCAAGATCTTGTGAGTGATACAAAGCCCTTGTCTTAGCAGGACAATGAGGGAACAAGTCTGATCCATGTAAATCCCAAGTCCTGCTATCACTAAAAAGCAAATGAGAATTTTTTAAAGAAAATCTGAAGTTGCACTGTCTCTACCCACTGTTGATTTTTCAGGTCCTAGCTGGTAAAGTCTTTCCTCTGCCCAAGCACGAAGCAGTGCTCTGCCAAAGGCCATTGACACACCACTTCTAAAATAGCCACTGTTATTTCCTGTATTAAGAATATACGTAGTCCTGGTCAAAGGTTTACTGCTTGCACTTCCGTTCCTTAACTCTGTAGGAAACCTGAAACTCTAATGAAAACCTGTGCCGTCCAGAGTTATTATTTTGAAATTTTAGTTCAGTAATCAAGGCAAAAATTGAGAACAACTTCTAACTAGTAAAAATTGGTTTCTGACACTTACCACAAGCAGTTTCTGTTGAAGTTGGCAATAAATCTGCTGCCACTGTTAAGAAGAACTTCCTAATTTACTTGGTAGCCACTGTAAGAACTTGGTTTTCACCATACACAGCCAAACCTCAAGACCTGTGTTTTACAGGGCCAGTGTTAACACATTGTTTCCAATACGGAAAAAAAATCCACCAACTGTTCCTGTCTGATTTTGCTTGTTACACTAATATTTGACACAAGATGTTAATATGTTTTATTTTTCACTCCTCTCCCTAAAGAAATACTGTAAAATAACTCCCATTGGACATGAGGAAAATGGTTTGCTTTTGAAGAACAGTCTGCACTTACCACATTTCTAACCATGATATTTCAATCAGCAGGAAGGAGCACATGAACTTTATATCACTGAAGGCAGAGGTTGGTGAATGGGATAGAGAATGCAAGCAAGGACTCTGTCGCTGCTGTTTCACTATACAGGCAATGTTATCCACTTTCTATCTGCAGTTGTCTCTGGAACGGTCTGTTTCCCACCCCACTCAGATTTTAAGCCTCTGACAAGTTGCATGCATTTGTCAGTGCTCCTTATCCAGCTGCAGCACAACAATCCCAACACGTAGGTCCAACATGCCAGGATAATGCAGGCAACTGAGAAGCTGCATTTCTCCCATGAGGAGTTTGCATTTGGCCCATACATTTGCTACATTGGAATTAAAGCCAGCGGCACTGGGAGACAAAGAAATGGCAGCAGAGATTGCAGTGGCCCATAGCAGGGCACATTGGAGGACACTGTCAGAGGTGAGGAAGCAGAGCAGTGGTGGCTCCTCACATCTCTGACAAGACACTTCCCCCTGGTGTCAGACACGAGCTGCTGTTCCCATGTGCAATCCCCTGTGCCCCAGACCAGGACGCTTCCTTACAGATAAGAGCTGCTTGAAACCCTGAGCTGCAGCTTCAATTATTTCTCCAGTCTCCAACCAGATAGGAGTGAACCAGGAGGAAATGAGGTGTCTGAGAGGCACCTGGAGCATGTTGTTGAACCACCTTTGTCCACGGCCCTTTGCCACCCATTTTGTCCCAGGCAATTGCTGAGCAACACAGATCCCACTTTGGCCATAGCTGGAGCACAAGGCAAAGGGGAGCATTTCCCACAGGAAGGGCCTCAATCAGTAGTGCTTATGGCCAGGGATGGGGAGCTGGTTAAGCGTGCCCAGGAATTGCTTTTTCAGCACTTCTGAGGGACATCATGCTAGGCCTTCTGGGACAGATGAAGGGCCTTCAGCTCACATCTTCTTTGCCCTGGAAGGAGGGTGTCTGAGGAGACTCAAAGCTGGGTTTTGGGAATGGCAGTATTACAGCTAAAATTTACTGGGTCATAACCTCGAAGTGGCTCCAGAGCTCCTCTGCAGTGTCTCTGCTTTATTGTGGTTCCTCTCCCCCTTGGAGTCCTGTCTCAGAAAATCCTCATACTGTGATCAGCTATTTTTTTTGGTTTTTTGTTTTTGGTTTTTTGTTTTTGGTGGTTTTTTTTGGGTTTTTTTGTTGTTGTTGTTGTTGTTGTTTTTTTTTTCTGCAAGGGAGCCCTCTTTTGAATCATTAAGGCCCACCTTCACTTGCTCTCTTGTTCAGTTCCTTTTTCTTGGTCCCGTTGCTGAGCCTTGCTCTCCAGATCCTCCTGATAGTTCAGGTTTCAGGAGGCTACATGAAGGGATGGACAAAATACAAGTTACAATAAAAAAAACACAGAATGCACAGGCCAGGCTTTACAGATAAAGTCAGATTCAGAAAGTGCAACTGTAGACAGTGGCATACACCTTTATGCACAAGGCTAACAGCACCTGAAGCCAAATAGTTCCAGTCACCACATCCTCTCACTATCCTTGTAATCACCCTTGCTCATACAGCACCCTCTGCTCTAAGCTCTCTCCATCATGCCTTCTGCCCATCTTTAGTGTCAGTGCTTTCTTTGCAATTCCACCAGAAGGTGGCATTATTAAACTCTGCTGAACCTGAAAATCATTCGTGGTTAAAGCATGGCACTCCAGCCAAGCAAATGGAGTCACTGATGAGCAAGTACAGAGTGTAAAAAATATGTTTATGAAAAGTAAGAAAAAATTAGTCACTACATTGTGCTGATGGAAGAAACATCAATTTCTCTGAGGTTTCATTTATTTGCTTGTGAGCAAATGAAAGTCTGTGGATGTAAAATTAACTACAGGCAGTTTCACCAGCAATTCACAAAACACATCAGAATGTCCTGTGAATCACAAAGATGACAGAGATGCTCCAACGAAAACTTTTATTGTGCCTGTCACAGTTTTATTTTGGTGTCCTGAGTGGTTTCCCCTGCTAGTAGAAGTGAGCTGAATATTATATAAGTTTACTGTACAGGTTGTCTTGAAGAGGACTTGCAGTGAAACAGCTTTTCCATGGAATAACAGAGTGCCTGGGCCTTAGCAAACACGGAAAGATTAACAATCGGTAAGATCAAGTATTTGTTCTTTTTACTCTTGATCTTCTGCAAATACTTTAGTTTTTCTAACTAACTTCTTTATATTACAACTGCCATGGGAGGAACATGTCAGGAGAAACTGTGAAGATGTAGATGTTTAGGGTGAGGCCAGTTATTTAATAAGCTTTTAAAGGCTGCCAGCAACTGAAGTGTTTGAGACTTGGGGGCAGCAACACAAAGCACACAGAACACAAAGCCTTTATGCCACACTGTCATCCTTCCTCTGTATCTAAACTCATCACGATAAACCACAAAGTGGCCTGAGAACACTTCCGATATTCACCACTGCCTTGTCTTTATGTTTTTGTTCTTCACAAAGACCAACCTTCAAGAGGACCACATAGTGATGATTAAGTGATGGCTGGGACATTTAGGAAAAAAAAAATAATTAAATCTCAGATATCAACTGCTCCTCAGAGTGGAAACAGCCCAAATTTCTTACCTACCTGTACATACAGCTTGGTAACATTGAACAGAACACTGAACATGACAAAGAAAGCTCCCTTTTGCGCCATTTCATATTTAAGAAGAATAAAACTCATGTTTTTTTAATTAGTGATTTTTATTTTAAGTAAAATTCAGCATACTAAATGACTATTTCTGTCATGTTTCAGGCGAGAAGTTTCAGTTCTTTTTTTTTTTAATAAGGAGCTCTGTCTGTAGCAGCTTTGCTAGCAAAGCATGTAGAAAGAAACCAAATTAGGCTGAGGAGAAGGATGACTGACACCATTCATAGAATCACCAGTGGATACAAACAGTAGAATGCATGGGGCTGGTCCACTGAAAGAAAAAAAGATGAGGGGAATCGCAGCTTAGCATTGAGCAAGGAAAAGATGTTTATGGCTTAAATAATTTCCTTGTCAGCACAAACAGCTAACTTAGTCAAAGGGAATTCATGCATTCAAAGAGATTGAAGCAAATTATGAGTGCATCACCTGAGAAACAGTGTACACAGTAGTTGTCCCTAAAACTAGGAAATTATTCACTTCCTTTTTTAACTTCTCTCTCAAAATGCTGCAGTTTTAGTCATGTACAGGAAATTTGGAATACATTAAAAATTACAAAGAAAGGAACTGTACAATGAACTGGTAGAACAAACACTTTGCTAACAAGGAAGGATAGGAACTACTGATGAACAAACTGCAGTCCAAATTCATCTGAATTGCAAAAGAAGAATCAAACAAGGCCTGACCATGCACAAAGGAGTTGACCACCTGATGGAGAGGATGGTTTAATGAGAAAGGTAAATGTTTGTCCATCTGTGACTTTGGCAGCCTGGATCCTGCGCTGATCCATACTATCAGTCAAAATACTGGTTCTTGCAATAGTTGTCCTTTTTTATTTACTGGTATCTGCTTCTCTCCTGGGCCAACTTTTTCCAAATGAGGACTTCTCTGAGTCGTCTGTCCCTGCCCAGCACTGAGATCAGACAGAACGGACGGTGCACTGGCAGATCAGTGGTGAGTATCTCACAGCCTAGTTAGTGGGTTAGGTAAATGTTTATCTCCAGTCCTTCCCTAGGCAAGACTCCTATGTCACCTGTAAAATGGCAAATTAATCATAATACTTCCCATAAAAGATATGCTGAAATGATCTTTTGGTGAGAAGCAAAGATTTTTATGGTATGGGTTGCTCCACATTTTGCTTTAAGTTCCTTCCTGTTGCATTTAATGTGCCCCCACACACCATCCCATATAGAAGGTTAGTCTCCTTCCAATCAGGCTAATCAGGTTTGGTCCACCCCTGTGCACTTGTGATGTATTGATCAGTGCCACATATCCTGAAACCATTTAGTAAAGAGGTAAAATGACTTCTTTTCTTCTTCTCTTCCCCTGCAAAACCATTAGTTTTACAGCAACATCACTAGGAACCCTTCCCCCTTTCCCCTTAATCTTGCCATCTCCTGCCAGTCCCCTTTTCTCAGTCTCTGCCAGGTTCTCCAAGAAGCATCTGAAACAGGCCGCCTTGTGTTACAAGGGGACCTCTGAGCTCCCCCACTGGACACTGTAGTTACGCTCAGTCCCTTCCACTCTTCTTTCTCTCCAAGCAATTGCAAGACCTGCACTCACAACACCTTTCCTCTATTTTTCTGCATTGTCTCATTTGTTCAGAGATTCCTTTCTTTTCCCTGTTTTCTCTCCAGTTTTCCTTGCAGGCTCTCCCAGGGTCTCTGTTCATCGGTAAGTCATCAGAATGTATTTCAGGATTCACTCACATCCTCTTGATTTTCACTAATTTTTTAATCTTCATTTTCTGGAGTTCACACATCACAAGTTTTCAGCACCTGTAGCTGCAATGATTTTTCTCTTTTTATGGCTGAGCATTCCTCTTTCTGTGGAAACATTCTTGCTCAGTCTCCTTACAAAGACAGCCCTTCCCATTTGGCGATTCAGCATGAAGTGAGTTGGTATCATGGCAGGTGCATTTGCTGCCTGAAAGCTTTCCGAAGAAGGACTGGGCAAAAGGCACTGTGTCAGGTAGGTGCTTTCTTCAGGCCAGTGCCATATGGATCATTCTAAAATGAAATTCATACTAGCACCCTGCTAGCAGTATGCCTGGAAGATCAGAAGTGTGGTCCGTGTGCTAAGCACACGTCTTGAAAGGCTGCTGATGATGGTCGACACATCTCGCAAAATGTTGCTGCTGATGGGAAATCACTCCTTAACCAAACAGGGTTGTTACAGTGTCAAAGGAATTTAATATCTGGATTCAGTTCTATTCACCTCTTCATCTGGAAATCAAGAAAAATAACCACTGGTGAAATTCAAAGAAGATATGTAGTTTGATAGAGCTGAAAATAACGAGTGGGACAAGATAAGCATGCAGATGCATGGTGGTTTATTGAGGAGAAAAAAATCACAGCCAGAACTAAGAAACATCAATGCCCAAGACAGCATTGTCAAGAGCAAGAGGTGGTTTTTTCCTGAAAAGCACGTACTGAAAGAAAGATTTTATGTCATTGTTATTGTGGCTAAAGAGCTGAACTTGTGGCCCTCGTGCAACAACACGTCAAAGAAGAGAATAATGAGGTCCTTACAGAGACAAGAGAAACAGCTTTTGGTTTCTGTGAGCAGAGCTGATGAAACAGGTACGACAGTGTTTGCTTATCTGATATCCTTTAAGGACTGCTAGTAAACTGAAGAGAAAATGCACATGATCTGCAGAGCAATAACCTGCACTCGGGGAACATCTCCCCCAGTGTGATTTAACAATCTCCACAGATGCAGCTTGTGAAAAATGACTGACAAGGTCCTTCCCATACAATTGTTTTATTCTGGCAAAACCTGCAACCAGTAGATCCCACATGTCATGCTGCCTTCACATCAAGCTTTTCAGCCAAATATAAGTTATTGGGCAGCGTAACTGTCAGAGGCATATGAGAGAGCAGCAAATAACATAACTGAACAAAAGCTATGCCTGTGTCTGGAATAACACCAGAGAGCAAACAAGAAAACATATAATCTCTTGTGGACAGAGATGTCTGATTCTTCCTACTCTCACTACCACCTTCTGTAGATTTCTTGTTTCTGCTTCTCATTGTGTCTTTTCAGTTTCTCCTGATCACAAGAAAGCAGGCTTCCCTGTTGAGAAATGGCTTGTACTTCTGCTTGGCTGGCCTTTTCTGGGAAACAGAGGAGACCAGCACCTGCCAGCTGCCAGCACAGCTGTTCTGCTAGCAGGACTCAGAACCATCCCGCTTGACTAGCACATGTCCTCTGTGCTCTCTTCTCCCATCTCAGGATCCCCCAAAAGACAAATAAGGCCCATCTCACTCTCAAGAGAAATTCATAGCTGAGCTTCCTGCTGTGTCAGAGAGCCGTGGTAAACCTCAGCACCTTGCACACTCTACCCTTAGACCACACAGGCGTGCGCACAGCCTACCTCTCATTCAGTATTTTGACCACTGTTACATTTTGTGCTGGTCAATGGTAGGAGGTAGAGTTGCTGTATATAAAACCTGTGACAGAAAACATCAAGCAAAAAGGTAGTGTGAATTAACATGCCTTCGTTTCTTTTTTTAGTGAGATAAGTAGGAGTTAGAAAGATCAAACAACAGTGATTAAAAGGAGCCTTCCCTACACTACATCTATACTGCTTCTTTCTTCTACAATTACATAGTGCAACTTGCAAAATTAGTTTTCTGTCAGAGAAGCAGAAACACACTTCCCACACACCCACCAAATGCCTGCCTCCTCTCTGCTCCCTACAGCTGATTCTTTGATCTTTTTTTCTGAGATTAAGAAAAGAACAAGGTTTCAGTTGAATGAGAGCTGGGTGACATCTACGCTTACTGACGTCAGTTTTAATGATTGTTGGATGAGATCAAACTGCTTTAACTCAGTAATCAGTCTCCCAGTGGAAACTGTGCTTTTTTTAAACATTATAAGATGTGTTTAATTCTATTTCTGACTTAAAGTGACTATGTCTGATTAGCACAGAGAAGTACTAGTGATACAATCTAAGGAAGTTGAAGCTTCCGCTAAGACACTTCGCTACCTAGTGACATCTGCTTTTAACAGCTGGTAGATACTGCTGTGTGATTAGCACCTCCCTGGCAGAGCTACCTGAAGAGAGGCAAGTGAGCAAAGAAACTTCTTCACATCATCTGAGAAGAAAGGAGAAAAGGTAAAGTTCATAAAATGCAATTGCTCAAACATTTGTGTATCATGTACACTCATGATATGTGTGATGTAATGCTTTTTCATTTACCTTTAATAGCTGCTCAGGTAATTTTTTAGGCAGTTTTAAGAATTCTTGCATCATCAGAAGTGGATGTATTCTGTAAGCATATGTTTTTAAGTATTCAAATATATTATGCTGAACCTAGATTAGATTCACATATATCTGGGTGCAGCTGCTGCAAAGCTGTCATTTCTACACCACTGGTGTCAAATGGCTTTGTCCTCGTGACTTGTAAGTCAGATTAAATTCCTCTCTGTGTAGAATAGAACAGAACTGCAGGCTGGAAAGGTTTCATGCTTGGGACTACACACAGTAGGTGTCAGATTAATGATAGTCTTATCTTGCTGTTATGTTGCAGCAACACACAAAGCAAAGACAAAAAGCAATGAAACTCACTTCTCTTCTGCTTTCCATTCATAAAATAAAGACTAAGGAGAAGAACATAGTTCAGGCTCAGAGCTCTGGTTTCTTAAGCTAAAAAATGCTACTTGTGATATGAATAACACAAGGAAGAACAGAACTCAGACTTGAATTTCTGGTATGTAAGGCTAAAAGAATGATACTGTGATGTGAATAACACACAGTCTCATAAGTCAGCAATCTATTTGCCCTATGTCCAACCTACATCACCTAGAACTCTGTATCTGCCTATTAGAAAAGAACATACAAATGCAGATGACAAACTCCTGTTATTCATTTAGCCACTGAAAATAGCACTTATTGAAAGCTCATGGCACCTTCCAGTAAACGTAATTTCATAAGAAAAGTCTGATGCATGTTTATCACTGTCTTTTTATGCTGACATTTGCCTGATGGGAAAGGTGGGTGAGTGAAATTCTGAACTGCTATGAACAGTGGCTTTACTTTTTACTTTGCTCTACATGGGACTTAACCCTCTCTGATTTGACATCTGTGGCCCAAACCTTCCACTTGCTTTCCTTTCATCCACTTGAACATCCCTTTGTGCTTGACATGCAAGGTGCACAGTGCTGCAAGGACTAAGCACACGCATGCTAAGGACAGTACCTTGTTCAACTGTGCACATGCATCCCTTCCAAAATGCTTACATAATGCCTGAGAACCTGCAGTGACTCGTGTGCCGAGCTGCGAGTCAGACACTCATGATTCACGTTTGTGGAGTAACCACACGGTCTTGACGAACTGAAAGTCACTGACATTTTTATATTCTTCCCTTCTCAGAACTGGGGGAAAAAACATGAGTTCTTCAACTACAGAGTCCCTTGAATCTGAACCCTCAACCTTTTATGACTATTACGATAATTATTACGATGCTCCAAAACCATGCAGTAAGGAAAATGTCAGGAGGTTTGCAGCCTCCTTCCTACCTGTTCTGTACTCCCTGGTATTCCTGGTCGGGCTCGCTGGAAACATTCTCGTCATTGTGGTCCTCTTCAAGTACAAGAGGCTGAAGAGCATGACTGATGTGTACCTGCTAAACCTCGCCATCTCAGATTTGCTCTTCGTTTTATCCTTGCCGTTCTGGTCTTATTTCACAGTGGACCAATGGGTTTTTGGAACTCCCTGGTGTAAAATCATTTCATGGATCTACCTGGTTGGGTTTTACAGTGGGATATTTTTTATTATGCTTATGAGCATAGACAGATACCTGGCAATTGTTCGTGCAGTGTTTTCCTTGAAAGCAAGGACCACCTTCCACGGCTTGATTACTAGCCTTGTTGTATGGCTGGTAGCTCTTTCAGCCTCAGTTCCTGAGCTTGTATTTAGGGAGTCTTTTAATGAACATAATTATACTACCTGCAAGCCAAGATTTCCAGGCAATTTCACGACATGGAAGATTTTCTCCACTTTGGAAATCAACATTCTAGGGCTCCTAGTCCCTTTGATAATTATGACATTTTGCTACTCCATGATCATTAAAACATTAGTTCACTGTAAAAATGACAAAAAGAACAAGGCTGTGAAGATGATTTTTGCTGTCATGATTGTGTTTTTTGTTTTTTGGACCCCATACAACATTGTTATTTTCTTACAACTGCTGGAATTTATGGGAGTCATTAAAGGCTGTCAAGTGAGCAGGAGTCTGGACTATGCTTTCCAGGTAACAGAAATCCTCGGCCTTTTTCACTGCTGCCTCAATCCAGTCATCTACTTCTTCATGGGGGAGAAGTTTAAGAAGTACCTGAAGATGCTCTTTAAGAACTGGCAGTTGCCTGGGTATTTTTGCAAGTGGTGTGGAGTTCACATTACTTACCACACTGAATCTACCAGCTCATACCACACACAGTCCACGGGGGACCAAGACGCTCTGTAACACATTTCAGACCAGCCACTGACCTCAGCAGCAAGCAAACTGACAACAGCAGGAACTTTGAAAAGCAGGAACTTTGAAAAGCTAAGCAAATGCAGATACAGTTAACAATAAGCTAGTGCCGGATAATTACTTACTTCAGCTCTATTTGTGCCTCTAGATTTTCTGAGTATTATGACAGAAGGTGTCCCAAATGTGGAACACGGGAGATGGGCATGCAAGGTTTCTCTGCTGTGATTACAAATCACTGCTCAGCTCTGTGCAAAGCACTGCACTATGTGGCTTCTTTTCCACCAGCATCAAGACATTAGCCTGCATGGAGGGGTAGAGGTGAGACAGCAGCTTGTCATCAGCACAAACTTAGAAAACATATTCATGTATTCAAGAGGGATGGTTATTATCATATTTTTTTATTGTGCACTTGGTCTTTGCAAGACTTGTTCACTCATGACTCTTAGGTAGCTATCAGCAGTACCTGCTGCTGTTAAATGTTTCATTTCAGGGGGGATGATATACCCTGTGTCATTAAAAAAAAGGACAAAAAATATTCTCTGTGTGCACAAACACACAAAGCAAAGCCATTACTTTGCACTGCAGGTGCGTTTTCTCTCAGGTTGACATATATGCCTATGTGCAGGTGTATATACAGGCATTTTGAATTATTCTATCACTGTAATTAAGGATAGCAATTCTGTATTTTAATTAACATAGAAAATGTTTTGAATATTTTTGAATATAAGTGTTTAAAATAACTAATTTTTCCAGCTTGTGTGAATAAATTTGAATAATTTTGATTAAAAGTATGTATTTTAAAATGAATGTTCTTTCTTCCAAAAGTATTTAATCCCAAGATCCAATTTTCATTCAGTGGAGATGCATCTAGCAAAACAAAAAAAAGTAAAAACAGAAACTGTGTAGAAAGGGTCTGTCATAATCTAGAAACCCCACAAAGAATCCTTGCATTTGATAACAGCAAAATGCAAACAGTGTGATACTCCAGTAGCTGCTCACAGGATATAAATTAATCAGAGATCTGTAACAGAAAGAAAACTCATACAGCAGTGTTCAGATTTTGGCACAAAAATAATTTTAAAAGAGGCAAAAAATCAGCAATGTGGTGGCAGACAAATTAAGAGTTGAAAAATATGTATTAGAAGATATTCCTGGTGTGTCTTTTTGCTAGACCACAAATATTCAGATTACTTATTACAAACCAGATTATTTATTTTCTTACACTGTCAATAATAAAGTGCCTGCTCAGCACTCAGCCAAGGCTGCAAAGAGCAAACAAGGCATTAAAATGCATCAGGAAAGGGCTGAAGAAGAAATTTAAAAATACTGTAGTGCCATTGTACCCATCACTCTAAATAAGAGACATAAATAGAAGCTCATCTCCATGTGATCTCTCTCACGATACAAGACTGAAAATGAAATGCAGTACACTTAAATCTCTCACACACACGTATCCATCATAATTGATTTTGGGAATCCACTACCATTAGCAGTTTGCTGAGGATGACAAGCAAGGATCTGCATTAATGCAGATAATAATAAAAATAGCTGTGGAAGACATTACTTGCAGTAAGAAAGAGCTTTTATTTCCAAGAAAAATACTATAAATTCTTGCACTCAAAACTTCAGAAGTCACTGCGTAAATCACTTGGGAAAAAATGATAGAGTGGGTTAAGCCATCCATCACCTATTTTGTAAAGGAAAAGGAAGAAAAATTTCAAGTGTTAGGTGCTTTGAATTCTCACAACTGTCACTGAAACCATCATAATGTCCCAAGGTGGCACGGCACATCATCCTCACAGATGGTGATGCTGATAGCAGACACTGTGAACTGCTGAGCTATGCACTCGTCTGGTGCACAGACTAATCTAGAAGCCAGACAGCTCCCACTGCAGCTTCCTTTTGCTTTGTCCTGCTCTGTGATCGCTCTAGTCAGCAACAATAAATGGGCCCTTGATTTCCAGACAAAGGGAAAGGCTGCCTGTGCTGCCCTGGCACAAATGATGGTCAACAAGGAACAAACAAGCTGTAGGCTCTTGACAACTGTTACATAAGAAAGATCCAGGGCTAAGAGTGGTGTCAGGGAACGGCTTGTAGGCTGGTCCAGGTCTGGGTAAGCTCTGTGGTGAAAGGAGGAGGGCAAATCTGGTCACGTATGGAATTAACAAGATGCACCCAGTGGCTCTGCAACAATACCACAAACAGAGCCACATAAAACTCAAATGTGCCTCATGCCACCGCTCAGCTTCGTGCTTCAGAGCCTGTGCACGTTTGCCCGTGGTGCAGAGGCTGCCGGGTGCAGCCAGAGCTCCTCCCAGGTGAATGTTGTCTTGTTTCTCTGTGCCAAATAGCCTCTTCCAGATCTCCCAGTAATATTCACAGCTGCTCAATGTGTATGCTGGATGAGCAACTCAGCTGAAAGCTGTGCCCTGAGAAGCTTTGCTGAGTTGGGTGCCAAGACGAGCTCATATTAAAGTGATGGGCTATACCCTGGGGCTGGAGCTCATTGAACCTGGGTGGCTTCCTTGTCTGTGACCTGAACAAACCCTGGTCCCCCATGCACCAAGCTGCAGTGGACAATGCCACTCCTCTTTTGAGAGAGGGTTTTGAAATCTGCTGATGAGAAAGGACAAGATAACAGTATCAGTACAGACAAAAATAAAGTAGGGATTTTCAAAATGTCAGTTGACAAAGGTGTTATTTTAGCTGAACAAGAGTTTCCAGCAATGAAGAATGTACGTACAAACCCACTGAACCATGAAAGAGAATGGATAGACATTTGAGTGAAGCAAAGCTGACTCATTCTTAAACCCACATTTTTACATCAAGGTTCCTCAGAAGGCCAACTTGCATCCTCTCTTCAATTATACTAAGCAGGCATAGAAACATAGATGAAGAGGGAAAGCAGCTAATCAGATTAAATACAAGTAATGATGAAAAGATAACAAGAAGTTGATTGGTTTTCACAGCATGCTTAGGCCACACAGTCATTCCCTAAACAAAAAGCTGAATTACACATTTACTCTGGAGGACAGCTTCACCCCTTCTTATTGTGCAGAAGCAGCATCGTGATCAGCAGCCTGCTCCCAGTCAATCTGCTCCTCTCAGTCTGAGAGCCAGTGAGGAACTGCAATTCTCCTTCCTAGACTGCAACTGCTTGTCACCGTCCCAGCACCAGCTCTGCACACCTGCTCTGAAGGGGAGTACAATTCCACAGGCACCACAGTGCTCCTCTGTTACCAGGATGCTTCTAAATTTCTGGCAGGGATCTACATCACACATTTTCCTCCAGGAGCTCTTAATTCTTTGCAGTTTTATCCTTCATCACATCCCACCTCTTATGCCAACATCTCCATCTGACTTGATTTGCAGTTAGAAATCAAGGGCCATTTAGTAATGCCAAGCAAAATAATCATTAAAATAGTGCTTAGGGCAATGGCTACTGAAAGTTCGATTTTGCTGCTTCGGTCATGAAAGGAGGAGACTGGAAATGATACAATAGTGGTGAGATTTGTAGCATTTGTATAACTGATAAGACCATCCAAAGGAGAAGTAGTGGTGGTTGTATCTGCAATCATCTTACTGTGACACAGCAATGGTATATGGAGGTGCCAATGGGAACCATGGAGAAATCAGTTCTAAAGCAGTGAGCACTACCAGTGAGGAGACATCAAGTTGTGTGGAAGTTCACAGGATGATTTTCACAGTCATCCAGCAGCAACACCCGTCATAAAAACTAACAAAATCCCATCTTATAGAACAGTCATTAACTCAAAGCCACTTCTCACAGAAATGAAGCTCAAAAATGAAGAAGCTCTTTATCTGTTCCAGGCCAACGAAATCAAGTCCTCTATATAAATGCAGTCCAAATACATGATTGATCAATGGATCATACTCCTTTAGTTTTTGTGCTGTTTTTTAAAAATTATTTATTTTTCTAGTAATCTTTGAAGGGTTGAAGTTTCTCTGGGTTTTAATTTCTTGTTTCAAAACAACTAACAAAACACATCCAGCATAAGTAGTTCTGTGACTGCATGCTGCAAACTCTTTGTGAATATAAGTGTTGCAAAATAAAAGTACTAAGGCACTAAGAATTTTTTAATATTCCAAGAAGATGTTTGTCTGCTTGAATTTAATAACAATGGCAAGGAATCAAGAATCTGATCTGCAAGAATCTGATCTTTTTCCACAGATATTAAATGCTCATAAAAAGCACTCCTGGTGATGCTAGCAACATGTAAGACAACAGAGATTGAATGAAGCTTGACATTACTAAATGCACTCTTCTTCTCAAGAGAGACCAGTGGCATTCAATCAGCATTTTCCAAGAAGGTCCAAGCAGCCAAGTTCAGGAAGAGACTTTTGTACCTGGTACAGTGATTGGAAGAACAGGTGGACATCCCTGCATGAAAAGCATATTTGTCTCTTTTGCACAGGAACTCTGCACTCCTTCAAGTACCTCCACAGAAGTACTGTGGTTTGGGCAGGACAATGGAAGAGAGGGGCCCTCCCTAGCATGCAATCTATCCCCATTACTCACAAACAGAGAGAGCAGTACTGGCTCGTAGTAACATGAAAACATCTTAACCAAAGTGAGGAAAGACTGTGACACATCTCTGCTCTTGCTTGTAACTGGTAAGCTGAAATTTGACCACAAGCAAGACCATGACTGCAGACTGAATGATCTGCCTTTTCTGCTATCAATGTGGGAAAGCTGCTAAAAGCTCATAGATGGAGGATAAGGATGGATTTTGCAGTTGCATTTTTGCTCATTCACAAGCACTGGGAATGGAAAGAAAGTAAGTCTTGATTGCAGGAAGCAATGGCATGTTCTGCAGGCCCTGCAGACAAACAGAACTGAGAAGCTGCAGAGAACAGGACTGCCCTTTTTATGAAGAATCTTGTTTACACTTTCTAGAACAGCAAAACTCATAGTATGAGGTGTCACAAAACCCTGCAATCCTACAGAGAAGAGGCTGAAGAGTTTAAAGAAAGATTCTGGCTGTTTTCTCCTCACTTCTGCTTTACTAGTCCATCCTTGCATAATGCAGGTCACTACTCGCTTCCTCTCCTCAGAAATATTAGGGAACCTCCAAAATTTCCGATGGAGAGGTTGGTGCCTGTCTGCTGCTGCTGCTGCTGCTCTGGCTTTTTGCATGAACCTCACACGTCACCACCTCCTCTCCCCAGCCACATGGAGTCAATCCATTCACTTCCTCACTCGCTTCAGCTCACGTTCTCTGCACGCAGAGGTCATGCAGTGGGATGCCTGTCTTGTCACAACACCACAGAGTGTTTTGCTCTTGACAAGGCAGTTTCATGAAGATGAAGATGTCCCTGCTCATTGCAGGGGAGTTTGACTGGATGACCTTTAAAGGTCCCTTCCAACCCAAACACTTCTATGATTCTACAAAAATCTGGAAAGGGCAGATTTTTGGCGGCAGGTGCATTTGCTAATGATAAACACCTTTTAGCCCAAAATTTCCTCTGTATTTTCATTTCATCTTTACATTAAAACTATTTTAGAGTAAACCAAGCCTATTTGTCAACATTACTGCAATAAAGTATTTAATAAATTCTGCTCTGAATTCTTATTATGATTTTATTCTCATGGGGGAGATAATTTCAGAAGTCTTCATGTAACCAAAAACTGTAGAAAAAATTCAAGGATTTGTCTTATTTAACACACCTAAAAAGCTAAATAGAATAAATCTACCACATTGCTCAGTAAGTAGCTTATTACATATATACACAGAGATGTACCAGAAATTGGAAAAAAACTGGCATTAGAAGCAAAATTTCAGTGAAGTGACAAGTGCTGAAGAATACAGGACAAAAACAGGATTTCTTTTGCTTTTGTTTTTTTTTTTTTTTCAATCTACTGCCCATGGTATAAAATACTACAGCATTTTATAAACTATCAACGTGAGACTATGTGAATAAAATTTAAACAATCAAACATCATATCAGCATTTATGAAAGGTCAATTCTTAAGTGATAACTATTTAACAATTTGCGTCAGGGACTGAGAAATCAAGGTTAGTGCTAGATACACAAGATTCTGCCGAATTTTAATTTGCATGTGGTTTTTTTTTTAAATTCCAGTAATGGGTTTGCACAGGGGCAGAGCAACCATAAATAGTGTCAGAAACAGGGGAGAAGAAAAAATGTCCACCTTTTCTCTAAGGTAATTCATGAAGACTTCAGTCATAATATGATACAACTGAAAGTGACCTGAATTTTCGGGATGGCACATGCCAAATTCTTGAATTGTCCTACCAGCATAATTCAGTGGGTATATATAGGCTTCCAGGTTCCTGAAGCAATGTAAAAAAGGCTCTAGAATTGTCAACTAATTGTACAGAAGTAGCTGTGGAAGAGCTGATACTGCCCAACAGCAGAGCAAATAGGTAACTAGTATCAATGTTAATTTTAGGGGCACCTAAAAAATTCTGCCATGTTTTCTACACCTGAGGCTGTAAGACTCCACAAGGTTACTGCTTTGGCAAAAGCAAAATGAAACACAGTAAAAAAAGAAATTGAAAAAAAAATTAAAAAGGTGACACCTTGTACAGACTCACCAGCCAGACGTGACATTTGAATGAAAGTGTGTTTCTGCCAATGCAGAGAGTCCCATGCAGACAGACTGTGGTGCACAGGGGTAGAATGTAACTGGTACCAATTGTATTGGTGCAGATAATGGTCATGTTTAGAAAAGAATCCCCATGTTTTATTAACACCGTCTTACTAAATGCCCTCTACTCTCTGCACTGGCTTCCTTATCATGGTCGTGCAGACTTAAACCAGGCAGAAGCACCCCAACCATGCCCATCAGCACCTCTCAATCTGAGTCAATATACCCAAAATAGACTGTAGTACTCCTGTCCTATACTTTTCCCTGAAAATAAACAAACAATAGCAGTTTTTAAGGTTTGACCTTTAGCTTTGTCAGGGATGTCGGTCAATTTGACTCTTGCATTTGCCACATAGAAGTCAAAACTCTGCCCTCCTTTGTAAAACAAGGCATTTTGCAGATGAAAAGTGTGGCGGCCATTGAGGCTGCCACTGAGGCCCAGGAAGATCCGGAAGGTCCCAAGGGATCTGAGGGGCCATGGTGGAGGGTTGCTCAGGCTTGAGAATCCTCCCCTTCCCTCTGGAGGAAGATAGTCTCTCTCACGTGACTGATAGGTTCTTCCTATGTTAACTGTACCTCCTAATTGGACTGTTTGTTCTCCATCCCTTATGCAGATGTATCTGTATCTGGAAGGTTCTGTGCTACTCGGTGTTCCATTGGTTGTGGTTCTCTCTCTCCTCCCCTTCCCTCTCCTCTTTGGACTGTGTAAGTTTGTCCCACCTTCCCCTTGCTCCTGGACCCTCAGCTGATTGGTTTATTGCTGTATAAAAGTCTGTGCTCGCTTTTGTTCTGGGTCTTCTGTCCCTGGACCCATTCGAGTGAGGAATTGTTAATAAACTCCTTGGATACCCACACAGAAGATCCCTCCCTTATTCTTTACCCCTGGACCTGCTAGGACTTGTCTCTGTGCCCACCAGCAGGGTGGCAGAGTCCACAGCAGGAGCTTAAGCAGCCCCACCAAAGCAGCTCCATGAGGGATGCTTCTGGGACACACTGCCAGATTCTGTCCACCGGGACAGTCCCCGCCCAGGCTATAGAAAAGCACTACAGTTAGACAGTATTATAAAAACAAAAATCCATCTATTAATTGCTAGATCTCTTGCTTTGTCTCAAGACATCGTGGACTATGCACTCTCATTTACTAACAGTCCAGAAAGTTTCATTTTCTTCCACAGAAGATCAAAACAACTTCATAATGCATTATTCTAAACACAAGTCTTTAGTTTTGAGCAATTTCTTCCCACCATTCCTCAGTCAGTGAGTGATTGTCCTGAATCATGAAAGTTTGAAGACTAAATCCCTACTTCTTTTTAACATGCTTGACCAATTTATTTGAGGTTTTGACATTTGTAATCTGCAGGGGGTTTCACCAATTTGCATGCACATGCTAAAACAGGTAACAGGAAAAAACAAAGTACTTTGCAAGAAAGAACAGGAACATTCTTTCCAAGCCAAACCAGCATCACAATTTTGCATCAAAAGAAAAGCTGACAGCCTGACAACAAATGAGCAATCTCCCAATACACTATGGAGCACCAATCAAGGTTGTTGAACAGAGCTTATACTTTTAAATAATTTCAGTTTGCCTTGCAGAGTGTGAAATTCAGTTTTGGGGTGTTACTTTTGCAAACTGAGTCATGGCAAGCAAGCAGATGAATCAGCAGTCAAAGCTGAGTCTCTTCTACAGAAAAGAGCTTATAAGCACTGAAATTCCAGCTCAACTTTGTCTGAAAAAAAGACTTCACCTTAAAAGTTTCAGGTGCTGAAATCAAAAAGAGATTATCAGATATGCTCTACTTCAAAAGAAGTTAAAGCACTAGATGGACCTTAGGCAAACTCAGTGCCATTATTCTTCTATGCAAAAACAAAGTTCTATTAAATGAGAAAAAGAGAGTAATTGCAACAGAAACTATGAGCTGAACTCCGTGCATTTTTAGAGCCCTCAGCCTCTGAGACAAAAGGGCTCTTGTGAGCTGTGCCAAATCCTCAACAAGCTCAGAGAGGAGAAACCTTGGGAATCTCTAAATGTTCTTTTACCCACCTTGCAGGACAAGTACAACAGCATGGTTATGTGTCCAAGGAAGGTGCTTGCTCACCAGAAACCATGAAAGCAAACCAGGCATCCTCCAACCTTTTTGATTTGTGAACAACTGAGAATAGAATGTGCCCATCAATGACTGACAGAACCAGCATGGTTTCTACCTTGCTCAGATAAAATGGAAGAAAAGATGGTGACAAGCAGGTGGGGAGCAAATACCAGTAGAGCTGGTACTGACAGGCATTACCCATCTTGTGGTTAGGCAGATTTTTATTAGGATTTGGATGAATTTTTCCCACTTTGCACATCCAGCCAGGGAAGCCGAACCTTTGCTCCAGTTCAGCTTCCTTCTTTCAACTAAAACTTCTCAACTTTTAGCAAAGAAATCTGAAAACAACAGAGCACAGCATCATTCACCTTTGCCAGTTTAGTGAGATGCAAGACAACAGCTGGTAGTTGGAGGTACCAGAAGGGAAATTATTTTCCTCCCCTCTCCAATGCCAACCTGCTTAATTTAAAAAGAAAATGTCAACAACAACAAACAAACAAACAAAAAAAGCAACCAAGCAAAGAAAAACCAACACAAAACCAAAATCAACAAAGAACCCACTCTTTACCCAATGTATCATTATGCCTTCCCCTCTGTCTTCACTAGGCTTCACATCCAGATCATGTTTTGTAACACTGAATATACTTTTTTGCTTGTATGTCCATAGCGCTTAAACATCCTCAGTTACAGCACTTTGTACTGTACCTACAGTAACAGGAGAAACAACTTTCATGCAAGTATGCTACTACTGTAATATCTTTTCAGTATCTTTGCATAGACTAAGCTTTTCAGAATTAAAAAAAAAAAAAACCAAAACCACAACAAAAAGTCTTCTGGCTGATTTCAGCACAGGTAGCTTCTCTCTTGCATCTAAATTACTGGCATCTGTCCAAGTTCTCCTTATTTCTTAGGATGGGTGAAAAAGCTTAATTTTGGGGTGGTAAGGGTATGTGGTCCCTCTTATCGCTACAAAAGACACTAAGAAGAGTACAAAATTTGGCTAATCCATACAGGATCTAACTTTTTCTTTTTTCCAGCACCTCTGAAGCCTTTGAATCAAAGCAAAGAGACCTGAGAGGTTAGACTAGAAAAAGTTAAAAATGGGAATCTGCTGCTAGTTGTTTCTGCTGAACTTTCTTCTATTTCAACACAAGCTAGACAAACTCAGTACTTTAAATAAAGTCATGTCTGAAAGTGTCTCTGTTTGGCTGCAGTCAAAAGACTCACATTTGTCTTGACTTCAGCTTTTGAAGTAGATACTGCTCTGGATCAAAGCACCATACAGGGGGATGCAAGGTAGTAGAAGACTACAGACAATATTTGGCAGGAAATCATGCTAACACTTTGTGAGTTCAGTATCAGGTTCTTGTGTTCTTCAGGCACACCGGATCTACCTATTCATTACTAGTGTAGACCACATCCTAAAACTGAGGGGAAAAAAGCAAAACAGCTTAAAAGAAAATATGTAAAGCATATGCAGGATCTATACCCATCTCTCAGAGTTTAAAGTCTTTCAGAAAGCCTTGATGGTACAGCAGAGTGTTTCAACATCCAGAAATAGGATTTAACACGGAGGAGACAAGAAAAGAGTGCAAATTTTTCTTCTGCACAGTTTCTATTGTATTCCATTTCTGTTTGCTGTGAAAAGAGCAACCAACATTTTCAGCAAACAGGAGAAAGGTCTAAAGCCCAGCAACAGGCAGGGCACGAGGAAGGTTAGGAGCAAGTTATCAGTTTCTTTTTCCTCCTTCTCCTCAACAGTTCAGCCTGTGCTTTGGACAACCCTTTCAGCCATAGCTCAGGAACAAGACCAGATCCTGCAGCCACAAGGCACGAAACACAACAGCAGTTCACCTTCTCTCAGGGCAAGTGCTTTGGACAGTGCTATTGGACGAGTACACAGCCAGGGCAGACTTCTGGCTAAATTTAGACTTGAGATCCATAAAGAGTGCTCACTCTGTACAACTGACCAAGATTGGTGGAACTTGAGAAAAAGAACCTCTGAATGAAATTTGAAAGCAAGGAGACAGGCATAAGTAAGCTGGAAGCACAGGCATCTTTATCCAGCTTGCAAACTGGCAATGAATAGGTGGAAAGACTGGAGATCCACTCCATTTTAGACAAAGAAAGACATATTGAAGAAAATTTTTTTAGTTTCTCTACACATAAGACTTCCCTACTGTGAGAGGAAAGAGTTCAGGAAGAATGAAACAGGAAATAGGTAAGAATTTCTTAGCTACAGCATCAGAGGGATGAGTTGCTAGGCATCTGCCCACACTGTGCCCAGATCCGTGCTTTGGCCCACAACTACAAACACTGAAAACACTCAGTTAATATTAGTATAGAAGCATCAGCCCTATAGAAGCATCAAGTTTAATAAAAACAGTGCATGTACTTATAGTGAATAAGAAAACTTAAACAAGAAAAGCCTTTCAGATTGTAGATATTGGCTGAAATTCCCTACTGAATTTACACTGGTATTCAACAGATCCACTCTACTTAACAATGGTACCTCCAGTTGGAGTTTCAAACTCAATTCTCAATTTCATTAGGCTGTTTTTCCCCTCTCTTGTCTACCAAAAGATTTTAAAAGGCTAGATTATGGTCATGCAGCTGTAAGCACAACACCAAAGTGCAAGACAGCAATCTTACTATGATGCTGGCACAGGGTCTGCTGTCAATGTGTGCTGGGAGTCTCTGGAACAAGACTGTGCTTCCCAACTCTACAGAGTTAAATGTGGGACCTACCTAAGACCCTGGCTTTGGAGTCCTGTATACACTTGCCTCCTGAGGGACAGGTGTACGTGCTAAAGCTCAAAACAGTTCTTAAATACATCCCCAATTCATTGGCCACACCATATATCCTAGTCAAAGGAGATAGCACTACCTGAAATAAGCCCTGGTTCTGTGTGAAACTTCTTGAGGCAACACAGAGCTTCAAGATTTCCCCCACAGCAGGGGAAGGTCACTACTCCCATATTTGATAACATAACAAGCAACAGGGTATATCTTCGGAAAAGGGATTTTTAAACATACACACTTTACTCAGCAAAAGCATAACAAAGATCCCAACATTTTTCCATTCAGCCCATGGCACCAAGTTCCACGATAACCTATTTCTGCCCAGTTCTGCCTTCTGATTGAAAGAAAACCATTAAAACAGACCCTGTTTTTCTGCAATTTCCAGTTTCTTCTGTCACAGTCTCCCAGCCAGGACTTTGAGGTTAACTCCTATGCCTTAAGTCCCAGCCTCAAGACAACTTCCTTGCAACTCAGTAATTTCTATCAAAAAAAGATGCTGTAGCACCTGGACCAAGTCATTCAGGAAGCTGGTTGACCTTTCACATCCTTGCCAAGTCTTCTCTGTGTTACCTGCACCTTTTAAAATTTCTCACAAAGAGATAAGGAAGTAACAGGGCACAAAACAGCCTCAGAGCACAAATACACACTTTGTGTTGGCTGTGGACAGTGAAAGTGATAATTGGCAAGTGATACAGCAATGAAGACTTCAGTTACTGTTGACAAGTTTCCCAATAGTAAACACTGGAATAACTTTCCTAGGAAAGAGTGGAGTCTTCATCACAAGAAATCTTGAAGGCTAGGTTTAAGAAACACATTGAGAATATTGAAGATACAAATTATGTTGCCTTAGGGTAGAGACATAGGGCTAGATTATCTCTCACAAACCTTTCATCCTGTATTACCTGTTAAAATGTTGTTTGCAGTCTAGAAAAGATACATCCAAGAACAGATTAAAGAGAAAGTATGGGGAACTGTACATCAATCACCAGCACCTTTTGGAAGTCATGTCAGAGCATTTGCAGGAAAAAGAAGGAAAATTATGAGCGACTGCCAAGTTGTCTAACAGAAAAACATTTTCAAGTAGCTTCCTGCTGGTGCAGATAAAAATGGTAAATAACCAATCTGCTGCTCAGGTTGGGATCAGCATTGTGAGCTATTTGCTCAAATATGGGTGGATTTCCAGGAAAAGTATCTTAGGAAAACTGTCAGCATATCTGTTTTGCACATACAGAGATGCTGTTGTCCCCAGTGATTTCAATATATCTTCACTGAGAACACAAGCGGACTACAATAGGCTGTTGACATCCATCACAAAGGGACCAAGTTATCCAAAGAAAAGAGACTCCTTCCCCTTGTCCTCCTCTTAGGGTTTGGTTAACAGGTCACCTTCTCAGGCTGTACAACAACAGCATCAGGTGCTTCAGAGCACACTGCAAACCACAGGAATATCCTTCTTCTGTAATTGCCATTTCTGAACACCTGACACATCAGTCAGGTGGATAGTGCTTGCTGTCCAGGCAGAAGGATTATTTCTAGTCACTCCTGCAAGTATTCAAACTGTGCAAACAAATGAGTATTTCATCCATAAAACTGCATAAGAAAACAACAGGCACTGTGGAGCTCCCAAGGAGATCCGACAGCAGGACACTGCAGAGCTATCTGCACCAGAGAATTGCAAAAGGCATGGAGAGTCTAAAGGAGGACAAGGTCAAGTCTCAAGCCTGTCATTCAGGAACTAGAAAATGTTGATCACCACTTAGTAAGATAGCTATATTATCAAAGAGTAATCTCATATAGTAAGCTAAGAAATAGAATTCAACTACATAGCACACTGACAGTTCTTGTTCTTCTATATGTTAATTCATCCCAAATAATCACATTTAAAGGCCTTCATTCATGCATAGACAGGATTAAAGATGAAGTTGACAAACCCCACTTCAGAGCTGAAAAAAACCCCAACCTGTGCTAAGCTGAGCCAGTACAGCTACTCTGTGGGTAGATTTCAAAGGGCAAGCATCCGCCTACCTTTCAGAGAGGACCAGTGCAAAACTTCTGTTTTTATTAACTAATTCTGACCAAATTCTGTACTTGAACTGTCTGCCAAAATCAGAGAACATTGTGCTTATTACTCGGCTCCTGTGTAAACAAAGCACTTGGAAATTCCCAAGGAGATGCACCAGGAAAGATTTCAGGTCCCACAGTTTTAGCACTGGGAATATTCCTTCTTGCCAGACCTTCAGGAAGTGCAGCTGGCTCCATCAGAGAGACCATCCCACTGAACTCCAGCACTTGGAATAGTTCATATAACTGCACCACAGATACTAGCCAGGGGTCTGACAATGCTTTCACACCTTGCCTTTCAAAAACAAATTGACACTAGACCCACCAGTGCCTTGCCCACTGGGTCAAGGTGAGCCAGGTAACTCCCCACAGTCCCTTTTCTCTTACTCATTTGCCTACAGTCAGAAGATTTCATTCTGATTACATTTCCACCTTGGACATGGCTGAACTACATTTGAGGATAGGTTAAAGTAACTGACCTGCCTGAGGCTGCAAAGGAGCAAATGCCACACTGTCTTGTTTTGTATCACACACGGTCCCTTCATGACTACATGCCAAGGCTAGGAAACCTAGGATAAGTCCCAGGCATGTAGTACCAACAGTGGTGTGGGCACAGTGCCCCAGTGTGGGCACAGCCAGGGCAGAACACTCAGCTGCAGCACCTGCAGACACATCCTTGCGTAAAGCAGCAGTAACTGGCAACAGGCTCCTCCTGCTAGTTCTGTACTCTGAAGGTCCCTTGTCACAGGGACCTCCCTTCTGCATGCTCAAATACCACCTCCAGCAGTGCTTCCATGCAGGTAGAACAGGATAAGGAATCAAGGCCACAACTTTCAGCTGTTTTCCATAGACAGGACACCACTTCACTGAAAGAAATAAATAGGCAGGTGCGCTAAAGAAGCTATCTAGAGCCATAGCTGAAAAACTTTAAAACCATTCTTTCCACATTGTTATTGTTATTCTTAGAACTAACTAGATGCATGTTTATAATTCTTGATGCAAAGCCTTCCTGCTGGTAATACTACACAGTTATAGTGAAAAGTGAAGTCTCACAGATCACACTATGTTTTCACAAGTATGATGTAAACTGAAGTTAGAGAGAACCAGGAGTTCCACTGCCCTCACAGCACTAACTACCATACAAATAAAAATACTCCCAGCTGTTAAAGCATTGAGCTTAAACAATACATTAATAGTACTGTCATTCTGCACACTCCAAGCCACAAAACCCACAATTAGTTAAAAACTATTTCTGTTTCATCCCTTACTTTCAAGGCCTGGCCCTGAGGTAATTAATACGTGATAATCAACTGCATGCAGAGCACATTCCAGGTTCTCCATAGGGATGGTGCCTAGAAAGAAAAAAATCTGGAGTCAAAGCAGACCCGATTTCATTCCAAGAATCAAGCACGTCTGGGTACTGCACACATAGCCCTCAGTCCCTGGAATTGGCATTTGAGGTCAGAATTTAAGAGTAGAACCTCTCTATCTCAGATAAGCCACATTTATCACCTTTGAAAGCCCATCAAACACATCAAACATGTAGCAGACATTAAATGGGTGGTGCTCTTTTTCGCTCTCTTCCCCAGTGACAGTATTGGTCCTCACCAGAAGAAATAGCCAGGATTTTGCACCAGCCATCTCAGAAAAGGGTGGGACCTCCAGTGTCTACTCAGCCCATTATAGCTACTTCATTTTGCTTTACTTTGTAACATTTTCATAACAGAAAATAAACCAGACGTCAACAAGAAAAACTCCTCATCCACAGAGACTTTACAATCTCATTTCTCCCTCAATACTAGTCATAATTCTTTCTCATCCCTTCTTTCCTTCTCAAACACACAGAGGAAGAATTTAATATTTAAAGAACCGTTTTAATAATGTCAGACAAAAATCAAAGGAAGAAATCACAGATTATGAAAATTCTTGATTCAATCATCTTTTGTTGCATAAATATCACCATGGAATTTACATGACCAACACCAAAACCACAAGAATCAAAAAGAAGATTCTGTTTGCAGAAAGTCAGAGCTACTGATAGAGTTTGTGCATCTTTGCAAATATGAGGCACTTACAAAGATCATCAGTTTACTGGAACAAAATACGTGATATGAATTAATGACTAAAAGAGAAATAAAATTCCTTAACTTAGAGCATTCCACTTCCAAGGTGCTGGCCTATGAAAAGCAGGTACTCTATGCCCACTAGGGAAAAAATAAATAAAACGAAACAAACAAACAAAACAAAAAACCCCAAACCAAAACAAAAAAATTAAAGGAGAAAGCTATCATTTTAAAACCACATTCTGCAGGCAAGTTAGTCAGGCTGTTGTTCCACCAAAGCAGCCTAAATTTCACTTGTCCTCGTACCTATCAATTTACTTTAACTCTTCAGAGATAGCAATAGGGAAACAGTAAACTGGCTTTCTAAGAGGGGACAGATGCAGACTACAACATCTCTCTCCATGTTACTGCTGTTTGGACCAGCTGGCATTTGAGTGCTTTCTTCCACAGTTTTTCTCACTGGTCCTGTAAGAAATCAACTGAAATTTTCCCAAAGCCACTTGCATTAAAAAAATTAGGTCCACTCAATGCTGGCAGTAAGCCCAATAAGACTAAAAAGATGTTGATACTCTAACCAGGTGATTAAGGAAGTTGAATGTGTCTTGTCTGTTAGCAGCTTTGACTTACCAGTCCACTTAAGTGAAACCAGCAAGATAGTGGGGGCTGCACACCCCTTTTGTAGGCTCCTCTCCAGTTGCAAAACATGGTAAAAAATAAAAGCATAATAAGGTAACTGGAGTGTAAGCGGAGTACAAGGACTACATTTTTTACTAGACTGATGGAAACATTACCTTCCAGGTGAGTTCAATTTCACAGTCCAAGGCAAATTTCAAAGCTCCAGCTTTTATTTTTAAAAAGAAATTCAATATTTAACTGAGATATTTTTTAAAAGAAGTCTTTGAAGAATTTAAGAAGTTGCCTCACCTAAACAACTTCCCTTTTTGTCGAAGACTTGGTATTAATCAGTATGGTTTGAGGGAAAGGGAAGCAAAGGGGGCAGGAAGATAGAGAAATCCCCAAATCATTATAGATGGTTCATCCATAGTTCTCTAACAAAGAGTGGGGGTTTATCAGTTTCATGCTGTAGGGTTGCATTGATATTAGGTTCGTCTACAAATTCTATTTCGCACGCCTGGGTGCTGCAAGGAGAACGCTCCAGCTCCAGCACTGTTATGTTGTTTGGCACTGATGCAACAAGCACATTCCTTGGAACATAAAGTGTCAGCTGGGGACCACGGGCTGGCCAGTAGCGACCAAGGTTAAAGCCATTGATCCAAATTTGCCCCTGTTAAGAGAGAAAGAAAAAGTAACAACATTTTAATAATCTGTCAGAGATGAAATGACAAATAGATTTAAGCGTAACACTCTTCATGTAGTAACTGAACTCTCTTCACCTTTCAGTTTGATTAACAAAAGGATAGAAAACCCATACAAGAAAATGCTAATGACAGTCAAAAGGACTTAAATTCCCTGAGCAGTTAAAGCCATCACTAATATTTAAAAAGAAAGTGGTAAAATACTGTAGTAATTCCAATTATGACAATAATTAGAAAAACAACTGCAGGCTCCTTGCAGTGATTTTTGCCCCAAGTTTAAGACCAGAACAAATCTGAAAACTGTATTTGCTTGAAGATAATTGTTAGAAGGAGAATGAAGTCACTGAAGAAAAAAGCAGATCCTAATGCTGTTATGGTTCTCTGTACAAGACTACCCTACCTTGGTAGTCCCTGTCCTGTGATTTTGAGGGCAAGATACAGCTTGTCTACACACATTAAATTCAGATGTCTCTTTTACTTGCAATAGTTCAGCTGACAAAAGTACTTGTGAAACCACACCACAAGAAAGGACTGTTGTAGTTACACACAACCATTAAAAGCCTTGGGGATCTGCTAGAATTATTATAAGTTCAAAGAAATTGTGGCATACAAACCTTAAAATTGCTTTTTATAGCTGAGGTGGTCAGAACCCCTAGTTGAAAATACTGTCCTAACATCATAAATACCTTAAGTTCAAATGATATTTTTTTTAAAAATGGGCAAGGAAAAAAAGAAAAAAGTCAAAACACTAATTTATCTACCACAAAATAGACACACTGAAGTGACACAAATGCAGATTTTTCAAAAAATCTATAAATTGGCAGGCTGCAGAATGTTTAGTAATACTGTAAACTCCTACTGAGTTGAACTGAATCTTGGTTCTTAAGCAAGAGAGAGGGAGGATATAGAGCTGATTTGGATAAATAATTTGCTTTTACTCCTCCAAAGTGTCCTATCACTGTATATCAAAAAACTCTTCAGTGTCAAGAAAAGGGATGGGAACAGAAAGCTGCATCCATGTTCTTCCATCTTGCTCTGGTTTTGGTAATCAGAATATAGAGGAAAATCAGACTCATGGCATGGATGCACACTGATAAACATAATAAAATTGTCTGAATCAGTGGAAAGTAGGACTTTTACTGCATTCAATGATTCCTAAAGTTGTCTGGGATAGCTGAAATCAGAATATTTTAACATGATTTACAGAAGCACAATTGTAATATAACAAGTATTGCTGTTCAAGCCGCTTTAGCAGTATTCTTCTTGTGTTTCCTTTCTCAGGTATTTATGAAAAAAAAAAATTATAAAACTCACAAGAGAAACCTTTTAAGGAGTTAGTAATGGACAAATGCAGTTATTTCACCTCTATATCCGCTTCCATGGAACAATATCCTATCTTGCACTGCTCTGCCAAGGAGTTAATAAGCCTTGACCTCAAATGCTTTTTTTATTAAATCAAGTTTCTCTTTATTCAAGCTCACTACTTTCTGTAACAGGTTTAGGAGAAACCATGGTGTGAATGCAAACTCCCCACACACAAGATGGATGAGTGTACCCCCTAAAGAGCAGCCCTCCTCTCACAGAGAATGACAGAAACCTGTAGGAGGTAGGTGTTTACTGTGGGAATCAACTGCACAGTTCTGATGCAGGAGATATGATCACTGATCTCTGTTTCTGATCTCAATCAGTCACTGGTTGAAACTCCTTTTTCCAGTAAAGCTAAAAACCTAAATTTCTCAACTCCAAACTGTCTTAATTAACACTGCGGTTTCAAAAGATTGCACACTCAGGAATCTCTGTGCCCCAAACCAGCAAATTATGACATTATATAAACTATTAATAAATATGTCCTAGACAAAATAAAAGAGGGGGGAACTTCATCTTCACTAGCAAGATTTCCCTTAGCAGGAGCAGCAACTATAGCCCATGATTCTACAGAAAACAAAAACAGTCTTGACTCCAAATCCTCCTTTTTTTGAAGAAAAAAAAAGATCCAATAAATCTAACCATTCACTCAGTGGCATGTATGCTTAAGGACATCGTGATTCTTCAAGTGAGGGTGGAGTAAGTTTTATTACTAGTGAAGGGTTTAAAAAGCACTGAAGGCAAGCAAGCTACAACATAGGTCATGACTGTTAATGCTGTACCTTTCCTTCCAGGCTGTCCCTCATGCTACATTCCTTGCCTTTGCAAAGGCAGAACCATCATTAGGACTTCAAGTTTTCTTGGTAAGTGCTGCTTCTGTGGTTTTTCAGCTACTCAGATAGATGAGTTTTAAGCTCTGTTAAGAATCCCTCTCCACACTTGGGCAATTTACACAGTGCTACTCAAGGAACTAAGGCCCAGATACAGTGGGATCTGAGTGGAATTTACACCCTTTAAGGCCCTCTGCCTTAAAGGCACTTGCTTATTTGTGAAGTTATCTGAAAGTCTCAGTTTCCAGGTATCTTACTTAAAACTGTCATCCAACCCATAAAAAGCTTCAAGGATCAATTCAACAGCCATACTTAAGTTCATCTGAAATCTCTCACCAGGATTGCTTTACTGGGGTAAACAAACAGAGGTTTCCATAGATCAGAGGAAAAGATTTCCACCAATACATAAGAATTCTTGGACTACCTTGCAATTTTAAATATAAGTTTGCCAACTGGTAGATAGGGGCCATCTCACTTCCTGAAGAAGATTAATGACTGATAGGGTCATAGAAATTACTAAAAAGGTCTCAGATTACAGTTACCATGATAAAAAGCTATTTTTGAATTTTATACAGTGATTCTGTGACATGCACGTATATGGGAACAGAGACCAAGTGAGACTTCCTCATACAAGCTCAATGTCAGCAACACCAAGTGCACGCAGTGAATCACAGCTTTCTGCATACTGTGAAGTGCTTTAACCACTACAATACTGGCAGTGGCAACAGATCAACAGCAACTCTTTCTCCCACTTTATTTTAATAGCACTAAATTCATCATTCCAGAAAAGAACGATTTTGCTACCTAACACTGTCAACAGGCACTTCCCTAAAGCCTAGACTTCAATGCCTAGGCTTCCAAGAGGAGTGGCACTTCAGTGCTCACACTCTGCTCCCTGTGCCTCCCACCAAGTAGCTGAGCTGCTCCTCAGCCATCCTGTATGCTGGTGGTTTCAAACATAGCACTGTGAAAACACACTCCTTCCTGCTCTAGCTACACTCCAGCCCTGTGAGAAGTTCCCATTGGCAGACACCTGCCCACAAGCTTCTCACAGCAGTGACCTCTGATCCATTCAGTCCAGGTACAGGTAACCTTCTCCATGCATTAGATCCGTATCTGTGGCCACACCACCAGCCACAGAGTCCAACAGTCTTTATGCTTTGCAACAGGATCCAGGTCCTCACACAGCACCTCAAATACATTCCAAAAAACCCCCTCACTACTAAATGCAAGATTTCTAAACAGCCTAATGGTTAATCTTTCTCACTGTTGAAAAACCCGGGTGGATTGGTTGGGTTGCTTTGGTTTTGGTTTTTATTTGTGATGCTCCACTTTCTAGATCAATACCACGTATCTTTGAATATGTTTCCCTTTTCTTAAGTTTTACCTCCAGATTTACTAAAGTCAAAGAATTTATTTCTTAGTAATTTAAACATATTTGAGGCACCCACCACCATGACCAACTTCTACCCATCCAAGAGAGGTGGACTTTGATTGTCCATAGAAGTTTCAGTAGCTTTCTATGTAGACTTTGAGGTTTTTACAGCAAAAACTTGTACCTTTGTCCAGCCAGGAAAATTGACATAGGTGTCTTGTGGCAAGTCTGGAATCCCTCCAGGAATTGAAAGAGTACCAGTGTAAAATGTAGGTACTTCATAGCTCAGTGCTTTGGCAGCAGAGCTCTCTGGGTGACCAAGGAGATAAATAATGTCATAGTTCACTGCTCCATCGATGTCTAGAGGATAGATTTCCCATCCAACAAGTGTATCTTGAGCAAGAGTTAAATTCGATACTAGACCCTAGGAGGAAGAAAAAAACCAACACAAAAATATAATTAGCTCATGTTTTGGAGTTATTTGGCTGCAACTATAAATCAGTCAGGAATAAAAACTGAATCAAAGTAACAGCTGGCTGCCAATCTACGTATGAAAAAAACAGCTGGACTTCACCAAGTTATAGGCTTTGCTTAAGAATAAATGGCTTCATTTATTCTCTGTGAAAGATCTGTTCCTCTTCAAAGTTTTAGGCTTTCATTGATACACAAGGGTTTTTTTCAAATTATTTTCCTGTAACTGGGAAAATTTCTGTTTTGCTTTAACATGAACACAGTTCCAAAATCTGAGGCTTAATAAAAAGGAGAAGCAACATTAAATTAAACCTGAGATACCATCACTTGGTAGCACTGAGTCATTAACCCAAAACATTAACTTGTGCAATAGCAGAGAAAGTGGTACTTACTTCCCACAAATCTTCTCCAGATAAGATACAGTACCATAAAATCAATGCACATGCCCAATTCAGTGAAATACTTTCAGTTTACAGTCAGCTTCAAGCCCATGGAATCCCATCTCATTTCTGTGGGATCATGTACACAGTGGTTCACAGGATACCAGGGTAATTGCACACTGAATGCCAAAGCAAGGTAAGGTCATAATTTAAGAAGAATGAAAAGAACATCGAGTTACCCCTGCACACACCCCAATTTTGTTAGAGTTCCTGAAGTGGTGCTTCAGTGCAATGCAAGGGGCTGGTTTTAACTGCTTGAATAGACTCTGCATAGAAGATGGTTTTCAGTGTAACACAAGTTATGTTGCAAACATCGCATGTAAAACAGGAACAAGCAAAACCACAGTTTCTATGGCTTTGGAGAGCTGATACTATGTTGTGTGTCTGTTGTGATACCTCATAAGCATTGCACTGTCTCCACAAGGCTCACCATCTGTACAAGCACTACAAGCACTAAGTGGTTTTCTCTTCCTTTACCTCATGTCCACTTTACAGAACAGGAGCTTATTTTGCTTGTGTCCAAATAAAATATCAGCAAGTGTCAAAACTTAAGTGACAAAACTTTTCTATACAACCTAGACTCTGTCTAGTAGTCAACTGAAGTAATGCAACATAACTTTAGGCTGAACCTTCTAACCTGCCTCCCTAAGCTCATCTCTAGGCACTATGAACAGTGTGATTTTTTCAAATTATATGAAGTGCCTACTAAACATTCTTACTCAGGTCTACATAGGAATTCACACATTCAATGATCCTTATCTGCAGAAGATTTGTAGGAAGTAAATACCACTTTCTCTGCAGTTGTGCAAGTTAATGTCTTGGGTTAGTGACTCAGAGTTACCAAGATGTGGATATAAATTTTCCAAGTCAAACTGAGATATAGGTGGCAGTGTGCCAGTGAGAAGACACAGAAAAAAACAGCAACCACACTCTTCCTTCCTTTGCATCCTTCACCAACATGACTTAGATCAACAGGATGTTTTAAAACCAAAATCCTTTTAAGATTCCTTCCCAAAAGCTAGATGCTTAGCTCCATTTCAAGCTCAAAAAAGTGATAAAACTCCAGCCAAAAAAAAACCCCTGAAAACCTATCCTCTTTGCTTAAAAATGCAAGACTTCACAAGGCAGGAACCTCTTCCCCTAACTTGATTTTCAACAGCATACGAATTTTAAAAACTCGAGGTATAATTACATCCAGTTTTCAAAATCAACAAGAAGAGCACAAGGGATGGATTCTATGGGAAGAAGCAGTGCACATAGTCCAAAGCTACCCAAGGAAGGCTGCCTTCTCTGCACATAAAGATCCTGCTTTTAGAGGATTATTTTCACACCAGGGACATGTCTCTTAAACTGGCTTTCACTCTTAAATTGTTAAAAGGTATAAGTGTGAATTTCAGCTCAACCACAGCAACTGAGCACCTCCCTAATCCAACCTCTAAATCTCTATTCTCTTACCTTAATTTAACACTAAGCCTTATCATCTGGCCTGTTAATAAATAAATAAATAAATAAATAAAAGCAACATTTCTGCTGCCTCAACATGAAGGCAAAACACTGGGGTACTAGCTTCCTTCCCCTGCCACTCAGATACAGGCAAAGCACCTTGAAGAGACCATATGAACACAGTTGGCACTACTGCTATCTACTGTGTCCTAATAACATGAAAAAAAGAAAAAAAAAAGGCATGCTGTGAACTGTGCACAGTCCAAACATAATACAAGACTGACCTCTACACCACTCCTGTCTTTTATCAGCTATCACGCAGCACTTGGGACCCCATTAAGTCTAAAACCAGGAAAGTTTACTTTTCCCCCCTGCCCTTTCTAGTGCTACATTAGCGGCACTTCCATGGTATTGGGTTTACATGGCTAGGGTTTGTTAGAAAGGAGAGCTGCAGTGGGGGCTTTTCTGAGAAGATGCAAAAAGCTGCCCCATGTTAGACAAAGACAGATCCAGCTGACTCCGAAACAGATCCTCTGCTGAGCCCATCAATGATTCTGGGAGCACTTCTTTGATGACATATTTAAGAATAAATTGAGTTGTCCAAGCTGAGTCTGTTTTGACCATGACAGTAATTTCTGAATGATCCCCTAGTCCTTATCTTGAACCACAAACCCTTCATTGTATTTTCTCCCCATCTCCTCTTGCTGGAGGAGGAGTGACAGAATGGGCACATGGCTTTGTGGGCACACAGCTGCCAGACAAGGTCAACCCATCACAGCCACTCATACACGGAGGTGACAGTCCTGAAGTGTAGCACCCACCCAGAAGCACAGGGGAACTCTCTGATAATTCTCACTAACACCTGGTCAGTCCAGGTGAACCAGCACTTCTGCATGCTAAGGTGCTTGTCAACAGCCTTTCCCAGCCATGCTGAAAATACTGCAAGGGTATGCTGCTGACAAATGAAATGGGACAAGAAGAAAGATACAAAGGTATATTTATGTACACATACATACATACATCCCCATAGCCCCCCAAAAGCAATCCCAGGATTCACAAACTTCAAAGTGCAAAGTTCTGGACCAATTTCCAACTCATTTTTGGAGTTTATAGAAACAATTTCAAAATTGTTATCTACAAACGCAACTGAACCGGAAAATCTTGTGGGTGACACTTTGGCGGACAATGTAAGTGAACAAACAAAGTTTAAAAGATGTCTAGCAACTTTTAATTTCACACTGACTTCGGTGACTGGAAAAACTCAGATGGAAACTAGTTACATTTTAGGTAAAGTTACAGCTGTCTAATCCTGATCTTTTCACTTTTCGTAATTCACTACTTTCTTTTTAACCCGTGGAGAAGAGGCAAAGCCATTACAATCCAATAACTCAATAGATTTTACTTACCTTAAAGTCATTATTGTATCTACCAAAGTTGACTCGGCCCATATTCTCTACCAAGATGTCCAGATTTGCTCCAGCCTGTCCAGTTATATTTATCTGAAGTGATTTGTCCCTTTCAAGGACACCCTGAGGTACCTATATGAATTGTAACAAGAAAACAATAATCACTGAAAACAAAAATATCTTGGTTTTTAACTTGCATGAAGAAATTAAAAGTGACAAAGGAAAGAAAAGAGTAAAGAAAACCCCTTTCCTTTCCCCCTCCTGCATGTGGGCACATGAACACACAAAGAGCTTCTACATCAACATTCACATTTCAGTACCTCAAATGGAAGTGCTAGCGGATTTTGATGCACCTGATTCACAAAAAGCAAATTCCCAAATTTAGTCCAGTGACTGAAAAGATTTTGCCAATACCAGTGGTTTAAAGATGGCTTCATCTCCCAATTATGTGTACATCAATATTTAGTTTTATTTATTCCTATTCCCACAACACAAAGAAAGATGAGCTTGATCTGGACTCAAAGGTGATGAGAGTCAATACAGGTCAAATATTAAGTAAAAAATTGACTGTAAAATACATAAATTTATATTCATTCTCATTAAGCAAGGCCAAAACCCTGCTTATGGAAAGAAAGATTAAAGTACACATTCTGTACAATAAACTTCTTTTTTATATTTTTTTAAAGTGTAGTTAGGAGACAGTTTCATAAGGTAAGACACAGATTCAGGCTTCCTCCTCCTTTCACCATCAAAGGAAGAAAAAAAAGAATAATAATAAAAAATCTTCTCAAATATTGCAGAAAGCTACCAAGCATATATATCAGTAACATATTCCATAAACCTGCAAGCAAATCCATTCTCTAGGTTTTTTATTCACCTCAGTCATGAATATGTATCTATATTCACATATGTCAAAAGTGGAAAGACAATAGATAATCATGTTTTCTGAAATATTAAATTGAACATCTGGTATGAATCAAGTATATACTTATTTTTCTCATGTGATTAAGTAAGATCAGGCTTGCTTTGGTGATCTGGAGAAAGGAGGAAAAACAAAATCCAGTCTGCATGCATGACTTTCATGAAGGCCACAGATGGCAGAAATTAATAGCAGTAAACAATGTTTTTACCCCATCAACAGAGACATAGGCACGATCATGGACTCCATTTAAAGGTGAAGATAGTGGTGTTGGCTCCACACAGTTCTTAGGAAGTGTAGTTCTGTACAGTACAAACCCAAAATACTAGGAAGAGAAAAGAAAAAAAACCCCAACAGATTAATGAATCAAGTCATTTTGCAGTTTCAGTTCAGGTTATGAATTAAAAACATCCCACATTTCTGCCTACATGCTTGGACTGATGTGCTAACTTTCATTCACTTCAGATAGCAACTATCACAGACACCACTTCAGATTAGACTTTACTTTGACCTTTAGGTAATGGGTGACCTTCAGGTAAACTGGTGAAAATCCCTTTAATAACTGAGTTTATATAAAAAACCTGTAAGTTCACTTCTCACCCAGTGCCCATAAATTGATACATTCATCAAGTCAACATTATCTAATTATCTATTAAATGCTACATGGTTTACATAAGGAATATTTTGGAATAATTTTCACTAAGTTCTCCATTAGGAATGGAAAAAAAAAGTCATAGCCATTCCTCAGACTTTAACAGGCTGGAGAGTTGGGTGGAGAGGTAACTAATGAACTTCAAAAAAAGGCAAGTGCAGGGTCCTACACCTGGAGATTAATAACCCCAGGCACCAGCACAGGCTGGGGCTTGATCTGCTGGAAAGCAGCTTGATGGAGAAGTACCTAGGGGTCCTGGTGGACAACAAGCTGTCCCTAAGCGAGCAGTGTGTCCTTGTGGCCAAAAAGGCCAATGGTATCCTGGGGTGGATTAGGAAGAGCATCACCAGCAGGTCAAAGGAGGTGATCCTGCCCCTCTCCTCAGCCCTGGTGAGGCCACACCTGGAGTGCTGTGTCCAGTTCTGGGCTCCTCAGAACAAGAGGACATAGAACTACTGGAACAGATCCAGCAGAGGGCTATGACAATGATTAAAAAAAGAAGTCTCTTAAGAACCTGAAAATTAATACTTCAGAGAGGAGAGAAATCAAGATGAAAGCCTAGTCAGCACAGACACCTACATCTACAGGAAAAAGAAAACCTCAGGTGCAAAACAGGAGCACTGTAGAATATGAAAAGGCCTCCAAAGCAAAAATCCTAGATACCTTTATAATACTATTACTTCTGTGCTAGATAAGGTGTAAGACATGACATAAGAAGAGTAATACCCCAGAGGGTTGTACAAATAAACTTTACAAAATTACTGCAAGGTGCCTACTGAAGGAATCCTCACCTGCTTTAGCTCAACAAAGGTCAATGGGTAAGTGCTTCTCACTGGTCCAGAAGGTGACAGTCCATCGAGAACCTCCAACACAGTGCCTGCCTGCAGCACAGAAAAGGCAGACATATGAAGGTCAGTAAATTTCAGTCCAAATAATAATAAAATAAATAACAGCTTGCACATCCAGCCATCAAGCCAGTTAGCTGCATGTATCCAGAAAGTTAACAAATCTTTACACCATCTTTGCAGACACATTTAAAATACAATACAGCAGGGACAAGTGATGAACTCTGAAAGAAACATGCCACATGTAGAGCAGTGTTTTAATAAAAGCAGATGTTCTAATTTTGCTATGCATTCATAAAAATAAAAGTGACCCTTTATTATTTAACTAGAACTACCCCAGCAGTTTCTCACAAAAGTTGTATAAGCAAACACAACTGCTCTGGATGATTAATACAAAGCAATATATTATCTATATTTCGCTTAATTATACTTAGAACCAAGCTAGGGAAAATGCTACTGATTCCCACTGAGTTACTCTGGAATCATTCTGAGCTAAGTAGGGATACAGTTTAAGTCCATCAAGAGCCATCCAAGATGAATTTATCCTATTTCATCTTTAATGATTTTAGAAACTCTACAGCTGTAATTCAGCTGTCACATGTAAGTAGCTGGACTGATTTTAATGAAACTAAGAGCAAGGTTTATGTTAGTCACACACACAAATACCTTGCTGAATAGGGACTTAGACATGTACAATTAAACTGCCTTTTGTTGCTATCTGAAATTTCTTTTTGTGATGATGGAATTTTCTACCCATCAACAGTTCTCTCTCAAAGACCACTATGAGTTTTAGGTCAGTCAAAGTGTACACAATATGCCTAGTGTCATACAAGCTCAAAAAATCAATTGCATGCAATTTTTCATGAAAGATGTCAGTCTGTCTCACCAGAATTATCATCACTGTTCAGTGGTAGCTACATATTAGACATTCAAATACCTCTATATATCAGATTTACATTCAAACGCTTAATAAAAAAAGAAAAGGAAAAAAAGGTGTTTAAAATAATGTAAAACTGTATACTGTAAGAGCACTCACAGCAGTACAAACACTTCTGAAGGTACCTGAATAACAGAAATATTAAATTTTTGCAGAACCAGCATGAACGTTGTACTGAAATATTGAAATGTACATACAGTATTTTGCAGTGATGCAACAGCAGCCAGCATGAATTGCCTATGTACACATAATTAAGTCCGCAGTTTTGGCTGGGATACAGTTAATTTTCTTCACAGTAGTTAGTATGAGGCTGTGTTTCAGATTCTTGCTAAGACTGTTGATAACACAGGGATATTTTTTTGTCATTGCTGAGCAGGGCTTACACAGAGTAAAACACTTTTCTGCTTCTTTCACCGAAGAGTAGACTGGGAACACACAAGAAGTTGGGAGGGAATACAGGTCAGCCAGGACAGCTGACCCCCACTGACCAAAGGGATATCCTGTACCATATGGTGTCATGCTCAGCAATAAAAACAGTGGGGAAAAGGGGAAGGGGAGATGTTTGGAGTGGCAGTGTTTATCTTGCCAAGTAATCACTACACATGAATTGTTCAAAAGGTGTGTGACGTGGCACTCTGGAACATGGTTTAGTGAAGAACACAGGAGTGGCTGGGATAACACTTGGACTCAAAGATCTTAGAGGTCTTTTCCAACATTAATAATTATGTGATGATTATGCCCTGCTTCCCTGGG